>CM053587.1:186745300-186755313 GCA_028646515.1 Pseudochirops corinnae
TTCATGTTTATTGGAAGCCCCTGGTGGGGGTGCTCTGGCTGCGCTCTCCTCCTCCCTCTCTGTGCCATGATCTTTCTTTTCCCCAAAGAAGGAATCTAGAGTTTGGTTGCTGTTCTTACTTTGCTTCTTATGCTTATTCTTACTCATGTTTGGTCAGTCCGCGATTTTTTTTTTAAATCTCTGTGGGGCTCTGCTTCCAGAAGGAAAAGCTCTGTCCCAAATTGCTGGGGTCCTCCCAGCCCTGCCATAGCTCTCAGGAAGGTGCTGGGACCCTTCCTACTTACTTCCGGCTCACTACATAATGAAGGCTCCAAGACTGAGGCCCAAGACAGTGATCTGGATCCAGGTCGCTCAATGTGAGAGCACTGGCCTCAGAACAATTGCTTAGTCCCCCTGCTGTCTGCAGGCCATGGGCAGGAAGCTGCAACACGGAGGCGGGTGCAAAACCTCTGACTTTCGCTTTTCTGCTCTGGAGGCCTTTGGGCCGGACTGCTTTTTTTTTTCCTGATTTTGCAATTTCCACTCACCTAGTTCTGAATGCTGCTCGCAGCTGCCGCTAATCTGCTCACCGCTCCTGTCATCCGGCCGCCCCCAGGGCTCAGCAGCGGCTTCAGGCCAGGCTGGTTTCAGTTCACAGTGCTGATATGGTTCCTCATAGCCGAGCTGACTTTAGTGGGAAGTATCTTTGTGTGCATTTTGGAGTTCTAGGATTGGTTTAGAGTCCTATTTTATGGGTATTTTCGGGTGGCTATGTGAGAGCTGCGATATGTTGCTGCTGCTACGCTGCCATCTTGGCTCCCCCGCCCCTCAAAATATATTTTCACTTGCTTAAAAGCCATATGGTCATATATTGTGGGGCTAGAAGGGAGCTTAGACAAACTAGAAGTGACATGAAAGATCCTATAGGTATTTCCTAAGGGTGTGAGCACACACTTGTACTGCTTAAGTCCCTTCATGTCCTATGAGGTTTGATTTCATCTGCTACAGGTTTTGTCCTTTCTGGGTTTGGTCCAATGATATACTGACTCCCACAGAAGCATCCACATTCAGCCTCTTTCCTAGTCTCTATTTCCCTCTGTAGGTCTAAGTAAATATCTTCCAAATATAAGGAAAAACTTGCTAACAACTAAAGTTCTCCAAACCCCTGAATGAGTTGGGGGTAGTGAGTTCTTCATGAATAATCCTTCATTAGGGATTATTGTGGACAGTTAGATGATGATGCAGTGGTCAGAATGACAGGCCTGGAGTCAGGAAGACTCATTTTTCTAAATTTAAATCTAGCCTCAGACACTCACTTGCTGTGTGACCCTGGTCAAATAATTGTACTCTTCTTTCCTCAGTTTCCTCATCTATAAAATGAGCTGGAGAAGAAATGGCAAATCATTCTAGTATGTTTGCCAAGAAGACTCTAAATTAGGTCACAGACAGTTGGACATGACTGAAATGACTGATCAAAAAAAGGGAATATTAAAGAGGGAATCCTTGAATTGAGTAGGGGGTTGGAATAAATAATCTTTAACATCCCTTTTAACTCATTGTAATGGCAATTAATTTAAATTTGAAGACCCCTTTTTGTTATGTCAGGTAAGCAGGTATATAGCTCTTAGTAAATAATCAAACCTTTGTGGCTGAGGCAGAAGGTGTGAAATCTCTCTCCTGTTGCTGACATGATAGGAATGGTTTGGCTGAAACAGAAAGCCAATACTTTTCATGTATATAAGAAGAACCCCAGAGAGAGACGGTCAGAATTAGAATTTTTTCTTCTGGTGGGCACCTGGTGGAGGAAGTAGAATTTTCCCAGCATCTGTAAGCTAGGCTGCTACTTGCTGGATTGAGAACTGAATTGGAGTTTTCTTGAGACCAGACTCTGGGGAAGGCTGAGATTTCTTCTGGGTTCTAGGTCCAGCCGAACTGCTAGAGGACTGAAGAAGCATGACCAGGATAAGACTTTGTTTGTTTGTCACTTGGTTGATCTTTGAGTTCCTGGCAACAGAAGTTGTGAAGTTTTTGAGATGTGCTAGACCCTGTGAACTTCAGTATGTAGCAAGAAATGCCTGGAGGACTAGACAAGAACCTGGGAGCTGTCTGCCTCTGAATCCAGGTGTCTGGTGGATTCAGGTAGGAGCTGGGACCATGGAAGGGGATCCAGGGAATATGAGAAACCACTCCAAGTCAAGATGAAGAAAAGGCCTCTCATTGGAAATTGAATTTTGTGATGAAATGGAAGTTTATTAGAGTCTGAGTAGTGGAGGATTTGTACAATTTTCTAATGATTGCATTTAGTGATTAATGCTACTTAGTGACTGATTGCTAGATAAGTGACTGATTAGGTTTACCTATGATTGCCCCATGAGTGGAAGACTGATTATTGTATTTTGAGATGACTGAATGACCGAGTAAGGAAGCAAACCCCCTTAGGGACACCAGATGATTGTTCTTTTGTTCTTTGTTCTAAATACTGTGACCACTTTGGTGAAAACTACATGGTCATTCTAATGTCAAGCTGTTGTGAACACTATATTATGATTTTATGTAATAAGATGTAATGTTGTGTATATTGTACCTTGATTTGTTGTGAATGTTTTCCTTTGATTTGTTCTTGAATAAATGGAGTGTTCACTATACTGTGTAATCAGAATCTTAAGAGCTGTTCACAGTAGCATTCTTTTGGGAAGTTGCTCATGCATGGTGTTACACTCATCAAGAGTTTAGGAGTCTAAGTTTAAGAACTGAATTAAGGTGTATTTTTTCAAGTCTTTTGTCATTCTAATTTTCATTCTCAAGGCTATTATTTACTACCACATCTCAAGATTTCTGTATAAAACATCATGGATATGGATACTAAAATCCTCTCCATTCTCAAGACTATTTCATATCTGCTCAAGAGCTATGTGTCTTCCCCTGAAACAACACGAGGACAGATGTTATCCCAAGTGATAACTTTCTAAAAACAATACCTCCCCCAAGGAGTAATGAAGGTTATTCAGATTGGCACTTTCTTCTTCCTGTAAAATCTGTCAAAAATTTACTGGCAGCATCCAGGCCAGAGAATATCTTATCTCCTGCCAACTTAAGCAGGATGTCATGTAGCATAGGTAATACCTATTTTTCTCACTCTCTACTCAGTTTTTTCAGGTCTACACATTCATATTTTCCATGTGATTTTATTAGTGTCACTGTAGGACTGTGAATATTTGAGTTATAATTCCCAAATATTCCATCCTTTTTAGTTTTTCTTCCATTGAAGCACGAGAGGAATGGGAACGCTTCTGGGTAATACTCTGCTTTATGGTTGGATAAATTCTACTAATTTGCTTTTTATAGGTTCCTACTGTAAAATCTTGAAATCTCTCCATGCCTTGAAGGTGAATTCTAATCATTTGTATATAACCTAGTCATTACCTACAGTCTGGTTGAGCAAGCTGTGTCCTACTACTTTTACCACAATAGTCTACAGTGGAAATGCCCCAAAGTTCTTGCCAAATTCTCCCATGGACCATCAACAAAGTTTTACCCTACCCCTTACTTCCTGTCAGGTAGAACTTTGGATCATTGACCTCAACTGGATATTTGTCAAATGTAAGACATAATAATTTTATATAATGAATAATTAATAAGTTATTCACTTACTGTGGTATTTTATCTTAATCTAAAATATTCATGCCCCTCTCTCCCAAATGGAGTGGCCTCGGATCTGCAGTTGGTACTTTTCTTTCACTATTGTTTAACTGATTTGTCAATCAGTCTGTCAACAAGCATTTATTAATTCAGTGCCAGACACTGGGATATAAAGTAAGGGAAAAAATAGTCTCTTATCACAAGGAACTCACAGTCTAATGGGAAAGACAACAGACTATTAACTATGTACAAACAATACATAAATAGATTTGAGATTCAAATCTAGATCTGGTTCAAATGCAAGAGAAGCTGACAACTTGCATTGGAGAAGAGAATTGCCTCAAATGGGAGTTCTGATACCAGTGAAATCACAGGTGTAGTCCCTATCCCTATCCTTATCCTGTCATGTAGATCTCTAGGAAAATTTAGCTGTCCTCTTCTCTGCTGTAGTTGTAATAATTAACATTTTCCATAAATAATACTGTTATAGAGATAAGTATTTTTCATGTTTCCCCAGCATAGTTGTATAGCCTAATTATGGTATTCCATTATTATAAAGTAGAAACGGTTAAATAGATATAGGTCCTGTTTCAGATGTTGTAGCCTAGGTATAGAATTGACTCAAGCCATTCTTGACTCTTACAACTTTCCATTAACTCTGCACTTGGAACTACAAAGGAGGATTTGAACAATTCACATACTCTCAGTGTTCCTTTCACACTATCCCTCAACTATCTGGTCCCCTTACCTATTCTTCCTATACTATCTCTCACATCTCCTCTATACAGACCCATTTTTCCAATCAAATGCTTTTTCTGCAAATATTACAGGCATATTTTTGCCTCTAAGATGTTACTCATGCCTTCACTTCTGCCTAGAATGCCCATCTGGTCTCAACTCTTCTGTCAAGCTTCCCTGTATTTCCCAGAGGGCCAGGAATCTATCTCTTCACCCATTTGTAGGCTTCTTGAAGAGTGAGACTGGAGTTTCTTTGTATCTGCAGTGCCTGCAATGTTTGGTGACATAATGATGCCCAGAATGATGTTTTATCCTTATTTCATTTCCTTTTTTTCTTTCTGCTTCTTGTCATCTGATTCTGTTAGCCATTGTGCAATAGATAGGATAATGAACTTCAGAATAGGGAAAGAGAAGACTTCTGAAGTTATGTTGTACCTGGGCCAATCCAGAAAGTCTCTGGCTTCCCTAAGAACTAAGAAATTAATTGTAAGATTACTTACCAAGTAAAGAACTGTAAACTCTTACTAAGGGCATAAGCTAACAAGAAAGGTTACAATAACAGCATGCTTTGGTAGATGTACCACAAGGGCAACATGATTAAAGAATTCAGAAGAAAAAATATGCATGACACACCTAATAAAACCTAAGATTTCTGTGGCAAGAGCATATTTAAATCCAGAAGATGCCAAGAAAGTATAATGCTTAGATTGTTTGCTACTAATGTTGCCTGGAATATATTATTGGAATATATGTATTCATATTTATATGCATATGCATGTATGTTTAAATACATATATCCATATATGCATGTTTAAATGATTGTTATTCAATTTACAAAATACAAAATATTCTCTCCTCTGCCACCACCATCACTACTCCAATCTTCAAACATTGATATCTGCATTTAAGAGGCATGAAAAGTCCCCATCCCCCTCCACTTTAAACGTGTTGACCAAGTAGGTAATAATATTGTCTGGTCTTTGATCTCAGTAGGCAGCAAAAACGTCTGGGTGAGACTGCTGAAATTGTTAACTGCTACTTTCAGTGGATACCATTTTGCCCAGGGCACCAGTGGCACACAGGTGGCTGACAGTAAAGCGTGGAAAATACTCATTCATTATTCACAGTCAAACCTTCTGGACAGATTTTTATCTCAGAGTTTTTCTATCTGCTTTTTAAATATATGGAAACTCAGGCAAAATAGTTAGAGCTTTTAAGGATTTTAAAAAATAAAGACAGCCAACTTTCTATGTATTTTGTACTTATTCTTGTGGGTACAACCTGTCTCTCCCAATAAAATTTCAGCTTCCTGAGGACAAGAACTGTTTGTTGTCTGACTGTGCATGCCCTGTGCTGAGCACAACTTTTGGCACATAAAAAGTTGTTACTAATTGCTTGGTGATTGATTCTCTGATTGATTAATTGATTCCCTACATAGGGCAGAATTAGGTGGATGCTTCCCTTTATGAAATTGTACTGATTACATCATGCTTTGGAACACTATAGAGACTCCTAAATGGAATCCATAATAATTCAAAAGTATTCAGCCTAATGCTTTAAACAAAGAGAAAATCCAAGAAGATGGCCTGTTGTACAGACTGTGAGAAGCAGTTCTGTGGACAAGTTGTTGAGTTTGCCCATTGTTACATTTTTCTTGGTCAGACACTATATGTGGACAATCTGTTGCGCTCTGTATTAAACAGAAAGATCAGACTTTAAGAATCTAGGGAATTGTACAGTACTTTTATTGCAGGCAGAGAGATATACTGTAAAGTTCACTGTCTCTGAAATCAGAGGGCTTGGTTTCAAATCTCAGCTCTGACAATTGCTGAACTGTGGGTCCTTGTGTAAGTCACAGCCTCAGTTTATTCCACTGTAAAATGAGAGGCTTTTCTCAGGTAACTTGAGGTCCCAGTTCTTAGAACTTAGACTCATGCTAAAGGTTTTCTGTAAAAAAAGTTGGAGTGAGAGCTAGCAAATGGGATTCCTTTCCAAACAGATCTTCCAAACAGGTAGACACCCCCCACACACAAAGACCCCTAACTGCTCATAACCTGATCACAAGATTGGTGAATTGATAATCTTAAATTTTAATATTGTGTTTGTTTTAATCTTGTTTATTCATTCTGTAAGATTTCCTAAATGACTGTAGGAATACCGATAGTACTAAACTTGCTCAGTATTTGTAAGAGATCTTGTGGTGGGCTATATTTTCAGGTTTGGCATCAAGTATTAAGCCTTTTTCAGTGCATATTGAGAAACTCCAACTCCAGCTATGTAACCTCAATTTAATCAGTCAGCTAAAATGAGGCAGCATCTATGCTGCTGCAGTGCCACCTTTTGGCTACATGTCTTTTGAACAAATATGAACATCCTAAGTAAAAGTAGTTCAATGAGATGCATTCACAGTACATTTTCTTTTTCATATGTTTTATTGATGTCTTATTTTAAATATCAACATAATTTCCTCCAGCATCCTTCCTCCATGTCCTTCAAGAGAGCCATCTGTATAACATATAGTATTTTGAAGACAAAAAAAAAGAGAGAAAAAAATCAACCTGATGATCAATACATAAAAAGTCTAGAAATATGCACAATATACAACACAGGAACCTCCCACCTCTGCAAAGGGATGGAGTGGGGTATCATTTCATATTTTTTCTTTTGAACCATGCTTGTTCTTTACAATTTTCCAATATTTACTTTTGATTTTTTTTTTTAAATCAGGTCATTCTCTCTGTTTATATTACTGTAATCATGGTGTATATTGTTTTCTTGGCTCTCTCTACTTTGGGCTTCATCAGATCATGTAAATCTTAACCATGCTTCTCTGCATTCATCACAATCGTCACAGCTTTTAGCACACTAATAGTCCATTATATTATCATTCCACAACTAGTTTAGTTACCCTCTAGATGATAGTAATATACTTTGTTTCCAATTCTTCTTTATCCCAAAAAACCCTGCTATGAATGTTTTGGTGTATACAGAAACTCTCCTCTTATCAATTGGCCTGCTTGGAGTGTAAAACTAGTAATGAAATCTCTGGGTCAAAGGATATGGATATTTTAATCACTAAATTTGCGTAATTTCAAAGTACTTCCTACAATCATTGTACTGATCCATTTTCAAAAATAATGCATCAGTGTGCCTATCTTTCCATGGTACCTCCAACATTGTCTTTTCCTATCTTTTGTCATCTCTGACAATTTGTTGCATATGAAGTAAAACCTTGGGGTTGTTTTGACTTACATTTCTCTTATTATTAATACCTTGGAGAATTCTTTCATGTAATGGTTAATTCACAATTATTGGAGAACTGTTTGTACATGTGTTTTGATCCTTTATGTATCAGGCATGACCTTCAGTTTTATATTTGCACTGATACAGACACACATAAAGATATATTAGTTTATATGTCTTGATTATCAAATCCTTATCAGAGAAAATTGATACAAAATTTTTTTTCCCACCATCAGACAACTTTCCTTCTTATCTCAGGAGCATTAATTGTATTGTACAGAAACTTTTCAGTTTCACATCATCAGAGTTAGCTATTTCACTTTCTGTAATTGTTTATATCTTTTGAGAATCATTTCTGACCCAGATTTGTGAGATATATAATATCTGCATTTCTTCGAATTTTAATAGTATCATTTTTAATACTAGGTCACTTATGCATTTGGAATCTATTTGTAAATTTGGTAATAAATTTTTGTTTTAAGCCTTTTTTTTTTTTTTTTTTTTTTTGGCCAGATTGGTCTCCAATTTTCACAGCAGTTTTAATCAAAGGGCTGGCTATTTCCTGAGCATTTTGTTCCATTTTTACCAAATACTGAATTATTGGGGGCTCCAGCCTTTCTGATCCTCCCTTTTCTACTCTGTTTCATTGATCTACCTCTCCATTTTTAAAACCAACGCCAGCTGGTTTTGTAGGAGGTCATTTCTTAATATGGGTTTTTTCCCTTAGTCTCTGCTCTTTTCACAATTCCCCTTGATATTCTAGATGTTTCATTTTGTCAAATGAGTTTTATTATTATTTTGTTTATTCCAGTAAAGCATGCTCTTGATAACTGGATTAATATATCATTAAAATTGTAAATTTCTTTGGGAGTATTGCCTTTTATTATATAGGGTGTCCCAAAAGTCTTAGTGTTGTTATAGGATTTAGTACTTTAAAGTATCTTTAGTTTCCTGAAATATTAGTCCTTAAAATTGCATGACTATATTAACATGCCCAGTCATGAGAATCAAATATTCCTCCAACTATTTAGGTTGCTCTTTGGTTCTTTAAGGAGCACTTTCAATTAAACTTAACATGAATATTTTGTCTGTTTTGATGAATTGTCGCTCAGATAGTTTATGAATTCTGTAATTATGTGGAATTGGATTTCTTTTTTTACCTTTGTCTTTTGGATTGCACTATTATAAAATAGAAATGCTAGTGATGTTTGAAGTTTTACTTGAGAAATTATAATTTTGCTGATGCTATTATTCTGTAAATTAGTATCTTTGCTGATTACCTGGAATTTTTAAAGAAAATCATATTTTCAGCAAATTGAAATACTTTTATCTTCTTTTTGCCAATCTTTAAGTCTTTAATTTCTTTCTTTTGTCCTATCACTAATAGCATGTCTAAAGCTATACCAAGGAATAGTGGATAAAGTTGACATCCTTCCTTTATTTGTTGTCTACTGGGACAGGTTCTAATGTATCATATATGATACTTGCTTTTGGTTTTAGGTACTTTTTAATAATATTAAACATGGTCTTTCTACGTCTATACGTTGTAGTTTTTTTTACATGAATGAGTATTTCATTTTGTCAAAGCCCTTTTTTCCGTATCTATTAGATAATATGGTTTGGGGTTTTTAATTTTTAATATGAGTGTGATTATATTTAATATGAATATGATTAATATGATATGTTATTTTTAATATGATTAATTATGGGGCTATTAGGTGGATAGAGTACTGGACCTGGAGCTGGAGAAACTCATCTTCCTCAGTCAAAATCTGGCCTCGAATACTTACTAGCTGTTTGATCCTAGGAAAGTCACTTAACTCTGTTTGTCTCAGTTTCCTCATCTATAGAATGATCTGGAGAAGTAAATGACAAACCACTCCAGTATCTTTGACAAGGAAACCCTAAATGAGGTTTGGGGTTGGACATGACTAAAATTATTGAACAACATTAGCAATATTAATTTATTATATTGATTATTTTCCTCATGTAAAACATATATAACTGGTATAGAACCTACATGGTCATGAAGAGTGATTTCTTGGATAAGTCATTACAGTCTTTGACAGGATTTCATGTAAAATTTTAAATTAGCATTCATTAATTGTACTGATCTATAGTTCTCCTGTACTTTTTCCTTTCCTGGAATTAGATCTATATTTATCTCATGAAAGAAATCTGGTAGGGTACCTTCCTTCTCATTTTTAGAATAATTTCTGAAGTATTGATATTATCACAACACATTTTCAAAGGATATATAGAGTCAGACAATAAAATTTCTAATTATTTCTGCATCATTGGTTAGTGGTGACCCTGGGCTCTTGAAAACCAGTAGCACATTCGATGTTTCAGAACCAAAATTGTGAAGTTTGAAGAAGTTCATCTCTGAAGTGCTGACAAAGTAAATTATGGAC
>CM053587.1:186764889-186786877 GCA_028646515.1 Pseudochirops corinnae
TTCTCAAATCAATAGTGATTTAGAGCATTTTTTCATATGCTTATAGATATCTTTAATTTCTACCTCTGAGAATTGCCTGTTTATATCCTTTATCCATTTATCAGTTGGGGAATGACTTGTATTCTTATAGATTTGACTCAATTCCTTGTATATTTTAGAAATAAAGCTTTTATCAGAGACACTGGTTGTAAAAATTCTTTCCCAATTTCCCACTTTCAGGAAGTGGAGTCAAGATGGCAGCGTAGAAGCAGGAGAACTCCACAGCTCCCGCCATAACCACCTCAAATATCTATAAAATATGACTAAACAAATTTTATAGCTCCAGAACTCATAAAATGACAAAGAAACAAGGCTCCCACTGAAAGCTGCCTGGGAGATGGATGGAAAGGGCTCATTGCAGTGTGCCGGGAGCAGAGCCCAGCCCTATGTGGTTTTAGCCCCAGACCATTCAGGAGAAGCCACCACTGGAGGTTTCAGCAGAGTGGATCTCTGGCAGCTGTGGCAGTTTCCAGAATTACCAACCTATAAGAGCCAAGGACAAAGGGAAAAGGTCAGTGGAACTCAGCTAAATTTCAGGGAAAGAGTCCAGCCAACTTCCCCAGTGCTAGAACTGGCTGAAATAACATCCCTGCAACCACCTCCACGTAGCTGCTTTAGAGCTCCTGGCCTGCAGATTGCAGGGGGGCAAGCAATCATTCAGAGGCTAAGTGCTTTTGCCTTGAGCTACCTGGATCTGGATTGTGGTCTTGGGTGGTGGTCCTGAGGTGCGTGACCAGTGAGCCAAAGCTGGTGGGGTCTGCAGAGACCATGGCCTCCTAGTAGCTCCAGCAGCTGCAAAAACCCCAGCAGTTTGGGACAGAGCTCTCTCCTCTGAAAGCAGAGTTCTACTAAGCCCAAAAGTCAAGTAATTGACTGGCAACATGAGCAGGCAAAGGAAGCAAAGAAAGCTCAGCAATCCAACTTTAGATTACTTTTTTGGGGACAAAAAATACCAAAGCATGGAATGGGAGGAAAACAATACAGGCAGAACTCCCACACCAAAAGCTTCCAAGAAAAATGTAGACTGTTTACAAGTCATAGAGGAGCTTAAGAAGGATTTTGAAAACCAAATAAGAGAAGTAGAGGAAAAATTGGGGAGAGAAATCAGAATGATCCAATTTCCCACTTCCCTCTTAATCTTCTTAATGAACTCACAGTCCAATGGGGGAGAGAACACACAGATGACTATGTACAAACAAGATCTGTGTGTGTGTGTATGTGTGTGTGTGTGTACATATGACAAATTGGAAACAATCAACAGAGGGAAGACACCAAGATTATGGAGGACTGAGCTAAAGGCTTCTTGTAGAAAGTTGGACTTTAGCTGAAATTTGAAGGAAGTCAGAGAAGCCAGATAAGAGGGAATGAGTTCTAGACATGGATGGAGGACAGACAATGAAATGCTCAGAGTCATCAGACAGTGTTTTGTTTGAAGAAGAGTAAGGAGGAAAGGGTCACTGGATTACAGATTTCAGAACTGTAGAAATGAGAATGTAATACTTGCCAGTCAGGAGTGATGGCCTGTACAAATGCATGGTGACAGGAGATGACAGATAGAGCTCAAAAAACAACTAGTGATCCCTTTCGGTTTAAATGTAGAATTTGAAGGGGAAAACATATCATTCTGAAAAGTAGGCTAGAACCAGACTGATTATAGTTTTAAATACAAGACCAAAAAGTTTGCTTTTTATTCTTCAGGAAACATATGATGTTTTGGAGCTTGATGGAATAAGCACATAAATGTGGATGCTATTTCACCCACTAACAGGATCATTCAGAGGTTATTGCCTATACAGTGGCCTATGCTCTTCAATGGATTTCTTCTATCTAAGCAGTGAATTAGCTAATAAAGTATACATTAAAAATATTTAATGACTTAATGTATATCTTCTATTGCTTGTTCTTAAGTATGCTCAGCACTTTTTTTTTTTCTATTTTCTTTCATTCCATTCATTGTAAGATCTCTCTGGGTAGGTAGGCCATCAAGAATTGCTTTTTACATATTAATATCTAAGTACAATGTTCCACAAAGGATATGTGCTCATGTGTTGATTGTTCCACAATGCTGGCCATATAAAAGGACTCCCACAGTCACAAATCTATGCTTATTATAGAAAGCCTTGCATGGCAGTGTGGAAACACTAGCATTTGTTGAAGGTTTCCAAAGCACTGTGCATCCCTGAATGTAAAAGATACATATTTTTATTCAATGACATTACGGGGGTTCAATAAATATTTTTGACTTGCTGAAGTTATTTTAATTTATTAGTAATTTATAAATAATTATGAAAAAATAATTCTCATTTGACATGCTTGGATATAAGCTAAGACTGAATTCTTTGGCAAATTCTGAGAAAAAATATTTCCCACAAGTATTTAGACTTTTAAAAATGTGCAAACAAAATCCTTTTTCAATTTAAAAGCAATTTGTTATGTTATTTTGGGCATGAATATTTCAAAAATGTTCTCAACAGTTGAAGTTTTCTATGTGTCTTGATCTTACTAAAAAAATGTCTTCTGAATTGTATGACAAGAAGTTGAAAATGGTTACACGCAAATGATTGAAAAGTCTCCTTTGAGCTGGTATGGGACAAAATTATATTAACATCCTGCTGTTGTTTTGTGATTTGAAAACTTACTGCGTCCCTAATGTTTTTCTTTGATAATCACATAGCTGCAGTATTTAATGTCATAATTTTATAGCTAGATAATTGGCCAAGTGCTTATATCCCTGCCAAGAGGGAAGGCATAAAAACATTCCCCCTACTCACTTCTGGGTAGAGAAAAAAAAAATCTAAATAAATGACCAGGAAGTTTTTTAAGATTAAATCAATGTGAAATGGATAAATATCAGCACATAAAAGAGGAGAACATGGTCCTTTTGAGGTTCTTGTTGCAATAACAGAGTTTACATTTTTACTTGATCTTTCTTTTCTGTTTATACCTCTCCTCTTCCTTCTTCATTGTCCTCCATTCAAACTTCCTGTAGTCTTCTTAGGCCTAGCTATCAGGCAGCCCATATGACAGCAAAAATGAAATTTTCTCATGAAAAAACATGTTGTGGGGCAACTAGGTGGTACAGTGAATAGAGCACCAGCCAGGGAGTCAGGAGGACCTGAGTTCAAATCCAGTGTCAGACAGTTGACACACTCACTGTGACCTTGGGCAAGTCACTTAACTCCAATTGCCTTGCCCTCCCCCCTCCGAAAAGAAAAAAAATATATATATACATATATATATATGTTGCTTTATCCTGATGGATTCTCCCATCCTTTCCAAGGAGTCAAGCACAACCAAGTATTGGAATATCTTCTGAACAGGCAAAACTGAATTAAGCAAGTGTGCTCAACATTATTCAAAGTAGATTATTCAAATCTGCTGAGTGCCTGTCACTTGGCAGGGCCATAAAGCCATACCAATTCATCTGAGGAGACTGGAGGGAGCATGGGCTCCAGGTTGAGATAGAAGGAGGGAGCTGTTCCTCCTTGGGTGCCCCATGCTCTTTGATCAGATATATGGTTCTTGGACCATATAGAAAAATTTTCTGCCAGGGAAGGGAGACAAACAAACTGGCATTATTTCCACTAATCTTGGGACTTTCCTAGGCCTCAGCAGCTCCTAATCATGTATTTAGCAAGAATATTGAATAATCTGGTTCTCTGAGAGAGGATTATTTTTTTACTCTACAATCCTTGGAGTGACATTAAGCTCATAATTTGGGGTGAGGTTTTTTTCATTTGAACATATTATTTTAGTAATTCAGGGGAGTTCCCAGTGGGAAAACTACCTTTACTGAAGAATAGCAATTTATCTATACTTTAAAGCCTCAGTGAGTAGCTTGGGGACACAAAAAAGTTAAATGTTATGCAGATGACCTCCAAAGTTTCTTCCAGACCTAAATCTAGGATTCTAGGATATGATGTTTACTCTCCTAGTACATGGTACAGACAGGGCTTGAACCTTTGCCTCCTTAACTCCAAGACCCCTCTCTAGTCATTCTGATCCTATGTCTTAGGTTTTTAGTTGATCTCATTATTTTTGTTTGTTTAATTGATCACTGAATAATAGTGCCAGAGTGGGGAAGTGTGAGGTGAATGCTATTCAGTTCTTTGATCTCTCTAAGCACTTAACAGTCACTAATGGGGGGGCTTATACTCAGCAAACCTCCATCTCCACCTTTGAGAATTAATTTACTTCTATCCCCCCCTCACTTTGTGGCGACAATTAGGGTTAAGTGACTTGCCCAGAGTCACACAACTAGTAAATGTCTGAGGTCAGATTTGAACTTCATGATGTTCACTTCATGAGTTCACTGATTCCAAACACAGTGCTCTATCTACTGTGCTATCTAGCTGCTCCTTCCATGCCTGTTAATGAAGACACCAAGAATCCTGCCTCATGTTTGTAGAAGGGACTTAGAAGGTCAAAAAATGTCAAACATGAAGCAACAAATAGGAGTCAGATAACAATCTGGTTTTTACTAAGAGATTTTTGTTGGTTGAATTCAATGACTAATGTTAAACTTTGGTGAGGCCAGTGACCTCTGAAAAGTAGTGCTGGATACATAGAGAATTTTTATCACATCCTGGGACAGCTACATCTCTGCTTGAGTGCTGAAAAACTGCCTGATTGTGGTCTATGTTAGTATGCATCACTGCGGAGGGGGAAGAGTGCTCGATCAGAAGCAGAAGACCTCATCAAAAATATTACACTTCTTTTTTGCATTTTTTTTGGAGGGGAGAGGGCAGGGAAGTTGGGGTTAAGTGACTTGACCAAGGTCATATGGCTAATTTTGTGTTTAGTGTCTGAGGTCAGATTTGAACTCAGGTCCTCCTGACTCCAAGGCCGGTGCTCTATTCACTGTGCCACCTAGCCACCCCCCAAAATCTTACACTTCTGAACTCATGAAATCTAGGAAAATCAGTAGGTCTCAGTTTCTTCATCTATAAAATGGGGCTAATAATACTTGTACTCTCTGTTTAAGAGATATTTGAAGGGAGCCAATTAGATTGGAGGGCAGCTAGGTGACACAGTGGATAGAGCACTGGGCTTGGAATCAGTGTACTCTTGAAGTGAACATCATGAAGATGAGTTCAAATCCAGCCTAGACACTGACTAGCTATGTGACCCTGGTCAAGTCATTTAACCCTATATGCCTGAATTATTCATCTATAAAATGAGCTGGAGAAGGAAATAGCAAACAGCTCCAGTACCCTTGACAAGAAAACCCCAAAGAGAGTCACAAAGAGTCAGACACGTTCAAGTAATAAAAACAACAAATTAGATTATACACTTGATCACATTTTATAACTGCAAAGTGTTAGTTATTTTAAAGTGACATGTTAGTTTTATCACTATTATTACTGTAATTGTTATGATTAGCATAGATAGTTACTGTCTGTAATTTAACTCAGTTTTCAATAAAGTGCTCATTCAAGAGGTTATTGGGGAGTGGGTTAGATTCAGATAAACCAGAGTTGATTTTCTATTATTATTCTGTGACCAGACATTGTACTTTTAGTCTCATCTAGCCATATTCTGAATGGCTGTCTTTGGTCTCAAGGTGAAACCAGCTAGAAAATATTGGAAGGATTAATTAGAGGGAAAATTCATCACCATTACAGGAACAAACAAATAAAGCACATTTCCCAGTGGTAGTAGCCCCAGGATCCTATTATTTCCTTTAGTTTAATAAGCCAATTCATGGGAAAACTTTCTGTGACTTTCAAACAGTAGAAAAATATAAACTGATATCACTAATTTGTAATAATTAATTATCATAATCTCAATAGAATAAACTCCTTGAGGGAAATGATTGCATTGCTTTTGTCTTTGTATGCCTTGTATAAAGAATGAATAGAATTGACTTGAATCATAGAGTTAATTCATTATCATTTAACCTATGGATTCTTAACCTTTTTTCATATCTTAGATCCACCCCCTATCCCCTCATGCACACACACATACTTTGGCAATCTGGTGAATCCTATGGATCCCTTTCCTGAGTAATGTTTTTAAATGCATAGGAATTCAAAGGAAATCAATTCTATTGAAATATAGTTATCTAGCTATCTGTTTATCTTTCTATCTATCTATCTATCTATCTATCTATCTATCTATCATCTATTCATCCATGTTTAAAACTTAACAGACTCTGGATCAAAAACTCTTACTCTATCCAAGAGTGTGGAACCTGAGGCTTTGAGGCCACATGTGGCCTCCTAGGTCCTTGGGTATAGTCTTGGATTGAGTCCAAGTTTTGTAGAACAAATACTTTTATTAAGGGAATTTGTTCTGTGAAGTTTGGATTCAATCAAAGGGCTGCACTTGAGGACTTAGAGGGCTACATGTGGCCTCAAGGCTGTAGGTTCCCTTAGCCCTGCCTACCATCCAAAACACCAAGAAAAACTAAACTAATATAGATGGATAAGAATCTATTCTATTTTAAAAAGTTTTCTCTACTAAGAAAATGGTATCATTTCTTTCAGTAACTTATTCTATTATTTAACAACTGTAAGAGTTAGAGAATTCTTTCCTAAATCTAATCTAAATCCCTCACACTTCAATTTAACCCAATTTTCAATTTTTTCCTCCTTAGTCAAGATGGAGAACAGTTAAATTTTAGTCATGAATATTAACCATAATTAGGATCTTCTTTTAAGATACAAAATGTTGTCTAAAGGCTTATAATGAACAAGACAACAAGGTCCAACAGAGGGAGTCCTTGACTGATAGATCCCAGGAGGCTTCACATGTACTTCCAATCCTACCTCTGATTTAGGCACTTTAGCCCTCTTTGTATTACTGTTTTCTTATCTGAAAAGTGGGTGGTGGTGGTGGAATGAATCTTAACTTGAAGTTTTGATTTAGGAATGTTAATAAGACTGCATCGATACTTTGAGAGATCCACGATTTCATTTGGTGTGTACACATTTTGAGAATTACTGCTGATAAGAAATTCATTGCTTAGTGACTAACCTTTCCAAGACAAGTTTCTTTGAGTTATCTTTCCAGTATGGTTCTTGGCCAACTGACTCATAATCCTTCATCAGCCTCATTCTCTATGGGTTCACAACTCAACAGGACCTGCCAGAATGTGTGTTCAAGTGACATAGTCTTCTACATTCTAGCTAGGGCCACTGTTAAGAGGCAATGAAATATATCAGGACTTATTGGAGAATTTGAGAAGAAATGTGGTTATCTGTGGATGACTTTGAATGTCTTTCTGTGTATTTGTTAATTTGAAAAGATATCCTATTAGGTGTGACATTGGTGAGACTGACAAAGCAGAACCAAAAGAAAAGCCCTAACAAAACAAAAATCCTCATTCAGATCATGGCAAGGGATTTACAATAACTTTTTAAGATTTCTTTTAGCATATAATTGATCAGATACGATATGTTGGAATTTAAGATCCTAAATTCCATGTCTTGGGGAGAAAAATGGGAAAAAAATCATAAAGTTTCTTTTTCAAGTTTTAGTTGGCTCAGGAGAGGAAATTTTAAGAAAGCTAAATCAAAATTATGACAGCAAAACTGAAGATCCCAGACACAAAGAAATCAAGATAAGCTTCATATAAGCTGGAATTCCAATGATTCATGATAAAATTGGGCACTTATACCAAGGAATGCCACATCATTCTCTAATACACTATTAAATCTGGTACAATCATTTTAAATATAGAAAAATTCTCTGATCTGCTTCCCAAGATTACTTCATGAACTCAAATTATTTATGTAATGATTGGAAAGATTTTTTTTAAAATGAGTTACTGGTAGCAGAGACAAAATGGTGTAGTTAAAGTAGCTTTGGACTGAGTATCAGGAGTTGTAGTCTCAGCTCTGACACTAATTGGGGGTGTGACGCTGGGCATGACCTGAAACTTCTCTGAGACTGGATTTCCTCATCTGCAAAATGGGATGAAGCAGGGAGAAGTGATTGATCTTCCCAACCAGTTTTGAACTTCTAAGTTTCTGTAATTCTAATGATGTCCTTTCAAGTCAGAGAATGACTTGCATTTGTAGACTCCAAAAGAAAAGAGGTTCTTCAAATGGAACTAACATCATGACAAGACATAATTAATCTAAGAAGCCAAATAAAAATGTTTCCAACATTCCAACAACATATTTGTATGCCATTTGAAAGATGTATGCCAGGGATCCTGTCAGTCCAGAAGCCCAGACCCCTGACTACCTCAGCCACTGATATGTCCTGAGGTGAACAAAGTGGTTATGATGAAGTCCATGCGTACTTATCTCCAAAACCCTGAGGAAACTGTTGCTTTTTAAAGGGTTGCTCCCTTGGCAAGAAATGGCCGGAAGATTGCCTTAGTATCAGGAAGAGCACTTAAAGGTCATCTAAGTTAAACTTAATTGCTTTGCAAGTGTGGAAACTGTTTCAAGCAGGCTAAATGATTTCAAGTCACACAGGCAGTTAAATATTAGTGCTAGTTACTTGAACCCTGAGGGCAGCTAGGTGGCACAGTAGAGAGAATGCTGAGCCTGGAGTCAGGAAGACCTGAGTTCCAATCCAGCCTCAGACACTTATTAGCTTTGTGACCCTTTGCAAGTCACCTAACCCCGTTTGCCTCAGTTCCTCCCCTGTAAAACAAGCTAGAGAAGGAAATGGTAAACCAGTCCAGCACCTTTGTCAAGAAAATGCCAAATGAGATTAAATAGAGTTGGACATAACTGAAATGCCTGAAGAACTTTAACCCTAATTTTTCTGACTCATACACTCTCCTAAACCATATTGCATCTAGGGAAATAGATCAAATAAGGTTTAGTCTATAGACGAACTGGCAATCATAAGATATAGTCTATTCGTGGAGTAAATATTTACCTCCTTAATGCTTTTTGTTTTATTAACCTGTTTTACTATACAATAAACCTTATTAGAGTTATAGAAACAGAGAATTCAGGAGATGGAAGAGGCTTCAGAGGTCAAAAAGCATGAATCCTTTTTACTATCATCCAACCATGGTCACCTATGTTCTTTTTTTGAATAGCTTTAGAGACAGGGAACTTAGTAATTCTTCCATTAACTTAAAGGTAGCATAATTAATTTTTGGATGGCTCTAATGGTTAGAAAGTTCTTATAGTAAGTGAAAGCTGCCTTTTATTACTAAGATTCATTGATCTCCATAGTCATATTAGAATAGTTTAAACCATTTTCTACAGGAGAGTTCTTCATATATTTGGAGATAGCTATCATGACACACTCCTCCTCCCTCTACCCCAATGAATTCTTTGTGTCAGCTAAATCAACCCAATTCCTTTAGTTTCTTAAATAACTAGGCCTCTCCAACTTGTCAGTGTCTTTTGTAAAATATGGGACCAGTACTGAACACAATACTCCAAATGTATTTTTACTAGGGCAGAATACAGACAATCCTTGTGCTGAGTGTTATACTCTCAGTAATTTAGCTAAAATGCATCATTATAAAGACCATGCTTGTCACTAAAAAAAAAAAAAGATAATAAAAAGTACCCTGTCCCTCTCTGCAGAAATGGGTGACTATGGATCTGTAACATGGGATATATTTTCAGATTGGGTTGATTTGCTGGTTAGCTTTGCTGAACTATATTTTTTTCTTTCTTTGTTTTTTGTCAAGAGCGACGACTCATTAAGTAGAATGGGGCAGAAGGATTTATTCAGAATTGAAGGTTATGTAAAAAGAAAAATTTAAATAAAAATTTCAAATTTAAAAACAGATGAGGAATTTGAATAGGGGTTGGGCTAAGGCTTACAGAAGTAAATTTAACAAAATCTTCCCTCTTCCCCACCAACACACAGAAGGAACAAATTCATAACAAAAGCAATAGTGCAGGACAAGCATTTATCATACTGAAGTAAGCAAATTAAATAGTTGAGGATAACCATTTATCTATAAATAATTGATCTGTTCATTGCAAATCATTCTGATCTATTCATTAAAGATAATTTCTAACAATGTCTATCAAGCAACACTTTATTAGATTAGTTTTAAATAGGTATTTAAAAGTAATAAAATGTATTTTAAGATTTTGATCATATAGTATAGTGAACTCTCCATTTATTCAGTTATAAACTAAGACAAAACATTCACAGAAACCAAAGTACAGCATTCACAATGATATAACATAACAACTTACTACAAAATTAGTCACATAGTGACTAATAGAAAAATAGAAAAAAATAGAAAATTTATAAGAACAGTCTATAACTCAGAATTATCACTATTTTGATTTGTCCTTCCCCTCGTTTAATTTTAAGCAATGAATTTTTTTTTTTTTGCGTGGACAATTCACACTTATAAAGAGGTCAAATTTCAAAATTTGCTTTTTAAGCTAGTTTTGAACCCGAAATATATTTTTTCAAATGGAATGCAACTGTTATTAATATCATTTGGGTCCCTAGAACAACATATTACAGTTTATTTAATTCATTTTACTGCAACATAGAAATGTTGTCATTGTTCAGTTGTGTCTGGCTCTTTACAACCCCACTTGGGGTTGGTAATAGCAAGCAAACAAGTACTTAACAACTTTTTTTCAGTTGAACCTTGCAGTGATTATATCAAATCTTTGTTAAGACACAGGACTTGTGAAACCTACAGTGGGAGGGACTTGCCAAAGATAGGAAGAGGGAGGAGCTAATGACCATAAATAGGGAGAAGCCCAAGCTGGGAGAGAGCAGAACTGGTAGGAAGCATGGTTGTGGAGCCAGAACTTTGTCTGTCTGTGTTGATGTTACTTTGTCAGATCTGTTTGCTGATAGAGGACATTGCTGTTGTTACAGAAGCCCTGGGACCTTACTGCTGGTTCAGAAACCCTGGAAGAGGACTTTCTTGTTGTCTGTTTACAGAAGTCCTAAAGGAGGATTTTACTAAAATTTTCAGAGTCCTGGGACTTCACTGATAATTTGTGTTGATTTCTCAGACAGAGACCCTGTCTTCTGCTCTGTGCTGATTGAACAGGCAGAAAGTGAATTGGTGATAGTGCTGGCAATGTGTGTGATTGTGACTCTGTTAAGCTTTGTCTTCCCAGAAACAGGAACTGTAAAGGACTTGAGGTAGACTGTACACTGTGAGCTTCAATATGGAGTGGGAGCTGGACAAGGAACTGGATGAGGAGCTGAGAGCTGCTGGTCTGTGAATACAGATTCAGTAGATCTAAGAAACTGGACCCATGGAAGAAAAACCATGGAATTCGGGAGCCAGCCTCCAGCTAAGATGAAAAGACCTCTCCTTCGGTATTTAGTTCTGATTGACAAATTCATGATTTACTGTGGCCTAGGCATGGGAAAACTTTGTACTCTGTACCTCGTACCTCTTAAGGATGATTGAGTTGAGACTTACTGAATGATATCTTGTTTAAAACTATGTGTCCACTTTGGTGAAAACTATGTGACTAATTTTGTAGTAAGTTGTTATGTTATAACATTGTGAATGCTGTACTTTGGTTTCTGTGAATGTTTTGTCTTAGTTTATAACTGAATAAATGGAGAGTTCACTATACTATATGATCAAAATCTTAAAGCTATTCACAGTAGCAGTCTTATGGAGAGCTTCTCGTGCTTGGCTTTACAGGGTTTTCTTAGCAAAGATACTGTAATAGTTTGCCATTTCCTTTTCCAGGTCATTTTTACAGATGAGGAAACTGAGGTAAACATGGTTAGGTGACTTGACCAGGGTTACATAGCCAGTAAGTGTCTGAGGTCTGATTGATCCATCCTGACTCCAGGACCAGCACTCCATCCACTGCACCACCTAGCTGCCTAGGCATACAAACCTGAATAGCTATTCATGGAACACGAAGCTCATAGCCCTTTTGGGAAGGACCAGTGGTGATGCTAACTCCCAGATGTTCCAGCACACCCCGGTTATGCTCTATGCAAACCTATGGCACAACTCTTTGATGGAGTATAGTCAAAGACTTGGAAAATGGAAAAGATATAGTGATTCTCAGATTTTATCAAGGATAGGAAAACATATCAAAGGTCAGATAAGATGCAATCTACTCAAGTGTTACATGTTCCTGGTAATATTGCCATAATAGAAGCATTATCAGTCAGTCAGTAAGTAAACATTTATTAAGCTCCTCCTATGGGCAAGGCACTGTGCTAAGTGCAAGAGAGACAGAGAAAGGCAAAAGATAGAAGTCTCTGGCTTCAGCAGCTCAGAGTCCAGTGACAGAGACAACATGTAAACATATATATATATATGTGTATATGCATATATAGACATAAATATTTATACTTATATTTATTTTTATTATTAATATATATCTATAAATACACATATAAATATAAATGTATAAATACACAGGATGAATTGTAGATAATTGAGAGAAGGCACTAGACTTAAGGGGGTGGTAATGGCTATTACCATTTTTATTTTTTGCAGGGGGGAAGGTAGGGCAATTGGAGTCAAGTGACTTGCCCAAGGTCACACGGCTAGTTTTTTTGTGTTAAGTATCTGAGATCACATTTGAACTCAGGTCCTCCTGACTCCAGGGCCATTGTTCTATCCTGTGAACCATCTAGATGCTCCTAATAGCATTTATTTGAAACTCAAAAATGTTTTGTCATCAAATAAGTTTGGAAATTTCTGCTGTGAAACAGACTTCCTGTAGAAACACACCCTTAATGAAACTCTTTGGCACAGGATATGGGTGTTTGAAGAGCTGGAGGGATACTCTGAGTAAGATAGCAATCAGAACCACAGAACACGACTGGAGAGTTGTGGTTTTAGTTTGGGGGCTTGGGCACTAAGGATAGCCAAGAGCCGTGCTATGGAGGGGGCGAGGACAGGTGTGTGTGTGTGTGTGTGTGTGTGTGTGTGTGTGTGTGTGTGTGTGTGTGTAAGTGGGTGGGTGTAATAATGAGGAGCACATCTAGTATGAAGCTGATACTTTTCCTTTACTTTTCTTTCTCTCTTCCTCTTCCATTTTTTCCACCTTTCCCTTTAATATTATTATCATGAAGGTGGCAGGAATGGGAGAAAGGTGGGCAGAAGGTAAGAAGTAGAGACAAGGAAGAAGAACAACAGGCATCACCATGATGGGAAGAAAGGATGAGTTTTTCACTCTTCTGCTCTCTGTCCTTCCCTTGCCCTTCCACTTCCCTTTCTTCCCTTCTCTCCCCCTTTTCTCTTCTTTTCTTGCGTTGTCATTCCCCTGTTCTTCCCTTGTCCCTATCTTGCCCCTTGCCCAGACCAGAATTTTCCTTCCAGTCCCTCCCTTGTCCTGCACCTCCCCTCCCCTGCTGCTTCACTTCCCTTTCCCATTTCCCTTCCTCTCCTACCTTCCTTTAATTCTCCCACTTTCTTTCCTCTCTTCTTTCCTTTCTCTTCCTTTCCCTTTTCCTCACTTCCCTTTATTTCCTTTCCCTCCTGTACTTCCATTCTTTTATTTCCTTTTCCCTTTCCTTTCCCCTCATCTTTTTCTCCTTCCCTCCTTTCCATTCTCTAACCTCTTCCCTCTCTTTCCCCTCTCTCCTTTCCCTTGCTTCCTCTTCCCTACCCTACCATCTCTCTCTCCCTGCCTTTGTTTCCCTTTCTTTCTATCCTTCCTCTTTTCTTTCCCCATTCCCTTTCTCTCCCTTCCTGTCTCCTTCATTTGTCTTTATTTTTATCACTTTTCTTTTCCTTCCCTTCCCTTTCCATGCCCTCTGACAAGAACATCCTTATTGCCAAGTGACAATGCTAGAGTGGAGGAGAGAAGGAAATAAAGGAGAGGAAGAGAAGAATGGTAGAAAGGATGAGCAGTAGGACAGGGCTACTATCTCCCCACCTTTCCTATATAAACCTTCTAGGGGTAGTGGTGGGTCACAGGTACTGGGGGTGGGGGAGTGAGAAGCAATGATTTCCTCCCTTTCCTTTCTCATCAGGAGGTTGAAGGTGAGGAAAGAAGGAGGAATTTCTGGCTGATCCAGCCTCTGAAATCATCAAATATAGAGAAGTATGAGATCAGATATAGGTAACTGCCTATATTACAGAAGACAAATCTATAGCAGTTGAGTCATTTGGCTGGGGCATTGGGAACAGAGGCCAAAGTCAATTCCTGTAAAGGTCAATTAGCTTGCTCTCTTTTATGACATTCAACTACTTCCTAGCCTTTGACAGGTGCCTCCCAAGTGCCTGCCACTTCTCTCTAGGGAGAGTGGGTGAAAGTTTATGGGTCAATCAGTGAACACTCAGCAACAATAATAGCCTCTTGATGGGGCTCAGAAGCATTGGCATTGTATGAGATAATAACAGCAAAAATTTCACTAATGACTTTTTCAAATATATAACAGCATATAAAGACATTTACCTGGCTTCTTGACTCATAAACCAGTACTTTGTGTCCTTTTGTAGTCTTTGTTAAGGTATAAAATTTCTGGTAACATTTTTAAGCCCCTGAATCCCAGACTGCTTTAAATTCTAGGAATATTTGCTAGGGAATGGCACTGCACAGGTTTGCAAAATAATTATTGCTCAAACTTTATATCTATTGTGCAAATTTAAAAGAAAAATGTCCCAGAGAATATGGAGACAGATTAGATATTTTATTCCCTTCCAATGTGACCTTTTATTCATGTCACTGATAACTGCAGGAGATCACTGTACAAGTTTACATGATAACTACTGATCGAAATTCACATATATTGACAAGTGGAAAAGAACAGTGATCCAGAGAATATGAAAATGGTAGGCATTTATATTCCCTTAATGTCCACTTCATTCATGTCACTGATTGCTTATTAGAAAGTATGCAGGCTTTTAGCATGCATACTGCAAATATAGCCATCACTTCAGTCTAAGATGCGGGCACAAAGTGCATCTCACCTCACAAGCAGCATCTCACCCTGGGGAAGGTCTCTGGAACAAGCTTTACATAAAACACAGAGTGGTCATCCACTAGATAGGGAGTAATGAAAGCAAGCAGTCTAGAGAGGGGAGACCTTGAGGACAAGAGGACAATTGGGTCCTGGGGTAGAAAGAACAGTTCTTTTCTATAATTCTACAATTTCCACTTTTGCAATGAGTCAGATTCTCTCTCATGATTTGTAATCCTTCTTTGAAGATTCTTTGTTGTTTCTGTGCAGTCATTTCAGTCATGTCCAACTCTTTTTGACCCTATTTTGGTTTTTTGGTTTTTTTGCAAAGATACTAGAGTGGTTTGTCATTTCCTTCTCTGGCTAATTTTATAGATACGGAAACTGAGGCAAAAAGGGTTAAGTGACTTGCCAAGAATCATATAGCTAGTCAGTATTTGAGGCCAGATTTGAACTGAGGAAGATGAGTCTTCCTGATTCTACTATATCATCTAGCTGCCAAATCTCCCTATTTCCTAGTCACTGATGGTTTGTAATGCCCAAACTAGCTTCTCATGATAACCTCAGCACATCTTTATCAAAGACCAAACACTAGGCAAATCCATTTCACCTACTTAAGATATGATTTCCTCATTTGTGAAAAGAAGCAACTAGACTAGATGATCTCTAACACCTTTTATGGATCCCAAACCTTTGTCTTTTGGAGTTTAAAACATGACCATATATCCTGGATCATTTCTTCCCTCTCTCTTTCCTTCAGTTTCCCTGTGTGCACCTACTTCCACTCAGCATTATTGGCAAATGATCATCCGATGTCTCTGCCTCTTTCTTGATTCCTTTCCAAGTCAAAAGCACGAGCTGTGTATGACTCATCCCTTTCTGTGCCTGGGCGAGAGGTCAGCTGCTAATGACTTCCTGATGTAGGGGCACTAACCATCTGAGAGTTATTTGTAAAGTCAAATTAAGTGTACGTGTCATGACATGGATCAAAGTAGATGAAACGGAACATACTAGGACAAGTACTGTTCCTGTAAGGCAGATATTTGAGGAGAAGATTAGATAGAATAGATATTTCAATTGTTATTTTCACAGAACTCTTTTCTTCAGAATATAAAGAACAAATAACAGAAGGGGAAACCACACATTAAAACCATGAAATGTGTTCCTCATGCTGCATCATAAAAATCACAGCATGTTAGAGTAAGAACATCCAACATCCTCATTTTATTTTCTTTTTTAAACTTGCTACCCTAAAACTGAGTAACACACTATTTAATACATTAAAACTGAGTAACACTATTAATCTGGAACATTAAAACTGAAATATAGCTGTTCATATGTGCTACTTTAGGATGGTCTTTGTTTTCCTATGGATCAGATACATATGAAACAATCATGTGATCTCTATAGGAGCAAGGGTCAATGGAATTTATTTGTTCTTTAGAGTCTCAAATATTGAGATAATGTGAGACTAAAACAAATTCAAATTTGTAGAGAAATCTCAATAGTCTAGGGTTCCCTAGAAGTAGGTCTCTGTTCCTACTTTCTCTGTTCTCTCTTCTCTATATATTTAAGAGGTCTAATAATCTCCAACTAACTACTAAACATATTAAACTAGATAGCCTATTGACATCTCCAGGCTAACATATCCAAAGCAGAGCTCATTAACTTTCCCCACAAACCTATACATCTTCTAAACATTCTATGTCTGTTGACTATCTTCCCATCTTTGTTGTTTTCCTCAACTTTCACTACTCCTGTTTACCTCACATATTCCATTAGTTGGCAGATATTGTCATTTCCAATTCTATAATAAAAAACAACAACAACTAGCATTTACAAGGTGCTTTAAGGTTTATAAAGTATTTTATATAGATTTTGTATTTGATTCTGTAATGGTAATGGAATTAAAAGATCTCTTTGTATTGCTAAGCTAAGAGGTACTTAGCAACTAGTTTCAAATTAAGCCTCTGTTAAAGGAACAGAAGGTATGAATTCCTGTTGCTGATGTAACAGGAAGGGGCTGAACAGGGAACCCCTGTTGCTGAAGTGACAGGAAGGGGCTGAACAGGAAGGAGCTAATACCTATATAAGGAAGGGCACAAGCTGGATGGTCAGAATTTCCTGGGGTAAGCAGGAGGCAGGGCAGCTGCTGCTGGACTAAAGACTGAACTGAGAATTGAGAAGAACTGAGAAGAGGAATGAGAATTGAGAACTGAGACAGAATTTCTTGGAGCAAGCCACATGGAGGCTGGATAAAGTGATTTTGATTTTGAGAATGGAGCTTATGGCACTGAGGATTTTGGAAGGCCAGCCAGAGCTGCTGAGGATTTCTAAGGGCCAGTTGGAGCTGCCAAAGACTTCCAAGGGCTAGCTGGAGCTGCCAAAGACTGAGGAAGCATGATTGTTGTGCTGGTATTTTGTACAAATGTTGTTGTGGCTTTGTTAATGTGCATGAATGTTATTCTGGCCTCATTAAACCTTGTCTTCCCAGGGACAGAGACTGTGAAGGATTTGAGATGGACCGGCCACTGTGAGCTTCAATGTGGAGCAGGAACTGCATGGAGAGCTAGACAAGGAACTGGGAGCTGTCTGCCTTTGAACCCAGGTGTCAGTTTGGTGGATTCAGGTAGGAGCTACTTACCCTGAGTCAAGATGAAAAGACCTTTTGTGGGTACTGAGTAATGACTGATGAAAATGACTGAGTAGTGACTGATGAAATTGTCTGAGTAGTGAGTGATGAAATGGGATACTGATGAAATTGTAACTTACTTGTGACCTAGGGGTGGATGGCCTGTGTATTTTTCACTACCCCTTAAGAGAGTACTGAGTAGTGACTGATATTGTAACTTAATTGAAACCCATGGGTGGAAAACTTTGATTATTGTATAAGGATGAGTGAGTTAAGGATTAAGGAGGCTCTTCTCCTTAAGACTGATTGAATTAAGGACTTAACTAAACAATTGATTGTCTAAATGAATGTACCTTGTTGAAAAGAGAACCATTGAATGAGTTACTAAATGATTGTACTTTGTTTATAGGTTGTTGAGTTGTGATACAGTGAATGCTACATTTTTATTTTCTGTGATAAGTTGTAACATTGTGACTGCTTTATCTTGATTTTCTGTGAATGTTTTGCTCTGATTTGTTATTGAATAAATAGATATTGCTGTACTATGTAATTAGAACTTTGAAAGCTGTTCACAGCAGCAGTCCTCTGGAAAGCTGCTCATGTTTGGCTTTACAGATTCTCAACCCAACCTTGTGAGATTTGTGCCATTATTATACCCATTTTACAGATGGGGAGACTGAAGCTGACATTAAATGACTTGACCAGGACTACACAGTTTGTAAATGTCTGATGTATTGAACTCAGGTCTAACTTACTTCAAATTCAACACTGTATCTACTGTGCCATATAGCTGCCTCTATAAAATCTTCTCCTTCTCTCTATTAATATAAACACCAGACCAGATTAAGATCTCACATCCTTTTGTCTGGACTCTTATAATAGTTTCCTAGTTGATCTCCTTGCCTTGATCTCTCCCTACTGTAATTTGTCTTTCACACAGCTGCTATAGCAACTCTGACCATTTCACTCCCTGAATCCATAAACTACAATGGCTTCTGAATGCTTCTAGGATCAAACACAAGATTCCTTTAGCTTCTTTTTTTTTTTTTTTTAAAGCATTTGGGGTTAAACGACTTGTCCAGGGTCACATAGCGGGTATATGTCTGAAGTCAACTTTGAACTCAAGTTCTCTTGACTACAGGACCCATGCTCTATACACTGTGCCACCTAGTTGCCCCCTTTAACTTTCAGAGTTTATCACTGCCTGGACTCATCCTGTCTTTCTGGCCTGGTTATACATTTCTTCCTTTCCTACACTCTGTGGTCAAGACAATCTGACCTTCTTACAATTTCTTGCCCAGAACATTCTATCTTCTATCTCCATGCCTTGGCACTATCTATCCCCTCAAAATAGAATGTACTTCCTCTTCACCTCTGCCTCTTAGAATCTCTTGTTTTCTTCAAAACTCAGATCAAGCCATGAAGGTTTTTTCTGATCCATCAACTCTGCTTATGCCTTCTCCCAAAATTCTTTGTATATATTTCTATACACATATTTCATACGTCTATGGACAATACAAATGGTATATGTACATATTTTACACATGTGTATATGTACATATACATGTGCATGCATATACGTATATGCTTGTTATGTATACATGCACATTAATGTTTATGTGTATGTACATATTGTTTCCCTGATATAACAAAAATCCCTTGTTGCCAATATTTAATTTTTATCTTTCTATCTCTAGTAACAAGGACATTGCTTACTATGAAGTAGGAGATTAACAATCACTTGATCAACTGATTAATTCTCTGGTTTATACCATACTTAACTTATTCTATTTTTTTAGGTTGACAACCATATGAACTCTGACTAAGCCCAAACTCTCATTCTGGGAATCGAACTTCTACCATTAGACAAATTATATAATGAACTAAAGGTATACTAAATTTTTAGCTTCTCATGAGCAGGGACCATGCTTTCACCACCACCACCCCACACACACATAGTGTCTTACAAAAGGCAAAGCACACAATGGGCCCTCAATAAATATTTGTTGATTGGTTGACTGGTAACTTTTGAATGGCTTGGTAACCCCATTACATGGGGTTTAGTGGGTGTTCCATGAGCACTAGAACCTCTGGTGTGAGGACTTGTGAAGCCATTTTCAGAGCTGCTCATCCACCTCTGGTGTCTACCTTTCACCCAACTCGCACCTGTTGCACCAAGAAGCTGTAGCATGTACAGTGGCCACACCATAGTAAATTGTCTTGGCAGACAGGCCAAAGGAACTTGAAGATAATCTATAGACCTCAAATCCCTTGGTGAGTTAGGAGGATGTCTACCCCTAAGCATGTGAAAACTTACCCTGATGTAATGGATGGATGAGAACAATTTGGCCCAACAGCCATGAAGGTGAATGAATAAAACAGACACCATGAAGCACTTAGAGCTTGGTCAGATATTGAAGACACCAAGGTCATCCACTGCATCCTGGGCCATCACAAGTGATCTTGACTTTTATCGTTCCACTGAACTTCAGTGACTCTCGATGTGAGACTGAAGCCGATGACTTTGTGCAGTTCTACTTCACTTAAAGTTCAGCCACAGTCAATACTTTACCCATGGCATCATTGGTCCTCTTCAAAAATGAAGGACAAAAATGACAACTTATTATATACGCAGTTTGAATAAATTATAACAGAAAATAAAAGGGGAAACACTAATAAAAAGAGGGATGAGAAACTCCTATGTGTCTTTTCTCACATAAACTGCTTAATAAACATATCTTGAATGAATAAATGAATGAATGACATCACTTTACCAAAGCACAAGTCTCACATTGTGGAAAGTAAGTAACATTACTTAATGTCTCAAAATCTTGAGAAATTTTATAGAAACCAGGAAAAACACAATTTTAAAGTGTTTAGGTTGATCAAATGTAGATAACCAAGTAAATTATTAGTTTATATTTCAACACTATAGGACTATCAACCTTTTTTGTGTTTTAGAAACACCAGAACATAACAGTATTTTCAGAAGACAGCATTTCTAGAAATGATCTCTCTCTGTCTCTGTCTCTGTCTCTCTCTGTCTCTCGCTTTTCCTCTCTCCATACCTATATATGTATGTGTATATATGTGTATACACATATAGATAAGTTATATATGTGTGTGCGTGTGTGTGTGTTTGTGTGTAGACACACACATAAACATATATATATATCCACAATTGAATAACAGAGACCAACTGATTGTAATGTTTTTTTTTTAAGTTGTATTTTACCTGTGTGTGGCAATGTGTACCTGGGATCTCAGGTATTGGGGAGACAAAGGTGGGGGGAATCTCTTGAGCTTGGGGTTTCTGAACTGAGGTGGTCTGAGCTGATCAGATGTCTGCCATAAGTTTGGCAACAATATGGTAAGCACCTGGGAGCAGGGAACACCACCAGGTTATTTCTGGAGGGTCAAAGTGGTCAAAGTCAAAAACTAAGTAGGTTAAAGCTGCTGTACCAATTAGAGCAGCAGTTCTCAACCTGTGGGTCATGACCCCTTTGGGGGTCGAATGACCCTTTCACAGGGGTTGCCTAAGACCATCGGAAAACACATATGGTCTTAGGAACTGAGACACCGCTTCTCTATCCGTCTCCAGGCAGGTCTGCCCATATGCAGATATGCCCACATATGAGTATTAAAGGGTCACAGCATTAGGAAGGTTGAGAACCACTGAATTAGAGGAAATTAGGCCAAAGAGTGACTGGCAATTGTTCCCTGAATTGCCAGCCTTGGGTAAGGTGGGGAAACCTAGTTTAAAATTAATAAATAAATGTTTTTTTAAAGTTTTTATTGTTATCATATTATTATTATTATTATGAACCTGACAAAATCAGCAAGTCAATTCCATATATAAAGAACCCAAAAAGGTGGGAGAGGAATAGAATGAGAGGAGACAAGGAGAGATAGAATGGGGTTAATCATTTCATATAGAAAAGACAAGGGATAACTGTAACAATGGAGGGGAAGAACAGGAAGGCAAAAAAGGAATGGGTCAACCTCATTCTCTTTGAATTCGGCTTAAGGAGAGAACGACATACACTCTAAATTGGGTATCTTGCCCCACAGGAGAGTAGGGGGCAAGGGGATGAGAGAGGGGATGATGGAGGGGAGGGCAGGTTAGGGGGAAGGGTTGTTAGAAGCACAAACTTCTATAAAGAGACAGGTACAAAGTAGAGAACAGAACAAGTGGAGAGTGGGATAGAAAGAAAGGAAATACAGTCAGTGTTACACAATAGGTTCATTGTGAAGATGTGCTGTGTAACTACACACGTATGACCTGTATTGAATTACCTGTCTTTCCAGGGGGGTGGGTGACTGTAATAGTAATTGGTTTAGCAGGATACTTAGCACTTGGTACTAAGTGGATAGACAGTACTAAGTGCTAAGTGTGGAAGGTGCAAACTCTGTCCCATTGTTGAGAAGGCATGAACTCCCCTGTTGATGTAGAAGAAGGGGATTGGCTGAGCCCCTGTTGATGTGGAAGAAGGGGGTTGGCTGAGGTGTGTACATAAG
>CM053587.1:186787377-186807091 GCA_028646515.1 Pseudochirops corinnae
TACCCCCCCCCCCAAGGATTCCTCCCTTATCCTCCAATTTCCATAAATCTATGCACCCTTTTGACCTCTTCTCTCACCCCCCCTCTAAAGATCCCTCTCTTATCCAATTTTATTTGTTAAGACATCATTCCACCATATTCAACTCACACTTGTGCCCTCCATATATACTCCTAAGCACCTTAATAATGAAAAAGTTCTTAGGAGTTACAAGTATCACCTTCCAATATAGGAATGTAAAAAGTTTAAAGTTATTGAATCCCTTGTGATTCCTCTTTCTTGTTGACCTTTTTATACTTCTCTTAAATCTTCTGTTTGAATTTTTTTTTTACCAAGAATGCTTGAAAGTTCTCTATTTTATTGAATATCCTAGTTTTCTCTTAAAGGATTATCCTCAGTTTTCCAGGGTATGTAGTTCTTTGTTGTAATCTTAACTCCTTTGATCTCCAGAATATCATATTCCAACCTCTCTGATACTTTAAGGTTGAAGTTGCTAAACCCTGTGTTACCGTGTCTGTGGTTCCGTGATATTTGTATTATTTCTTTATGGTTGCTTACAATATTTTTTTCTTTGACCTAGGAGCTCTGGAATTGGGATATAGTATTCCTAGGAGTTTTCCTTTATAGATTTCTTTCAGGAGGTGAGTGGTGGATCCTTTCAATTTCTATTGTACTTTCTGGCTCTAGAATATTGAGGCAGTTTTCTTTGATAATTTCTTGAAATGTAATGCCAAGGCTCTTTCTTTGACCAGGGCTTTCAAGTAGTCCAATGATTCTTAAATTATTTCTCTTTGATTTATTTTCTAGGACAGTTATTGGTCTGAGATATCTCACATTTCCTTCTTCTTCTTCTTTGATTCTTTTGACTTTGTTTTATTGTTTCTTGGTGTCCGTGGACTCATTAGCTTCCAACTATTCAATTCTAATTTTTAAGAATTCATTTTCTCCAGTGAGATTTTTTACTTCCTTTTTCATTTGACCAGTTCTTCTTTCTAAAGAGGTCTTTTCAGTGCATTCTGTGCCTCTTTTACCATTTGGCACATTCTGTATTTTTAAGATGTTATTTTCTTTAGTACTTTTTGTGACTCCTTTACTAAGGTGTTGACTCTTTTTTCATGATCTTTGTGCATCACTCTCATTTCTTTTTCCAGTTTTTTTCTCTACTCCTCTTATTTGATTTTGAAAATCTTTTTTTGAGCTCTTCCAAGAATTCTTTTGTGCCCTAAGACTAATTCACATTTTTCTCTGAGGCTTTGGATGTAGAAGTTTTGACTTTGCTTTCTTCATCTGGGCTTGTGTTTTGATCTTCCCTGTAATCATAATAATTTTCTATGTTCAGGATCTTTTGTTGTTTTTTGTTCATTTTTCAGCCTATTTCTTGACTTTTAACTCTATGCTAAATTGAGACTGCTTCCAGAGTAAAAGAGGGCACTATCCCGAGCCTCAGCTTTCAGCAGTTTTCAGAAATAATTCTGGAGACCTGTAAATTTTATGTTCTTCCAAGGTGATATGATCTGGGAAAGGTGTGTTTACTATTCTCCTGGCATATGCTCTGGTCTGTGACCATAAACACTCTTTATCACCCAGGAACTGTGACAAAAGATGCTGTTCCCTTGCAGTCACAAGCTCTGCTGTGTTAGTGCTCCTCTTTACTCTGGAACTGCCACCCAGGACTGAGGCCTGTATACACATATGGACAATACAACAGTCTTGCACCCACTGCCAGTAAAAGGACCATTGATATTTCCTTCTGACTGATTATTTGATCCACTTACCATCTGGAGGGCTCCAGAAGCTGCTGCTGCTGTTGCTGATTCAGTGGCTCCTAAGACCTGCTGCTGTTTTGCTTGGTCACAGTTTGCACTGGTGCAGTCTGGTACAGTCTGTGCTGGACTGCACTTCACTCTCACCCTTGTGTGAGAAAACTTACTTGCCAACCTTCTAAGTTGTCTTGGGTTGAAAAATTGCTCCACTCTGTCCTTTTGTGGCTTCTACCACTCGAACATTCATTTTGAGGTATTATTTAAAGTTGCTTAGAAAGGAATTTGGAAAAGCTCAGGTGAATCGAGCTCTTTTTTTTCCATTATCTGCCTCTAGTTGTGTCACTTTGAAAGTGAGGCCTTGAAGTATGCCATCAATTTCCCAGCAATGGTGCTATATATGAATACTTCTACGCATGGTTCTGCATTTGGCAAAAGGTACCATCGTCTACATTCATCAGGAAGAAAGGAAAAACGGATAAAAAGCAAAAGGCCTCTATAATGCCATCCATTTTATATTCAAGAAACACTGAGAAGTAGAAAATGAATCAAAGGAATCCAGATGAGGAAAGCCCAGTACTCTAATGATGGTTAGGCCCAGGTTGTTCTCATAATTCTAAGCCATTTGAAAACCAATGAGAAATTTGGCTGCTGAAGAAGTGCTACAAATTCCTCCAAAGAAAATCAAGCCATTCCACATGATTAATTGACTCCATGTTTTTGGGCCACTGGAGTAACTATATAGCCTTGACATTTCCCCAAGGATGAGACAGCTTCTGGGCACACTTGAGCTATGGGCTTATGGCCAGCTGTTTATGTCATTTTTGTGAGCATGACTAAGAAAAATACAAATAAGAAGTCAGTCTTAGGATTCATCTGGAATTGCCATTTGTTACTGGTTGAAATCATGCAAGATGTCTCTTCTTTATCCTACCAAAGAGACTATTGTCAACTTCTATAGTGTCAACATAAATATAGAAACATGTATCCCCTGTGAGGACCATTGAACTCACTTGGGAATTGGGGTAATAGTTATGAAGCTAACTCTTGGGAAAGCTGAAGATAACACAATCATGATGATGAAAATTTAAAGAGGAAGACTATAATTATGATCAAAAGCCCTAGTTCTCTTGGGAAACATATCTAAGTGCCAGAAAAAATAGGGAAAATGAGGTATTGGTGGAAAGCAATAACTGAATCATGAAAAAATTAGCATTGATCAGAAAGATAGCAGAGTAGAGTGGGAAGCAATGAACTTGGAGTCAGGACACCCAAGTTAAAATCCTGGTTTTGCCAAGTAACTGTAACTCTGGGCAAGTTACTTGACTTCTTGGAACCTTTAGGTTTTCACATAAAAAATGGAAATAATAATACCTGTCCTTTCCATCTGACAGAATTTTCATGAAGATAAGATTTGGTGCAAAATATAACTTAACATCAGGAGATGTGTGGTTGAGGTTCCAACCCTGCTGATTACTAATTATGAGATCTAGGACAAGACACTTGGTTAAACCTCCTTACAGAGTAGTTACTAGACTTAAAAGTAGTATATAGTGCAGTCAAGAAGGAGCTGGCCTCAAAGTCAGAAAAATTGGTTCAGGTCGCCTGCCTTTAGCACCTATTGACTCTATGATCTTGTATAAATCACTTAATCTTATAGTGTCCCAGGCAACTCTCTACAAAGATAAGTTGCATCTATATTAGAAGAGTGAGTTCCTTGCATTGATGAAATCACAGGTGCAGACCAAAAATGCACCGTAAAAATATGAGACACAGAGTTCAAACAATAGAGTTTGAAGTAATATATAAACATAGGCAAATTCTTTAATGTTTCTCCCCTGGCTTTCCCTACATTCCAGAAACATCCTAAAACTTTGATCAAAGAACAGAGAGGATAATCAATAGCTCCTAATTTGATGAAAAACTAACTGTGCTTGGTTTATATACAAAATGTTAATAGAGTACTTTTGAAAAGAAATATTACTCGCACTTCGAAAGCAATATCAAGGAAGCAGGCCATCTAAACTAATGGTGTCAAATATACCATCCATGGGCCACATGCAGTCCACAACACTCCTTACACCCTCACTCCTTGTAGACTCAAATAATACAAAAATGTAGCTCCTGATTTTAATCTATTGATGTTTTGGTAAAAAAAAAAAAAAAAAAAAAAAAAAAAAAAGACAAAGGCAAAGAAAAGCATATAAATGTGTGGTTTTCCAATTCAATAGGTGGCTCACAGGGATAGTTATATAAAGTTTAGTATCCCCTATTTATATTTAAGTTTGACATCACTAATCTAAAGCACTTGAGTCTTTTTTCTCTCTCAGAATCCCCTGCTGTTCAATTTGGACTATGTTGACAGTGATTACAGTTCTACTATGTGCCAAATGTTATGCCAAGTTCCAGGGAAACAATTAAAGGCAAAAGTGTTATTGCTCTCAAGGAGCTCACACTCTAATGATGAAGATAACACACGAAGAATTATATAAACAACCTTTATGCAGGATAAATTGGAGGTATCAGTAAATAGTAATTATTTAAGTTAATATAGTTAATCAGTAAATATTTTGAGTATATGAAGGTGACAGGGAAGTGAGGGGTGTCACTAGTCTCCATTAAGAACAGCCCTTTGTAGTTCAATATGAAAATGGTGACAATTTGGAAGTAATTTCATTTGAACTCTTTAATTCTGGCCTTTCCTCTCTACTTTTCATCCTTCTGGATACTTTGGTGAATAAACCGGTTAAGCTCTGGCTTGATGGAGTGGGCTGCTATAGGTTAGCTGGAGTGAAAAAAAAATCAGAACACTAAACATGTCCCTTTTTTTGAAGGTTCTTAGAGGGATGAATCTTATTGGGTTTTAACAAGATATATTTATACAACCGAAGGCATGCCATAGGGAATCTCCCTAGAAATATTCCAAAGAACTGAAATTAACCCATCTTGCATCTTATCTGATCTCTGGATATTTAACACATGATTTGGTTTAGGAGAGGAGAGAAGGATAAGACTGTGAAGTAATCAAACGAACCTATCATTGCTTTCCCAATTCTATTTTGAATTAAGCAGGAGTTCTTTCACAAAGTGCTGCTTGGCCCTGTAATGACTGTTTGCTACAGATATGTAGCATGGTTTGGAGGTGAGGTGAGAAGGGAAGTTCATTTTCTCCCTCCAGCCAAGCCCTATCCCTACCACCTTTTTCTTATTAGCTTGCATGTCATTTGACATTCCAATAGGTCAGAGTTATAACAGCACTCAAGGCAGTTTTTGTACTAGGGCTGGAGATTTCAGTGCCAGGAGCCAGTTAAGTGATGCTTAGATTTTTATTCCTTTTCATCCTAAGGCGAAAAAAATCTAAACAAAAGATATTCAGTCCAAGAGCCTTGCTGTGTGTGCTGCAATTTTAACTTTCAGACAGATCACCTTGCCAGAAATGAGACTCTCAGCCACTGAATAAAGCCAGGCCTATCCAATTCTTCTATATTATGTCACTCACAAGTCTTTGGTTGGGTGGAGGAGATGAGGGTTCATTTAATTGGTAAAAGATGTAGGTCCTGTGTCTGTTTAGAGTTTAGTTAAAATTCCTATTGTTGGCTGGTGACATTTTCAATAAAGGAAAAGAAACTTCCTGTGATTATGAGAAGATATAGCAGATCATTTTATCTAAACCATAAGAAGGGTAGTCATGGCTGAATTGGAGCATTTATTGCTTCCAGGTACTGTTTTGATAACCGTTAGTCCTCCGGAGATCATCCTTTTAGGAGGGCTCCTTCCTGTAGAAGGGCATCAGTCTTGAGGTGCTACTACAAACTTGTATTGTAGCAAGCCTGCTGGACCAATCTGGTTCCTGGGCTTGCAGCTGGGCTGGTGATGACTGATTTGCCTTCTCTTTTCCCTTTGAGGGCATCTAATGTATCTTGTGCCAGGTCAGGGGCTTCACTCACTGGGCAGGATGTATGTGCAGACTTTGGCTTAGGGTTCCACCTTGGAATCACATTGATCTCTCTGTGTTATCAAGAATAGTTCATTGGTTAGGGATATTAATGAGACTATCTGACATTTCTATAGTGCTCTCAGGTTTGCATATTATTACAATGGATCTTTGTAACAAACCTGAGGAGATAGATGCTGTGGATATTATTCTCACCATTTTCCAACTAGGAAATAGAGTCAAAACAGTTAACTTTTATAATTAGCATCTGATAATGCATTTAAACCAAAGTTTCTTTTGACACTAAGTCCACTGATGTTTCCATCATTCAATACTATCCCTTCCTTAGCAGAATCAACTAGTACAGACTGGTGGTAAGTGATGAGAACGATTTCCCAAACCAGTGCCTCGGATAAATCTACTCTAAGAGTTTGCCTTCCATAGAACCATAGTTGACAAACAATATAGCTTACTCTGTTGGACTGAGAAGGAGGTGGTTCTATTTCTCTAGTTATGTTCGATAGCCGACGGAATAATGCATCTAATGGTCTATTTCTGAGGCTTGCTTAAAATAAGTCACCACACACTTATTAAGCCCTTACTACATGGCAGGCACCATGCTAAATGTTAGAGATACAAAGAAAGACAAAATATAGTCTCTGCTCTCAAGGAACTCCCAGTTTAATGGGGGAGACAACATGCAAACAACTATGTATAAACAAGCTATATATATGTATATAAGATAGTTGGGAAATAATCAACAAATGGAAGGTACTAAAATTAAGAGGGATTAGGAAAAGTTTCCTTTAGAAGTCACAGAACCGGCTCAGACAACAATGAAGGACCTGCTAAAGTTATATCACCGGCAACTTTTTATGGTGCTCAAAATCCCCACAATCCTCATTCCTTTGGTTGATGAAACTGAAGGACAATTATTACAACTCAAACATGACACTAAAGAGAGGCAACTATGATGCTATTACCCATTAACTTCTAGCTTTTTTTTTTTTAGATTAGCTAACCAAAACACCAATTGGGTCCTCAGAAAGTGGGAGACAAGACTAGTTAATAGTAATGGGGTGATTAGCAAAGATCCAGGGTAAGTAAGGGTTGTTGCTGTTATCTGAGACAAAAGCCATAGTGGATAATTTTAGTTCTGTAGAAACTCATCATTAATTTTATGTATGCAGACAAACATTTTCAGATACTGAAAAATTCAAAATAGCCACTGATCAGCATTTGGACTGATAACCATGTTACCAAATAAGTATAAACTGCAGCATGGGGCAGGAGAAAGAGCATTGGATTTAGACCTGATATCCTGACTTTGTCAGTAACCAGCTGTTGCACTTTGGATATGTCACATTACCATTTTAGTCCTCAGGTTTTTATCATGTTAAAATTAGAATCTACTAGCCATGTGACCTTGGGCAATTCACTTAACCCCAATTGTCCTGCCTTTTCCCTCCAAACAACAACAACAACAACAAAAAATTAGAGTCTTAGACTAGATACTTTCTAAATCCTCTTACATCTCTAAATTAAGGATCCTGTAGCATCATTTAAAAAAAACTCTACATGTAAAACTCTACACATTTAAATGTGTTTTGAAATGTGTGCTTTGGGACCACTAAAAAAAAGAAGATCCATCCTTCCTTCGGAAATATCTGGAATCTTACCAATTTAGGAAAAAAGTGTTACTGTGACACAATCATATTTTAATATCAAACTTTAGTGTCAAAGGACAGGAGAAGTTGGGTAGGTCAAAAATGAAAAAATGTTCATGGGCAGAAAATGGTAGCTATGTGGGAAAACATGGCAGGATTTTATTTTTTGAAGGAGTGGGGACTAGACATATTATTTCAGTGGTACAGGGAACTACCAGGAATGAAACTCCCTTTATAAATGCAGATCTACACCTGTTCTGCAACATAGTCTTAGAAGGTTTCAGAGAGGATAATATGGGGGTTGAAAGGTTAAATGAGAGAGTAACAGAATTGCAGCTCATATGTGTCTGAGATTCAATTTGAAACCAGTTTTTCTGACTTTTACGTCAGTTTTTTTATCCATAACGAGACACAATATTAAAAAAAATCCAGGGTTTTAAAACATATTTTGTTTTTACACCACCTAGATTTTCCCCTGTACTTCTCCCCTTCCCAAATTCCAATGAACTATACCTTCTCTCTCTCTCTCTCTCTCTCTCTCTCTCTCTCTCTCTCTCTCTCTCTCTTTCTCTCTCTTCCCTGTCTGTCTGTCTCTCTCTCTCTCTCTCTCTCACACACACACACACACACACACACTCACAAATGAAATCAAGAAAACTAGGAAGAGAAAAATTATTAAATCTTTTTAAAAATCTAACATTATATACAATGTTCTGTAAGATTTTCCTCCTCTACCCACCAGCCTCTTCAAAACAGCTACGAGTTGCCATCTCTTCATTCTCTTCGTTAAGGGTCAACTTTGTTCTTTTAAAAGAATGATTTTGAATTTAAATATAAAAAATGAACCTTTCCATGTACAAAGCATAACATAAAAAGAGGATTCAATATAAAATCATGAATTTCTATTTCATGCTGTTTACTTTCTTTTTTTAAAAGAAAACTATATAATAAGTACTACACATCATTTTCAAAGATACTCTGATTTTCTATGCTTGCTTCTAAGTTTTCTTTTGTTCTCTCCTATGTACTTTTTATTTTTTCTCCCTCCCCATCCCATTCTAGAAAAGGCTACCATTAAACAAACATGTGAGTGTGTGTGTGTGTGTGTGTGTGTGTGTGTTAATTGGTTCTTTCTCTGGAAGCAAGATAGCATCTCTCTTCATTGGTCCTTTGTGTTTGGTTTGAGTGTTTATAATGAATAAAATGACTTAGTCATTCAAAGTTGCTCTTAGAACAATACTGATGTTACTGTGTACAATATTCTCTTTGTTGTGCTCATTTTGCTCTTTGTTATTTCATGCAAGTCTCCTCATGTGTTTTTTTTTCTGAAATCAACCATTTCATCATTTTTTATAACGTAGTAGTATTCCATCACAATCATATACCACAACTTGTTTAACCTTTCCCTAACTGACAGGTATCCCCTCAATTTCCAGTTCTTTGTCACCACAAAGATAGATGCTATAAATATTTTAGAACATATAAGTTCATTTCCTTTTTCCCTAATCATCTTGTGAAACAGACCTAATAGTGGTATTGTTAGTTCAAAGTGTATACATAGTTTTTTTTAAGTTGTTTAGACCTAATTCCAGACTGCTTTCCAAATTGGTTGGATGACAATTCCACAAACAGTGAATTTATCCCAATTTTTTCCACATCTTCTCAACATTTTTTGCTGTCCATTTTCATCATTTTAGCCAATCTGACAAGTATAAAATTATATCTAAAAGTTGTTTTAATTTGCATTTCTCTAATCATTAATGATTTATAATTTTATGTGATTAAATGTAGTTTTGATTTCATCATCAAAAAACTATATATTTATATCCTTTGACCATATATCAATTGGGGAATAACTTGTATCCTTATAAATTCAACAAAGTTCTTTATGCATTTGAGATGAGACTTTTATCTGAGAAACTATGTATAAGTTCCTCCCCTCCCAAATTTTCTGCTTTCCTTCTGATCTTGGCTACATTGGTTTTATTTGTATAAAACATATTTATAATTGAATATAATAAAAAATTATCCATTTTATACTTCATAATTCTCTCTACTATCTATTCATAAATTTTTCTCCTATCCATAATTGTGGGCAATATGTTTCATGTTCTAATTTTCTTGTGATATCTCCTTTTATATCTAGGTCATCTATTCATTTCGATCTTATCTTCATAAATGGTGTAAGACATTGGTCTATGCTGAAGTTCTGCAAGACCATTTTTCATCTTTCCTATCAATTTTTACCAAATAATGAATTTTTATCCCCAAAGTTTAAATCTTTACATTTATAACCATGTTCTTTATAATTTTGCAAAATTTATATTCAACAGGTAGTGGTATTTGTTGGTTGTTTTTTTGTATTTGTTGGTTGTTTTTTTCCCATTTATATTGTTGTAGTCATTGTATATCATTTTCTTTTTTCTGTTTGCTTTAATTTGTATCATTTCTCAAAGGGCAGTCACATACCACAATTATTTTAGTCATTCCTGAATAAACAGGCATCTTCTTTGTTCAAGTTCTTTGCTACCACAAAAGTGCTATTATAAATATATTGATGGAAACATTCTGCTTTTCTCTCCTATTTTGTTTTACTTTTTCTCAATTACATGTAAAAAAATTTAACATTCATTTCAACATTAAATTTTGACATCCTAGTTCCTGCCAAACTGCTTTCTAATTTTTCCAAAATTTATTTTTTGTCAAACAGTGAGTTTGTGTCACAAAAGTTTGGATTTTGGGGTTTATCAACTACTAGATTATTATTGTCATTTCCTGCTATGTGTTGTATACCTAATCTATTCTACTTATCTATCACTTAGGCAGTACCAGAATGTTTTGATGATTACCTCTTTTTAATACAACTTGAGGAATTATACTCTTAGGGCAACTCCCTTCACATACTTCTCATTGATTTCCTTGATATTCTTGATTTTTTGTCCTTCCACATGAATATTGTCATTATTTTTTCTAACTATAATTTTTTGTTTAGTTTGATATGGCACTGAATAAGTAAATAAATACAGGTAGAATGGTTATTTTACTATGTTGGCTCAGACTACCTATGAGCAATTTATATATCTCTAATTGTTTAGATTTGTCTTTATTTGTATGAAATGTTTTGTAATTGTGTTCATATGGTTTCTGGGTTTATCTTGGCCAGAAGGCTCTAAAGCATTTTATATTATCTGCAGTTATTTTAAGTGGATTTTCTTTTTCTGTCTTTTCCTATTGGACTTTGTTGATAATATATAAAAATGCTGATGATTTTGTGGCTTTATTTTATGTCCTGAAACTTTGTTGAAATTGTTAATTATTTCAACTAGGTTTTAGTTGATTCTCTAGGGTTCTCTAAGTGTATCATCATATCTGAAAAGACTAATAGTTTTGTTTCCTCATTGCCCATTTTAATTCCTTCAATTTCCTTTTCTTCTCTTATTGCTACAGCTAGAATTTTTCATACAATATTGAATCATAGTGACAGTGTTTAGCATCCTTGCTTTATGTGTGATCATATTTGGAAGGCTGCTAACTTATTCCCATTACAGATGTTTGCTGATAGTTTTAGATAGATACTTCTCATCATTTTAAGGAAAAGGTCCATTTATTCCTCTGCTGTCTAGTTTGTTTTGTTTTAAATAAGAATTGGTATATTTTATTAAAAGCTTTTTTCTGCATCTATTGAGATAATTTTATGATTTCTGTTGATTTTCTTATCAATTATGCTAATAGTTTTCCTAATACTGAACTAGCCCTGCTCTTCTGGTATAAATCCAACCTAGTCATAGTGTATGATATATTTTTATAAACTCCTTGTCATGTTTTATTTAAAAATGTTGTATCAATATTCATTAGGGAAATTGGTCTAGAGTTTACTTTGTATGTTTTTGTTCTTCCTGGTTTAGGCATTAGCACCATATTTGTGTTGTAAAAGGACATTGATAGGACCCCTTTGCCTATTTTTCTAAAGAGTTTATAAAGTATTAATTGTTCTTTATCTCCTTGGTGGAATTCATTTGTGAAGCTGCCTGATCCTGGGGATTTTTTTTCCTAAGAGAGCTCATTCATGGCTTGTTCAATATGCCTTATTTTTCTAAGACATTTTATTTAAGTATTCTATTTCCTTTTCTGTTAATCTTGGCAATTTATATTTTTGTAAAAATTCATCTATTTTACTTAGATTTTACATTTATTGACATATAATTAGGCAAAATAGCTTCTAACAATTGCTTTTATTTCCTCTTCCTCGGTGGTGAATTAACACTTTTCATTTTTGTTACAGGCAATGGGTTTTAATTCTTTTTTTAAAAAAATCATATTAATGATTTATCTATTTTATTGATTTTCATATACATTTAGCTCCTAGTTTAAGTTATTAGATCAGTGGTTTTCTTGCTTCCAATTTTATTAATCCCTCCTTTGATTTTAAAGATTTCCAATTTAGTATTTTGGGAATTGGGAATTTTTAATTAATCATTTTTCTAGTTTTTTAATTACTTGTCCAATTCATTGACTTACTCTTTCTCTAATTAACTGACATAATTGTTTAGAGGTTCATTTTCCCCATAAGTACTCCTTTGGCTTTGGCTGCATCACATAAGTTTCGGTATGTTGTTTCATTGTTGTCATTCTCTTTAATGAAATTATTATTCCTATGATTTTTTCTTTTACTCATTCTTTAGGATTAGATTTAGCTTCTAATTTATCTTAAAACAATGTTTCCATGACTGTTCATTGAATGTCGTTTTTATTGCATTATACTCTGAAAAGGATTTACTATTTTTGTTTTCCTGCGTTTGGTTGTAAGGTTTTTATGTCATAATATATGGTCAATTTTTGTGAAGGTGCCACATACAGCTTTCTATTCCCATAAAATTTTCTCCAGTAGTCTATCATATCTAACATCCTAAAATTCTAGTCATAACTTCTCTCTTGTTTATTTTATGGTTAGGTTTATTTAGTTCTAAGAGGGAAAAGTTGTATAGTTCGATATGATTTTTCTATTTCCTTCTGTAAATCATTTAACATTTCTTTTAAGAATTTGGATGATATGCCATTTGATGCATACATGGTTAGTCTTTATATTTATTGTCTATGGTGCTCTTTAGCAAAATGTAATTTCCTTGCTTATCACTTTTAATTAGGTCTACTTTTGCTTTTGCTTTGTCTGAGATCATGATTGCTAACCATGCTTCTTTTTTTAACCTCAGTTGAAACATAATAAATTCTGCTCCAGTTTCTTATTGTTACTTTCTGTATGTTTCTGTTTTAAGTGTTTCTTGTAAACAATGCACATTGTTGGATTCTGTTTTTTAATCCATTCTGTTATCAGCTTTCATTTTGCATAAGAGTTAATCCCATTCACATTTAGGAGTATAAATTGTATAACTCTCTCCATTCTATTTTCTCCTACTTCTCTCTGTCTCTTTGTCTCTCACTGTTTTGCTTCTAACTACTGTCTTTCATATTCCACTCTCCCTTCTATCACCCCTCTTTTTCTCTTATTCTTTTAACTTCCTATTTCCCTGTAGGGTAAGATAGATTTCTATACTCAACTGAATGTGTACATTATTTCCTCCATCAGCCAATTGTGTAAGGTTCAGGCACTGCTTGCCACCCTGAACCAGTGCCATATTCCCCTCCACTGCAAAAGCTCCTCCTTTCACACCTCTGTTTTGTGAAATAATTTTCCTTATTCTTCCTCTTCTTTCTCAATGCATCCCTCTTTCTCACCTTTTAATTTTTTAAAAAATCATCCCATCACAGTCAACTCATATTCATGCCCTCTGTCTATATATACTCCTTCTAACAACTTTAATAATGATAATGTTTTTTAGGAGTTACATGTATCAGTTTCCCATTTAGGAATATAAATAGTTTAACTTTATTGAATCCCTTATGATTTGCCTTTCATATTTATTTTTTTTCTGCTTCTCTTGAGTCTTGTATTTGAAAATCAAATTTTCTATTCATCTCTGGTCTTTTCATCAGGAACGCTTGAAATTATTTTATTAAATGTTCATTTCCCCCCTAAAGATTATACTCAGTTTTGATACATAAGTTAGTATAATCCTAGGTTTTTGTCTTTTAGAATATCATACTTCAAGCCCTGTGATCCTTTAAGGTGAAAACTGCTAAATATTGTGTGATCCAAACTATGACTCTACAATATTTGAAATATTTCTTTCTAGTTGGTTACAATATTTTCTCCTTGACCTGAGAGTTCTAGTATTTGGTTACAATATTCCAGGGAGTTTTTATTTTGGGATCTCATTTAAGAAGTAATTAGTGGATTCTTTCCATTTCTATTTCACTTTGTGATTCTAAATTAGTGGTGAAGTTTTCCTTTGTAATTTCTTAAAATATAATATCTAGGCTCTTTATTATATCTTGGCTTTCAGGTAGTCCAATAATTTTTAAATTATCTCTCCTGGATCTATTTTTCAGGTAAGTTTGGTTCCAATGAGATTTTTCAAGTTTTTTTTTTCTGTTTCTTTCATACTTTAGACTTGGGTTTTATTGTTTCCTAACGTCTCATGGAGTTACTAACTTCCACTGGCCTTATACTATTTTTAAGGAATTGTTTTCTTCAGTGAGTTTCTGTGCATTTTTTACATTTAACGAATTCAAATTTTAAGGAGGTCTTCTCTTCAGTGGATTTTGTTCCTCTTTACCACTTGGTCAATTATATTTTTAAAGTGTTTTTTTCTTCATTATTTTTTTTAACCAGGCAGTTGAATTGCTTCATCATTTTCTTACATCATTCCAACTTCCATGTCCAATTTTTCCTCTACCTCTCTTATCTGATTTTTTTTTAAATCCTTTTTTGAGTTCTTCTGGGAATTCTTTTTGGGCTTGTGCCTAACTGGCATTTTTTTCCCCTTCAGTCTTTGCTTGTAACTGTTTTGACATCCCTGTCTTCTAAATTTGCTTGATATCTTCCCTGTCATCATAGTAACTTTTTATGATCAGGTTCTTTTTTTTTTTTTCTTGTTTGCTCATTTTCCTAGCCCATTTTCCCATTTCTTGACTTTTAACCTTATATTGAAGTTTCTAATCATATAGAAATGAATAAGAGAAGAACACTCATTGTACTTGGAAACCCCAATTCTCCCAGTCAAGATAAAGTCATTTACTGTAGCATGTGTGTGAAAGCTGTTTGTGTAAGCTTTCTTCCATGCTTGACTTTTGGCTTTTTTCAGTCTCTTTATCAAGTATTTTGTTATGAATAGATTCTAAGAAAATATTATAAGAAAAGTAAAAGAAAATCCTTCATGTCATGTAGTGAGATAGTTCAAGAGTAAAAGAAAAGACATTACATTAAAGGAATAAGATCCATGCAAACAAATTAGGCAAACCAGCCCAATTTCTGCTAATTAGTCATTAGCTCTCTTTGGGATATATTAACATGCATTTTCTATTAGAGTAAGAAAAAGGAAATCATGAGTCATTGGAAAAATGCATCTTTCTTTTAACCTGGAGATTGCATTAAAAGACATTCAGGTTAAGGATGATGACAACAATACAATTCCAGTCACTAAGTAAAGAAGTTCACACTTGATACTTTGGTATATCTCTGATGTCATCACTATGGAAATGTCTTTCATTGATGCAATTAAATTCATTTTAACCACCATTTGTTAAGTGCTAACTATGTCCTAGATGCTACACTAGGTACTGGGGATAAAAAGGCAAAAATCAAATAGTCCCTCTCCTCAAGATGTTTACATTCTGCTTGGAGGAACAGTCATATAGATAAATAAACAGATGATAGATAGATAGATATATAGATAGATAGATAAACATACATATACATATACATATATATGTATATATAAGTCACTGAATAAATATAACTTTTATTCATTCATTCCACACTTTCTCCTTAATGATCTCATGAGCTACAAAGTTTCAATTATTACCTTTGTGCAGATGAATCTCAGATCTACATATCTAGTCCTGAGTTGTCTCCCCTGAGCTACAGTGCTATATTTTCAACTACTTTTTCAGGAATTATATATTTAAAATCAAATAGATTACAAATATGATCACTATGCTACTTAAAGGAATACAGCACAAAGATTCTTCATAAATATGTGATATATCTTCGATTCCTCACTCTCACCTTTCATCATTAATCAGTTTCCAGAATCACAGAATTTCAATTAGAAGGGTCTTTAGAGGTCACCTAGTACAATTCAGGCCTGATAATAAATAGCAACTGACAGTTATAAAGCACTTTCAATGTTTTACTTCCTTTGAGTCCTGTGACAACCTCGGATGGTAGATACTGTGAGTAATACAGAGGAAGAAGATGAGGCTCAGAAAATGAAAGTGACTCACCTATGATCACAAGCTGGTAAATGCTGGAAACAGGATTTGAGTTTAGCTCTTCTTGTATCCAGCCCCAATATCCTATCTGCTATGCCACACTGCCTGTAATTCCATCTACAACATACCGGCAAAGTCATTGTTCAGTCTTCATCTAGTGAGAAAAGAATCTTCTATCCTCAGGAATACTGAGGTGATGCACTCCATTTTTGGAAAACTCTAGTTTTCAGGTTTCCTTATATAGCAATCCTAAATTTTCCACTTGACAACTTTTTAACCACACCTATGTTTTTGGTCTCTAGAACAAAAACATAATAAGACTAATCCCACTTTCACAAAGCAGCCCTGTAGCCACTCAAAGATAACTATCATATCCCCTTAATTCTTTTATTCTCCAAGTCAAGTGACACCAATTTCTTCAACAAATTAATTTATTGGATGACCTTGGTCTCTTTATAGACATTTTTCCAGCACCAAAAATTCAATAAACCAAGACTAAAATCATTATTTCACCTTAAGCTGCTATTCCTCATACATTCCAGTTTCTGTTGATTGATAGTATTAATAACCTACCAGTCACCCAGGCTCAAAATGTTATCACTTTCATCTCTCTTAACACTATATATATAGTTAGTGGTCAATTCCTGTAGATTCTGTCTCCACAAATTATTTCAGGTAAAATCATTTTCCTTGCTGGTCACATTCCCTCACACTAATTTAGGTCCTAATTACCTTTTGCCTAGAGTATTTTAATGGCTTTGGAATTGGTCTCCTTGGCATCATTCATTCCCTCTTCCAATTTGTCATTTGCTTAGTTGCCAAATTCATTTTCCTTTCTTGTGTTGCTGATGTTTCTCTTCTACTCAAAAATCTTTCATGGCTTCTTCACAGTGGGACTAAATAACAAACCCCTAACATGACATTTATGGCTTTTTTGCAATCTTTCTCTACCTTTCATGTCTTGTTTCATATTCTTCCTATTCCTTTATTCTATTTTCCACATAACTGGATGTAATGCCATGCACAAGCAGATTCCCAAAAGAATACTACTGTGAACAGCTTTTAAGGTTCAGATTGCACAGTATAGTGAGCACTCCATTTATTCCATTACAAATCAAGGCAAACATTCACAACAAATCACAATATAATGTTCATAACAGCTTAACATTAGAATGGCCACACAGTTTTCACCATAGTGGCCACAATATTTAGAATAAAGAACAAAAGAATAATCATTCAATCAATTCACAATACAATAATCAATCTTCCACTCATGGGGCAATCATAGATCAACTCAATCAGTCACTTATCTAGCAATCAGTCACTAAATACAATCATTAGAAAACTACACAAACTCTCCAACCCTCAGTGTCCAGCAAACCTCAATTTCATCCAAGGGGAGGCCTTTACTTCATCTTGACTCTGGGTGGTCTCTCTGATTCCCTGGATCCCCTTCCATGGTCGCAGCTCCTTCCTGAATCCACCAAACAGTCACCTGGATTCGGAGGCAGACAGCTCCCAGGTTCTCATCCAGTCCTCAGAGTTAGACAGCTTGTCCAGGTCTTTGTCCAGTCCTCCAGGCAGTCCCTAGTACACACCGAAGTTCACAGGGTCTGGCACATTTCAGACCCTTCACCACTTCTGTGGCCGGGAACTCAAGGATCCACCAAGCTACAAACCAACTGGTCATGCTTCTTCAGTCCTCCAGCAGTTCAGCTGGCCCTAGAACCCTCAGGAAAAGCCTCGGCTTTCCAGGAAGCCTTCCAGGCAACCCTCTCAGCCTTCCAGGCAGCCCTCTCAGCCTTCCAGGTGGCCTTCACCAGATTCTCGTCTCAAGAAAAACTCCAACTCAGTTCCCAGTTAGCTTCCAGATGCTGGGAGAGCAACTCTCTCTCAAAAAAACTCCAACTCAGTTCTTCAGTCCAGCAGCCCAGCTCCCAGATGCTGGAACAATTCTGCCCTCCACCAGGAGCCACCAGGAGGAAGATTCCTGATTCTGTCTCTCTGTCTCTGGAACTCTTCTTATATACACACACTGTCCTCCTATCTCAGCCAACCCTCTCCTGTCATGTCAGCAACAGGAGACAGAGCTCACACCTTCCATACTTACCCCTAAGTTACTAAGGGCTAAGTATCTGCTAAACTGATTACTGTTACACTTGGATAATTAGATTATCAATTGTTCCCAAATCTTATCTGTCACCTTTCCACCTCTTTACCAATGTAGGCTATCAAGTAAGCAAGCATTTAAGTGTCTATAATGTGCCAGATATAGAGATAGGTGCTTGAAATACAAAGTTAAATTTGAAATAGCTATCGCATTCAAAGAGCTTACATTTCATCCATGTAAATAAAAGTGACTGCAAATCACTTAAGATTTCTAAGTCTCAGTTTCCCCATTTTAAAATTGGGATGATAATAACACTTATACTATTTTATTTACAAAGCTTTTCTGTAAAAATGACCTTTGTGAGAATAAAATTTCTATACAAATATGAGTAGTTGCTATATATCAATTACAAATTTTTCCAGGCCCATATATCTGATACACTTGTAGTAGGCATTCCATGTCAGGATCCAAATAAATACCTCTTTCCTTTTTGTGAAACTTGATGAAGCTCAAACAAGACATGAATTTCCATTATCCTAAGTACTCATTCTTGTATTTTTGAATTCTCTGTTGTGGCCCCAACTCATAGTCATGGTTACATCACATGAGTGATATTGGATTTGACCTTTTGATAGACATAACCACAATTCCTTAGAAAGAGGCTTGTACATCTTTGCAATCCCTCCAGAGACACTTCTCAACCCAGGTAGCCATGTGTATTAAGTAACCAATACCAGATGCAATATGGACAAAGCAGAAAGAAGAATTCTTACTAGTTAGAAGCTCCAAAGTAGAGGACCTACTCTTTTTCTGATATAGTTAGCCTTGGAGCTACCATTGGCATAGGAGTAATAATGAGCTGCAGTGCTCACTAGAAACCTTGAGTTCTTTCTTTTTGCTAGCGTTTGCATTTAAGGGTAGCATTATATGTCCGGAAGAATCCGCATGTTTCTGGAAAAGGCAGAGGTCTACTGGAAAGGAAAAGGAAGTTGCTTAATTATTTGAAGGTTGGGTATCATTACTTGACATTTGGGGGTGAGGTTAATAATATCTCTCTATATTATTCAATAATTGTTTGGCCTAATTGTCCAAATGGGGACCTGATGGCCCTTTGAAAACACCAGTGAAATTTTGATATTCATAGGACAAACTCTGGATGAGGATAAAATGAGCCATTGAGATTCATGAGATGTCCCCAAGATTGAATTTTATCCATATGAGCCCAGATCTATAGTTCTGAGCATTGGGTTACATAATATAATTTAGTTGTAGCTAGCCTGAATCTATAAAGCAGGAACAAAAAGACTTGGACCTTAGCTGTGCCTGTCTGTGGTTGCATTCCCAAGTTCCTGTGGGTTCACTCAGCTGCTGTTTTTGCTGTTTCTCCCACAACCAGTACCATCTTGGAAAAGTACTCAACAGCGTTCATCTGAGTATGTTGGCTACCTGCCATTCAAACTTATGGTGACCTTGCCCTTCCCATCGACCACTCTTGTCACCCTATCTTCTTAACATAGCCAATTATTGGTGCTGCAGGAAATGCAACAGCCAAGTGTTATGGGAATCTGAAGATCTTCCCTGCCTCTAGGCCCTTTGCTAAAGTGGCTACGTGACTCTGAGAACCTTCCCCTATTTGACAGTATACTCTGCCCCCTAATAGGCTGAATGTGGTCACATGGAGCCTGTGGCGGGAGGTTTGTTTTTTGGGAATGCCCTGCCTTGTAGCTTTGTGATTGGGCAGTGGGTCAAGAGGGCTGTGACATTCTCTGATCCAGGAGAAGGCTATATATACGCCCTGATGTGAGGTTTTGCTTTGGGGCTCACTTTGAGAAGAGTTGTGTGATTTGGCCAGATGAGACTCTGGGCAGCCGTTGAGCCCCCTGGCTTTGAAAAACCCAAATGTTGGTGCTTCCCT
>CM053587.1:186807591-186826403 GCA_028646515.1 Pseudochirops corinnae
AAAATCCTTCTTCAGCTCATCTCTAGCTTTAAGGCATTCTTCATGTTTATTGGAGGCCTCTGGTGGGGGCGCTCTGGCTGTGCTCTCCTCCTCCCTCTCTCTCCCATGATCTTTCTTTTCCCCAAAAAAGGAATCTAGGGTTTGGGAGCTGTTCTTACTTTGCTTCTTATGCTTATTCTTACTCATGGTTGTTCAGTCCATAATTTTTTAAAAAAATCTCTGTGGGGCTCTGCTTCCAGAAGGGAAAGCTCTGTCCCAAATCACTGGGGTCCTCCCGGCTGCCGTAGCTCTCAGGAAGAGGCTGGGAACTCTTCCTATTTACTTCCGGCTGACTCGATAGTGAAGACTCCAGAACCGAGACCCAAGACCGCGATCCAGATCTAGGCCGCTCAACACGAGAGCTCTTGGCCCAAGAACAATCGCTCAGTCCCCCTGCCGTCTGCAGGCCGCGGACAGGAAGCTACAACGCGGAGGCCTGTGCAAAACCTCTGTCTTTCACTTTTCAGCTCTGGAGGCCGTTCGGCCGGACTGCTTATCTCCCCCTTTCGCAATCCCCACTCTCACCTGGTGCTAATCCACTCACCTGAGAGGCTCCTCCGCTGCCATCCAGCTGCCCCCGGGGCACAGCCTCAGCTTCACGCCAGGCTGGTTTCGGTTCGCATTGCTGACATGGTTCCTCGTAGCCGAGCTGACTTTAGTGGGAAGTATCTTTGTGTGCGTTTTGGAGTTGTAGGATTGGTTTAGAGTCCTATTTTATGGGTATTTTGGGGTGGCTATGTGAGAGCTGCGATATGTTGCTGCTGCTACACCGCCATCTTGGCTCCACCCTCCATCTTTCTCCTGTTTGTATATTGCTTTAATTTCTTGAAAGTGATGCTGAAATAGGAACAAACTGAAAAAATTTTTAAACCAACTACCCAAAAAAGATAGCTTCCCAAAAGAGCATTTTAACACTCCTTTACATTTAGAAAGAAAATCATTCACAAATAACCAGTATCACTTATCTTCTAAACCTGTCACTAAATTCCTGTAAATGAGCATTGCTAAGATCCAAAGGACAAACAAAACATATTCAGGCTCAGGCATTTCTCAAGCCTGCTCTCTTCACCAGTTTTATCAGTCTCTGATACAGTTACATTTTCATTATAAACTGTTTATAATATTCTGTTATTTGAGATACAGATTTGTTATTATCTTCCCTTTCCCCTCTCCCCACCCCTAGCCAAGTAGTACTCTTAAATCAGCACGTTAGATGATCTACTCCCATGAATTTAGATCGTAGAACTGGATTTACTAATGTTTACTCAGTTTTTATCCAGCTAAGGTTATGTTTGGGGAGAATCCAACTGGGGATGAAATTTTCTGATGATGAGTTGGAAATTCCAAGTAACTAAAGTTCAAGAAGTTCAGACTCTCAGATTAAAAAGGATGATAGAGGACATTTCCATTCTGGTTGGCAATGCAACAAGCTGCAGCATCCTGTCTCACAGCATTCGAAGTGCTCCCCAACCCCCCAGCTCCGGAGAGATCGACCACCGTGCACTCCTCTGCCTTCACACACCCACATTGCTAATAATAACAACTCGCATTTACAGCTTTGGACTTTTAGAAGAGCTTCCATGTATGTTTAATTCACATGATAATCCTGTAAGGGGGTGGATTTTATTATCCCCAAGAGACAGAAAAGCACAGAAAGGTCAAGTAATGACTAATGCCACACAGCTAGCATAAAACAAAACTGAAACTTGAACCTAGGTTTCCTGACTTCCAGGCATGTGTGATGTCCCACTGAGAGAGTCCTGTCTCATTTAGAATCACTGAATTTTAGGGGTGGGAGAGACCTTATAGAATTTCTGTCATGGCAAATGGACTGTGCTCTATAGTATCCAAAAACAGATAACAAAGTCAGGGTCATATAGTGTAGTATGACATGACATGACATGACATAATGTATAATAAATATAATATGATATGATATAATTAATATAATATAATGTGATATAATGTAATACAATGCACGGCAATGTAATCTAAATTTCTATACAAAGAAAGCAATGAGCTTTATAACTAAAGACTGCAGAAAGTCACAGGTAAATATTTTCACAGTATGAAAAGAAGAATCAATTCAAATTGAAAGAACCCATGGAAGGCAGAATAGCATAGAGGAGCATATTAGCCTTTGGCTCAAGTACCACTTTTGATACAAAATAGAGCACTGGAGGCAACTATGGTTAGTGGACTTTACCCAGATGAACATTCAGAAAATAAAAGTAAGATGGAATGATCAGACTTAAAGAAAAGCAGGAAATAAGAGGATTGTAATAATTCACTGAGAAGAGAGCATTTAGGAAGAGAACGTGGTCAACATTATCAAGAAAAAATATGAATGAAAAAGAAACAACTAGATTTGGCAATTGGCAATCAAGAGATGATTGGTAACTTTGAACATCACAATTTCAGTTGAATTATGAGTTGGGAAGTCAGATTGCAGAGGGTTTAGAAGGGGATAAGAAGAAGTGGAGACACCAATTGTGAATCACTTTCTCAAGGAGTCTAGCCACAAAAGGTACATAGAAAAGAGAGGGCAGGATGAAAATGGAGAATGGAGAATAATCTTTTTAGTTTGCTTGGAATTTAGAGTATGAGACAGAGAAAATAGGTAAGTTAGAGGCTTGGTGAAGCCTCAGTTTGCCCCCTGCCTTATGCACTAACTAAAGAATCCTCCCCCTCCAAAAAAACAAAACAAAAAACAACAAAAAGAGCAATCATAATGAGTGTAGGAAAGGATTTACAAGAAAACATGGATTCAATCTTTGCTTCTGGGTTTGTTTTCCATCCCTAATTGCTTGTAGCTCTATACCAATACTGGCAGCTTCTCAGAGTTCTGCATCATTTAAGCCCAAACAACCTGATTACCTCTTAGGTTTTCAAAAAAAGGGCCTGTTGCTGTGAGAAACATGAACTTTTCCCATTTTTAAGGCCCAGGTTTGCTGTCAGCTACTAGGGATATGTTTGATGTCCAGGAATATGAGAAATCTACACAAATATTTCTTTCAATTAGAAGCAAGAACTTGTGTGACCAGAAGGAAAGTTGACATGGATTTGGAACCTTCCTCTACTATGCCTGAATATTTCCCTCCAAAGTTTTTTTTTTTTCATTTTGTTTAAGAGTTTCTACAGTCAAAAGTCAATCAAGGACTCTTTAAGTACACTCCTAAGGACATTCTGAATGCTATTTTCTGGGGAGTGAAGGGATCTAAAAATATAATTGGCAGCCCTGAAATTGGGGTTTTAAAGTCTCTTGATATGTATTTATTAAATGTATTCAAGTTTTTCAAAAAGATACTCTCTTTCTTTCATTAGTATTGGTAAAGGTGAAAAGTATCTGTAATGCTCTTATTGTCTAAAAAATGATCTTATTAACTCTTGTAACATCTGTTAAAAGCAGTTGCTTGGTTTGTGAAAGAATTATGAATTCTCCTTTGTTTCTTCTGTTTAGTTTTGAAAATTTCTTCTGAAGTTGCTTATCTACCAGGGATCATACTTAAACTGACTTTTAGTAAATATAAAATAATTCTTTAAGTTTTGGAAGGGAGGGAATTGGGAGTGAGGTGGGGGGAGGGGGAACTAACAGGTATCTGACAAGAGAACACTAGGGAGAAGCTTCTGGGTTGATAAACTTGTGGAATGAGGAGCCAGAAAAGAATAAGCCATCAAGAAGTCAGAGGATGAAGAATTGGGCTGAAAGAGTGTGGCAACAAGACTAGTATGGAATAACCTAAGTCTGACCATGTATATAAGCAACCACACTGGCATATCCAAGATGGCTGCTAGCACAGGTTCTGTGCATATCTATGCTTTATTAGGAAAGATAGCTGTTTAAGGGGTCAAAAATCTTTTTAAATTACATTCACTAGCTCAGGAGAAAAGTCAGCACCCTGAACTTCAGAGAAAATACAAACAAAGAATTAAAGACCAACAGACAGGGCTCTGACTGCCTGAATCAACTATATACATTATTCCTTAAATTAAACTATTCTCTGGCTAATTTCAGTAATTTTGTTCTCACAAGAGAGTTGAGGACCCTGTGAGGGACATGAGCTAGATTCCAATGTAACTAGGAAATTTCCTCTGTGTGAGAACAAGTTATCAAAATTGTTATCACTGAAAAGATTGAACTTGATTCAGTGTGTCAGATATTTTCACATATAGGTTTTAGAATACCCCTAATATGCCCCCAATGATACCCCTACTAGATACATATCACAAGGATATAAAAGTAAAAAGGAAAGGTCTCATGTTAAAAATTTTAATTATAGCAATTTTTGTAGCTGCCAATAGGGCATCAATTTATTTTATTTGAGAATGACTGAATAAATTGTGATATTTTGATGTAGTGGTATATTATTTTTACATAAGAAATGACAAACATAAATACTTTAGAGAAATATAAGAAGATTTTTATGAACCAACACATATCAAAGTAAGCAGAACCAGAAGAATAATTTATATAAGATAAAAGGTAAAAGGAAACAAAGTGAAAATACAGCAGAATTCTCAGCCTCTTCACCTTTCTGGGACTCAGAATACAGTTTTAAACTAAGGTGGCTGGAATAAACACCTTCTGAAGTCTCTTTCAATTATAAATATATGATCTTATGGTTTTTTTTACATCATCAATCTTGACTTTATTGCCTAAGGGTAAAGTATGGTTCATGAAATGGGACATAGGTTTTTAGACTTAGGTAATATTTTGGTTTGGTTTGTTTTAATGTTCTCCTTTATTACAAGATAGATACTATTAGGAAAAGGAGGCTGACTGGAAGTTGCTGTAATGCTTTTAAAATGTTTAGTACTTTAATAAAGAAAAGGGGGAAAAAAGAATTTGCCATCAGGCATATTCAGTTGTTAAAGAAGCCAATGGAGAAACAACCTGTAATAAAAAAGTTAAGAAACTGAGAAGTCACCAGGTATGAAGGGAAATGCTTGTGACCCATTACTGAGGAAGAAAAGATTGGTATATCCTTTGAAGAAGCTCTGAGTTGCAGCAGGGTTAAAGCCCTAAATGTTTACATTTAGACTGCATCATGAGAAGAGAGGGCTGCCAGGCTTTCTGAAGAATGAACTGACCCAGGTAAAAACAAAGCAGGTTAAGCTTAAGAGCTGATAAGCAGGGGGATCAGGCCCATAAATAATCACTGCATTTGTAGTCTGTACAAGATGAGGAAACCCAGTATAAACAACAACAGAACAATAATAACAACACCCTGAGAAAGTATCAGTCCTTTACCACATCATCTATTTTAATGTTTTCATTTTATTGACATATGTTTAATATCACCATTATTTCAGAATATGCCACATCCCCCTTTTCTACCCATCAAATTATCCCTATAACAAAACTTTTAAAAAAGAAAAAAAAATTAAGTAAAATAAGTCAACAGTTAATCTTTTCTAATAGTATGTGCACAAAAGGGAAGGTGATGTAATCATATATCTATAGTTTGGTGCCAACCCTGGTCATTATAATTTCAAAATAAAAGGTATATTGTTCCTTAAAAATGTTTGTGTTACAGAGCAGTTTGGTGAGGGAAAAATTATTTGTGTGTGAAAGCAAAGATGTATTTGTGATTAAAGGATGTGAGATATCATTGCTGTTTTAGATGGCCATTTTGATAACTCAAAGAAATAGGAAAATAATTTTATTTTAATAAAAACTCAGTGTATGTATACAGTGAAAAATTGTTCAGATTTTATTTGAGCTATTTTAGACAGAAAATTTACTATGATTTTGATATGAAGACTTATCTTACCTCATTTGTATGTGAATAGTTTGATTTTTAAAGTTGTAGAGAAACAATACCTATTAATGATAGCTTATCTATTAAAAACTGAAGAAATGTCAATATGAAGAAACATAGTTTCATAATATTCCATAGTGTCTTTATCAAATGGCTAGAATGGTTCATAGGGAAATCTATTTCCCCTCAAAAAAGTTAGCCCCAGGACCGTAAGAGAATTCGAGGGTATCTATGTAATAATGCTCTATCCATGGGAATTTGGACCTAGCAGAATGAGAGCAAGTTGTAATGAGCAAGTGGATTCAGAGAGTTGTGGGTTTGTACCTGCCTAAGCGAAAGGTTTGGGGCCCAAATTCAATGTGAGTGGCTATTTTTTATACTACCAAAATGAGGAGAATGATCTGCTTACAAAAGCATTCAGTGTCAGCTTTTTTTGTTCTTTTTATTTTCTTTGTTGTCATTTTGCATATTGTTTCTCTGACAACTGAATAACATTTTACATCATTTCCTATATCTTTCCATACTTTTCTATATTCTTTGTGTTCACTCTTTCCTATAGCCCAGAATTATTCCATTATATTCATGTACTCCAATTTGTTTGAAATGCACCTAGCTTGAAACTGTGCGCAAAATCAGGAACATACTATGAAACCAAAGAAAACATTCCTTATCTGTCTTTGGGTTTTCTAGGAAATTCAGTTTTAAAAATCATAGTTACACAATCAACTTGCTTGGACTATGATTTCTGGGAGTCTGAGGAAAGTATAATTTCATATCATAGGTCAGATCTCTCAAATTAAGAAAGCACGGATTAAGGATGGAGAAAAAAGCCAGAAGTCAAAAGATTCCCTTCGAAAGGTCCAGACTTCCTCAGTCCATGGTAAATCCAATTTATGCCTTGGGAATTGAGTCTATTATGGGAAATTACTGCTCCCAATGCCTTGCAGGAAGACACTAATAATTAACTCAACCACAAGCAAATTCCTATAAGAATTCCCTTTTATGACTATGAAGTATCATAGCCAAATAAATATAGCGAAATAAAATCACAGAGGTATTCGCCTTCCCATGAGTTCATTCCCATTCCGTCCCCATTTTCCCATTCAGAACTGCTGAAGTCTTCCCACTGCTCCTGGCAAAGTAGGGGCAACATCTGTAATTAAACATCATCACAGTTGATAATCATGAAGATTCTTAGTTATCTTGAAGCTGGAGAGAATAATAGAGAATCCCTGAGGACTGGGAGAAAGGGTATAGGGCAATGCTTTGGGAATGTTCTGTGATGTGACAGTATAGGTTTCCAGATCACATTTAGTAACTGTGTAAGCATAAGTAAATCACCAAATCCCTTTGAGTCTCAATTTCCTCATCAGTAAAATGGAAGTGGTACTAATATTAGCATTTCCTGTCTCACAGATTATTATGAGGAAAGGTTATTGTAAAGAACTACAGACATGTCAATTACTATGTTCATTATTATGCAATATTTGTCAGGTTCTGGTATTAACATCCAATCTCTTCTTGACCCTTGGATTTATTTCTTATGGGGAAAAAAGTGGATACAGGGACCATTAGGCTGATATGTTCTTAATTTTTAAAAATGAGCTTTTTAAAATTACTTTTCCTCTGAGAGTTTGAAAAATTTAATCATGGTATGCAAACAATTTTGTTAAGAACATCCTTATATTTTTACTATCTTTCTTGCCTTGTCATCTATGTGATTGGGACTAGTTGGTTGTGATCAAGAGGAAAGATATGCCTTGTCACAGTTTCTTATACTGGAGGCATTGGGGTTTATTACTCCAGTATCAGTGATCTCCTTTCTCCTCGTTCATCACCGTGCTTCCAGTTAGTATATATACTACACCTCCAAAGTCATCCTTATCCACAATTAAATGTTGCTGAGACTTTTCCCTTTGCCTTTAATGGCTTTAACCCAGGCTCTTGGAAAAAGAAGAGAGGAAATTCTAGGCGATTGGCTGCTGTCCTCCCCTCCTACTCCATTTTATAATGGAAAGAAAAATGAACATTTTGTTCAAGTCAAAATGCTTGGGTTTGCTTCCATTCCTTCACCTATCAAATAGAGATCATTAGGATCATCTGAATTTGTGACTATGCCACTGTCTCTTCTGTAGTTCTAAAGCTGCATGGAATACATTGTTCTCATGTCACTGTTCAAAATAAGCTACAGAATGGAATAAAGTAAAGTAGCTCTCTGGGCAAAATTTCTAGTAAAATTACAAGGTCAGCAGTGATGCCAATACCCCGGTGGAGAAGCTGAGATTGCATTGATTTGAAATATTGAAAGTGGATACAAAAAGGCTTCAGCAACACAGACTATTAAGTGTGTTGTTGTGGGTGATGGTGCCGTTGGTAAGACATGTCTTCTGATTTCATATACAAAAAACAAATTTCTATCTGAAGATGTACCAACAGTATTTGACAACTATGTGGTCATTATGACCGATTATGCCCCTCAGTTATCCACAGACAAATGTGTTTCTTGTCTGTTTTTCAGTGGTATCCCCATCCTCATTTGAACATGTGAAAGAAAAGTGGGTACCAGAGATTACTCACCACTGTCCAAGGACTCCTTTCTTGCTTATTAGGACCCAAATTGATCTCAGAGATGACCCTTCTAATATTGAGAAACTTGCCGAGAACAAACAGAAGCCCATCACTCCAGAATCTGATGAAAAGCTGGCCCAGGACCTGCAGGCTGTGAAATAGGTGGAGTGTTCTGCGCTCACACAGAAAGGCCTAAAGAACATATTTGAAGAGGCGATGCTGGCTGCCCTGGAGCCACCAGAACCGAAGAAGAGCTGCAGGCATGTGCTGCTATGAACATTCCTCCAGAGCCTCCTCTGCAAAGCTGGTGTTGGCATTATACTAAAAGCAAAGTTAAATCAAATTAAAGAGAAATTAAAATTCATTTTTGCAATAATGACAAATGTCCTGCACCCACAGCCACACTGCAGTGTGAGACATGGCCTATTCAGGCACCCAGTTTCTCTCCCAACTCGGTTTAAATGCTAGTTAATTTTGAGTAATCATGTATTGTCAGAAAACTGATCAGTACTAGTTTTTTTTTTTTATTTTTGTTTACCATTTCTAATTTTTTTTGTTCAAAAACAAGGCATGCTTGTGACGACTCTGTAACAGACTCATTCTAGGCTCAAAATTTTTGAAACTGTTCCCTGGTGTCAATGTGGCAAATAATCTGGGACTTCATAGGGTTTTTTTCTGTTTTGGGGGGGGTGTTGTGTTTTTTGTGGATGTTTTTCAAACCTATTAGCTAGTTGGTATCTTTTTGAGAGGGGGAGGTGGTTTGGAGGGGATGGAAGAGTTTGGATTCTACTTCCCAGATCTGGTTCAGGAAACACATATTCCCCTCCTGGTGCTCTTTAGGAAGGAGTATAGGGGATGCTCCCCCTTCAGTAACTTACACTCCTTTTTGAAAGTTGCTTTTTGTTCCCCACTCTGAGTAGGTCCAGTGTTTAATGAAACCATCCCACGTGGGGTGAAGCGTGTATTGTCCCTTCTCCCTCACCGTATTTTTGACTATGATATTGAGGAGATTTGCCAGTTGCTGCTTTTGAGGTCAAGGTTCAAACTTTATTCACCAATAAGTGAAGAAAAGCCTGTATCTTTGGAACCACACCAAATGGGTTTAGATTAGAATTTTTAAAAGAAAATTTTATTTTGTTTTCCTGCCACTCCTGGTCTAATCTACTGAGCCAAGATGGGCAGTTTATTGTGGTTCATGGAACAGAGGAGATGAACATGGTGTGTTGAGAAGAAAAGTTAACAGGAGTAGTGCTGCCAGATGAAGGTTTACAAAATGATTCTGATCATTTTCAAGAGAGCTTGGGATGGACAGACAACTTCATTAAGAAAATAGGGACCAGTTGGGGAATCCCCTTTATCTGTGTTTTACATATGAGAAACCCCAGAGCCAGAGGATGGGGCTTTAATATAATAAAAATCATGGGAAGAAGTCTTATTGAAGACTCCAGTGTCAATAGGGATTTTATCAGAAAATTATTGGTTTGCAGTTTCTAATTTTTTAAATATTAGGGACTCTCATTCATCTTCCCAAAATCCTAATGCTTGTAGACTTATTAGTGTTGAACCAATGCTTTTCTCATGTCTCAATTCTTTGTATATATACAATATGTACAATAATATATATACAATACTTATTGTATATATATATATATATATATATACATACACACACATTCTTTTCAGATGTATTAAACAAAAAAAAAACTTCACAAAAAATTACGAGGTCAGCTATCATAGAAGTATAAATTTATATAGAAGAGATGAAACTCAGGACACAAACCCATTTGGATAAGCTGGCCCAATCACCTCATTTTATAGATGAAGAAATTAAAACCTTGAGAGGTTGTGACTTAAACTAAGGTCACATACATAGGAAATGAGAGAGCTGGGATTTGAACTAAGGTCTTTCAGCTCCAAGTCCAATGGTTATTTCACTGTTCTCACAGAAACTAGGACTGAACTAGGCCCAGGGACTAGCTTACAGATTCTTTGATTTGAGTGTCAGTGACATCACTGTGACCTAGAGCCAAGTTTAATTCTCATTCTTGGAATCCTTTAATATTTGGGGATAGCCTCCTCTTTAAGCTTTCAAAAGACTGATCCATGATTGCTGAAAGGGGTGGGAGGCTCTGTTGAATGTGTTTTTGGTTCCTGATTCCGGGGCCTATCTTGGAGGAGATGCTGTCTGAATTCCTTGGTCTTTCTCCAGTTTCCAGGGAAATCAGACAGTACCATCCCGGGAGACACAACTGTGGAATTTACTGAGCTTTGTCAGTCACCTACTCTTTCCCCAACAAGATTAAATTGGCGGTTTGATGTGGGGAAAAGGAAACAGAGTGAGGATGATGTCAGCAATTATGTTTGAGAAAACACACTGAGCTAAGCAAGAATGTGGCCCAATTTGATTATTTGTGGACTTTACAGTCATCCATTTCCCTGACTGTGCTTCTAAATTTCTCATTGGCAGAGGATTGTAATCTAAGAGGGGATAAGGAATAGTTCCCTAGTTCTAACCTGCAAGAGTAGAGTGGGATGAGAGCAACCCCATAGTAGAGTTTGACTCACATGCTTCCTTCCCCTGTAATTGGGCCTTGCTTTGTCTCTGTTGCTTCTCTTTCAACCCATTGGAATCAGTTAAAAATAGATTTTTTTTTCTAATTGCACCTCACTAACCTTCTCAGGACTTTCCTTTAGTTTAAGGTTGTTTTGGAGAATATCTAATATGGAATGAGGACTTGTTCTCTTCACTGGAGAATACCAATGGAGGCCAGACAACCAATCATCTGGACCTTTGTGAAGGAAATACCATCTAGATCAGAGGTTCAAACTTATTTGGTCTACCACCCCCCTTTCAAAAAAAATTACTCATCACTCTTCCCCCTCCTACCCCAGAAATCTACTTTCTTTAATCCTTTAATGTATTTTTTTAATTGGCATCATCTCAAAAAATATAAAATATGTTTAAAAACATGACACATCTTAAATTTAACAACATTGGGAATTTGTGGGGTCTTTCCTGCATTCAAATTTTGATGATGCAATATTGTGTCATGTAATATTATGGTATTGTATTGTAAACAAGTCATTACATGTACACATTCCTTCAGATGCATACAGTGCTTCCCCAAAATGCATGACATTCTCAGCTTCTAACACTTGCTTGTTAATACCTATCAACAGACTTGACCACTGATGGGTCATATTATAACTGATTATAACATGTTATAACAATTATAACTTTAATTTTGTGGGTTTATTTGGAAAATAATGTAATCACTATGACTTTAACTCTGTTACACAACAGATGAAATATGTACGAATGTTTTTTTCAAAATTTTCTTCACTTCTTCCTTATGCTACAACTGCTCCCTTTTTTTTTTATCAACATCCCCTAATTGTACCTGAGGCTACTACTGCCCCCCTGGATCATTCCAGTGTCCCCCAGGGGATGGTATCATCCACTTTAGGAACCTATGGTTAATCAAGATGATGATACTGTTAGATATTTTAAAATCAATGTTCCATAAAGATCACAAGCTCAGCATGTCCAAGATAGTATTCATTATGTCTACCCCACTCCCCCAACCATCTCTCTTACACACTTCTCAATTTCTCTTAAGGGAACGACAATTCCTCCAGTCACCCAGTGTTCCCCTAGTACCAGTGTTCTCCTCAATTTTCCATGTTAGTAATTGAAGAAAAAATAATATGGAAGCAGGACCAAAATTGAGTTAAAATGTGTACTTACACATTTGAAGGCTGATTGGCAGCAATATGTCCTAATTAGAATAATTCTTCCCTTTCACAAACCCCATAAATACAACCAGTTGACAAATCTTTTTCATTTCTACCTTCATGACATCTCTTGTATCTGACTCCTCTACTCACATAGCTACCAACCTAGTTCATCACCTCTGACTTGTACTCTTAAAATACTCTTAGCTGGTCTCCCTGCCTTAAGCCTCCTCTCTGCCATCCATCTTCCAAAGAGCTGCTAAGATGATCTTTCCAAAGTATGTGTCACTCTCCCATTCGATAAACTCTAGTGGCTCCATTTCACCTTTAGGATCAAATATATTCTCCTCTGTTTGGTATTTAAAAATTACAAACTGGCTCCTATGCCCCTTTCTAGCCTTTTTGCACATTAAGCTCTTTCTCACATTCTATAGGTCAGTCAAATTTACCTTTGTTTCTCTTACATTACAGTTCATCCCTCACTCCATGTATTTGCACTGACATGTATGTGTTGCATGGAATATACTCTCCCCTCACCTTCATTTCCTAACATTCTTCAAGTTTTAGTTCAATTGACTCCTTTTATATGAAGCCATTCCTGATCTTCCCAAATAATAGTGCCATTCTCTCTCCCTAAAAATTACCTTGCCTCTAGTATGTATTTTGCTTGTATGCACATGTTTCCACTGATAGACATTAGCTTCTTGAGGGCAGGTACTTAAGTCTTTGTACCCCCAGCCCCCACCACAGTGTCTGGCAAATACCAGGAACTGGATAAATGCTTGTTGATTGATTAATCCCTGGGGTCTTTCCTAGACCAGCAATTATGATTCTGTAATTCAGGAAAAGCCAGGACATTGATTGGATATGACTGATAGTACAATAAGAAGAGAGTAGAAGTGGTAGAAATGGCTTCAGGCAAAGTATTTAAAGTGTTTAAAATTGGAAGAGATCCTATAGATCATATAATCTAACCCTTTCACTTGAATTGACACTATTCTTTTCCTGGAGCATTCTCCTTCCACTCCCCCTCTGATTGCCCTAGAGCTCCCTATTGGGGCTTTCCACCCATGCCTTACCCTTCACTGTCAGAGATCATAGAAGATAAGAGCTGGGAATTATCTCCAATTTTCCTATATAAATCTATACCTGAACAATAATTCCCTCTACGATACTCCAGAACAATAATCATTCATTCAGACTTTGACTAAAAATCTTCATTTGAGAGGTGTGGGATGTGGAGGGGAGGGACTTCCGCTTAAGAAAGTCCATTCTACTTTGTATAGTGCTAAGTGTAAGAAATTTATTTCATCTTAATTTCTCTTCTATTTCCACCAATTGCCCAAAAGTTACTTAGTTGTGCATAAGCTCTGATCTAGTAAGCCACTACAAGGTTTAAATATCAAAGAGGTTAAAAAAAAAAAAAAGAAACTATACAAAATATTCTTTTTTAAATGGGGAAAAAGCTGAAAAATAAGGGAGTGCTTATACATTGGAGAATAGCTCAACAAAATACAGCATATGAAAAAATTATAATACAATTATGATATAAAAAAATTATGTAAACAGTAGATAGCTTCAGAGAAACCTGTGAATACTTGACCTGAAACAGAGTGAAGTGAACATATGCAGGAGAACAATTTATACAATAATAAATTATGTGTTGTTATACATATGTACATATATATGACAATTGTATATAATGTATAACAATAATTATTATAATGGCAAATAACTTTGAAAGATTTTAAAATGCTGATTAATAAAATGTCTAATAATGATTTCTAAACACCAGTGACAAAGAATGCTACCCACCTACTGACAGAGAAGTTGTGGACTCACAATACTGAATGATACATATTATTTTTAATATGGCTAATGCCAAAAATATGTTTTGCTTGAATATATATATTTCTTACAAGAGTTTTATTTTTCTTTCCAGTGAGGAGTAAAGAGGCAGAAAGGAGGTGAAAGAAATACTGACTAATTTAAAGAAATTTAAAAGACAAAATACATTAATAGTGAAGACTCAAAAGTTTTCACAAGTTTAGATTTAGTCTATTTTACAGAATAATACTTTGCCCATGAAAAGTACTCAATAATCAGAAGGTTTTTTTTAAAACTTACTTGAACATTTTCTCATTTCCTATGAACCTTGCTGACCAATTAAAGAAAACATTCATTAAACAAACAATTCTTGGGGGAATATTGAATGGAATGCACTGTCCTTGGTGCTGGTTGGGGGAGGGAACATTGTTACAGCATTTCAAGAAAACTCAGGCTTTCAGGCACATAGAAAATATGTAAAATATAATATTACATGATAAGTGCCTTAGAGATATGATGGCCAAGAATAAAAGTACTAGGTGAAGACTAATAAATATAAACATTTTAACATAACTAATAAATGTAATAAACATTTTAAATGATCAGAAATTTAAAATTAGAAGGGATCTTAAAGATAACCTAGAACAACTCCCTCATCTTACATATGAAACAATTGAGATCCTGAGAGGTAAATTGACTTCCCAAACAAAGCAGGTGAGAGACTAATAGAGTTTTGTCAAGATAACTAAATGGTCATAAGAAACTCTTTTTCCAAAAATCCAAATGACAGCTCTACACATAAACATCACCAGATAGTCAATATAGAAATCAAATTGATTATATACTTTGCACCAAAGATGAAGAAGCTCTATAGTCAGTTAAAACAAGACCTGGAGCTGACTGTGGCTCACATCATGAGCTTCTTATGGCAAAATTCAGACTTAAATTGAAAACAGTAGAGAAAACCATCAGACTATATGGGTATGATCTAAATAACAACCCTTATGACCATGAAATGGAATTGATAGATTTAAGGATTAGATTGGGTAGTAGAGTGCCAGAAGAATTACAGACAGAGGGTTGCAGTGTTGTACAGGAGGCAGCAACAACAACAACAACAAAATTCCAAAGAAAAAGAAGAGAAAAAAGGTCAAATGCCCTTCTGATGTAGTTTTATAAACAGCTAAGGAAGGAAAGAAAGTAAAAGGTAAAGTAGAAAGAGAAAGATATCAAACTCAATGCAGTATTTTAAAGAACAGCAAGGAGAGACCAAATTACCAACAGTAGCTGGATTATGGACAAAGCAAGGGAACTCCAGAAAACATTTACTTCTGCTTCATTGACTACACTAAAGGCTTAGTGTGGATCACAACAAAATGTGGCAAGTCCTCGAAGAGATGGTAATACCACATCATCTTATTTGTCTCTTGAGGAACTTGTACATGGGCCAGGAAATAACAGTTAGAACCAAACATGGAGCAACTGCTTGATTTAAGATTGGAAAAGGAGCGTGACAAGTCTATATATTGTCACCTTAGTTGTTTAACTTATATGCAGAGTATATCATGGGAAATGCCAGACTGGATGAATGCAAAGCCAGAATTAAGGTTACCAGTAGAAATATCAGCAATATCATGAGGTTATGAACTGTCTGACATGACTGAATATAAAGCCATACACAAGCAGCTTTCCAGAAGAATGCTGCTGTGAACAGCTTTCAAGGTTCTGATTACACAGTATAGTAAACTCTCTATGTATTCAATAACAAATCAGAGCAAAACATTCACAAAAAAATCAAGATACAGCATTCACAATGTTACAACTTATCACAGAAAATCAAAATACAAAATTCACCATGTCACAGCTCAACAACTTATCATGAAAATGGCCACATAGTTTTCACCAAAGTGGTCACATAATTTTGAACAAAGTAAAATCATTTCATCAATCAATCACTTAGTAACTCAATCATTCAATCATAAAGTACAAAAGTACAATCAAAGTCCTCCACTCATGGCTTGTAATTAAGTTAAAAATCAGTCACTATTCAATCATCAGTCACTACTCAGTACCCTCTTAGGGGACAGTGGGAAATACACAGACCATCCACCTGTTCACAAGTAAATCACAATTTTATCACTATTCAGTACCCATGGAGAGGTCTTTTCATCTTGACTTGGGGCAGGCTTTCAGCTTCCCTGGATCCCCTTCCATGATCCCAGTTCCTACCTGGATTCATCAAACTGTCACCTGGGTTAAAAGGCAGACAGCTCCAGTTCCTTGTCAGCTCTCTCTTCAGTTCCTGTTCCACATTGGAGCTCACAATGTCCAGTCCATCTCAAATCCTTCACAGTCTCTCTTCGTGGGAAGACAAGGCTCAACAAAGCCACAAATAGGTTCATTCAAAGTACTGGCATCATAGTCATGCCACCTCAGTCTTCTGCAGCTCCAGCTGAGCCTTGGAAATCCTCAGCAGCCTCAGAAGCTCTGGCTGGCCCTCAGAAGTCTTCAGCAGCTTCATGCTCAAAATCAAAATCACTTTCTCCTGTTCTCAAAATCAAAATCACTTTCTCCACAGAAGTTTCAGTCCAGCCTTCAGATGCTCAACCCAAGAAGTTCTGACTTTCCCAGCTGGCGTTTTACCTGATATACAGTATTGCTCCTCCCTGTTCAGCCCCTTCCTGTTACATCAGCAACATGGGCTCATACCTTCTGTTTCTTTAACAGAGGCTTAATTTGAAACTAGGTGCTAAGTAGCTCTTAGCTTAGCAATACAAAAGGGATGTTCAAATTTCATTACTATTACACTAAACAACAACAATAAAATTATACAAGTAGAAGTGATAGAGACAGGATTTGAGCCTGGGGCATTTAATTCCAAAGCCAGTGTCCTTTCTACAATATGCTACTTCATTTTATATTAATATGTTAATGTGCCATTCGCCATATGAAATACAATATATTTTAATGGGGCCTTTGGAAACCAATTATTTATCCTTAAAAGAGGAATTTGATGACTGAGACAAACCTATGATTAAAATATTCTAGGGCTTAAGGAGCTCTGCTCAAAATCTCAAACAGCTCTGAATCTGTTTACTCTGTTTACTCTGAATTTAAGGGGCTTTCCTTTCAGGGGACTCATCTTTGTTTTCATTGTTAGAATTTGAAGATGTCTGTGCTCTAACATAACCACAATGTGACATGTTCTCTGCAAGCCCAGGAATGGGAACATTGGGTGCCCACTTATGAACAAAACAAAAGTATGTGATTTCTATTTCATTTCTATTCAGATTAACAAAGGTTGACTAAGAGTCGAGCATCTTCTTAAATCTGAATTGGCATCAAAATATTTGGGGGCAGGAGTATGAGGTATTTACTGCTGGATGGAAAAAAAAAACTGGAAACACAGAGATACCAGTAGAGGATCCTACTTGTCCTTGGCAAAATGGCCAGTCTTTCTCTGAATGACTGCAAATGCCCTTATTACCAGGCAGAGAATTTACATTGCTACCCTAAGATGTCCTTTAAGTCTGATTCTTTGCCACCTAATAAAGGTTGAGGCACTTTGGATTTCCTTTGTTTAACCATTTGTGCAGCAAACATTTACTAAATGCTTTTATTGCAGAGCAGTGTACTAGGGACTAGGAGGGGATACAAATATGAGAAAGAAACAGTCTGTAATCAGAGATTATAATCTAGAAAGATAAAATTTAAACAGTAATAACTAAAAAACGGAATTGGAAAATCCTTTAGGGAAGTGATTGTCACTTTTCTCCTTTCTATCTCTGATTATATTGCCCCAAAGCACAAGTTTTTTGATTGAATTGAATAAAAAGTAGAGATTGATAATGGTACAAACAGGGGCAGAGTCAAGATGGCAGCATAGGAGCAGCAAGGTACTGCAGCTCCCACACAGCCACCTCAAATAACCATAAAAAAATGACTCTAAACAAATTTTAGGGCTCTAAAACACACACAAATACACTTCCCGCTGAAGGCAGCTTGGCTAGAAGGGACCATCTCAGTGCTGGGAGCCAAAACCAGCCCAGCCTGAAACCGCAGCATGGCCCTGGGGGCGGCCAGACAAGCCTAGCCACAGCTGGAGCTTCAGGAGAGTGGATCAGTGGCAGCGGTGGCAGTTTCCAGAACTGTCAAGCCATGAGAAACAAGGACTAAGTGCAAAGTCAGTGGACCTCAGCTAAACTTTGGGGAGAAAAGCGGGTCTGGCCAAACTGCCTCCAGGGCAAGGAAGCAGCAGAAGAGGCAGCCCTGCAGCTGCCTCCATGTAGCTGCTTCAGAGCTCCTGGCCTGCGGACTGCAGGGGAACCAAGATCATTCAGAGGCCAAGTGCTCTCACGTTGAGCGGCCTGGATCTGGATCATGGTCTTAGGTGGTGGCCATGGGGTGCGTTTTCAGTGAGCCAAAGCTGGTGGGGGCTGCAAAAAAACGCCAGCCCCCTAATACCTCCAGCAGCTGGGAAAACCCCAGAAATTTGGGACAGAGCTTTCCTCTCTGGAAGCAGAGTTCCACAGAGCTAAAAAATCATTGACTGGCCATCATGAGTAGGCAAAGGAAGCCAAGTAAGAACAGCAACCAAACTCTAGATTCCTTCTTTGGGGACAAGAAGGACCAAAGCATGGAATGGGAGGAAGACAACACAGTCAGAACTCTCACACCAAAAGCTTCCAAGAAACATAAAGACTACCTAAAAGCCATAGATCAGCTTAATAAGGATTTTGAAAACCAAATGAGAGAAGTGGAGGAAAAAATGGGAAGAGAAATGAGAATGATGCAAGAAAATCATGAGAAGAGAATCAATAACCTTACTGAAGAAAATAACACCTTAAAAATAGATTATATCGGGTGGAGCCAAGATGGCGG
>CM053587.1:186836415-186861302 GCA_028646515.1 Pseudochirops corinnae
ACATATATATCATATCATGCAAAACAAATGTCAATATTAACCATATTGTAAAAGAAAATGCAGGCAAAAAAAGAGAAAAAAAAGAAAATAAAAGAAGTCTGCTTCAATCCGCATTTAGAGTTCATCAGCTCTTTCTCTAAAGGTGTTTAGCATTTTTCATCACGGGTCCTTTGGAATTATCTTAAATCATTGTCTTGAAAGCAGTAGCTAAGTCTTTTATGGTTGATTATGCTTAAAATATTGTAGTTACTACGTATGACGTTTTCCTAGTCCTGCTCACTTCACTTTGCATGGGTGCATATGTCTGTCCAGATTTTGCTGGAACCATCCTGCTCATTATTTCTTTTCTTTTCTATTTTTGGTCTTTTTGAAAACTCTGAACTTAAGAAATAAAGCAAGCATTTCCATAACACAGTAGAATAGGAAAAAAAAAAAGATGATTGTGCATGAAACTCCAAATCTATTATATTCAACTTGCTATTCTTTTAAAATAAATAATAAAGTTATCGTGTAACTTTCGTTTTTTTTTTTTCTCTTCCATCCCTCCTCATTAGAGATGATTACCCTTAGGCACAGATATGTACACACACATACACATATGTACACGCATGCATATATACATATGCAAAACCATTTATATTCATCAGATCTTTCTCTGGATGTAAATTGGATCTTCCTTAATATCTCCTTTGTAGTTAGAGTATTTAAAATAGTCAAAATTACTTAGTTGCTCAAAGTTGTTTTTAACTTTTTTAAACAACACTGTGTTTTTAACACTATATTGCTATTACTATATACAATATTCTCTTGCATCTATTCATTTTGCACTTCATTGTTTTGTGCAAGTCTATCCATGTTTTCTCTAAGATATCGAACCCATCATTTCTTATAGCATAGTAGTGTTCCATCATACACACATATCACAACTTGTTCAGCCATTCCCCAATTGATGGACATCCCCGCAATTTCCAGTTTTTTGCCACCACAAAGAGAGCTGTAATAAATATTTTGACCATATAGGTTCTTGTCCTTTCCCCCTAATCATCTTATGACACAGACCTAGTTGCTGTTGTTGCTGTTTGTCCTTTGTTCTCAAAGAGTACCATGACATCAGGGAGGTGATGCCATGACATGGAAATGAATTGAACTTAAGTGAGGGAGGACTGTGCAAAGTCACTAGCCTCACTTTCTCCTCTGGGTCCAGTGTCTAGATATAGATTAGGATGACTAGAAATGGTCTTGGATGCAGTGAGAGACCTTGGGTTTTTTCAAGCTAAGGTCTTTAATAGGTCCCAGTTTGACTGAGACTATGCCCTTTTGGTGTATTGCTGAGTCAAAGGGTACAAAACTTAATAATACACCATAACATTTCATCACAATCATATGCCACAAGTTTTTAAGCATTACAAATTGGTAGACATTCTCCTAATTTACATTTCTTTGCCACCACAAAAAGAACTGCTAGAAATATTTTTGTACAAATGGGTCTTTTTCCCTCTTCTTTGATCTCTTTGTGATACAGACATAGTAGTAGTATTGTTAGATGAAATGATATGAATAGTTTTGTATTATTTTCAGAATAATTCCAAATTGTTCTCCAGAATAGTTGGACTAGTTCACAACTCTACCACCAGTATATTGTTGTCCCAATTTTTGCATATCTCCTCCAGCATTTGTCATCTTCCTTTTCTGTCATGGTAGAACCAAACTGATAACTGTAAAGTGGTACCTTAGAATTGTTTTAATTTTGTATTTCTCTAATTAATACTGATTTAGAGCATTTTTATGTGACTAGTGATAGCTTGGGTTGCACAGTGGTTAGAGTACTGGGCTTGGAATCAGGAAGACTCATCTTCATGAGTTCAAATCCAGCCTCAGACACTTACCAGCTGTAAGACCCTAAGCAAGACACTTAACTCTGTTTGCCTCAGTTTACCCATCTGTAAAATGAGCTAGATGAGGAAATGGCAAACCACTGTAGAATCTTTGCCAAGAAAATCTCAAATGAGGCCACCAAGAATCTGACATGACAGAAAGGACTCACCAACAACAATGAAATTGATAGCTTTGATTTCTTCTTCCAAAAACTGCCTATTCGTATCCTTTGACCGTTTATCAACTGGGGAATGGCTCTTGCTTTTAGAAAATTGACTCAATTTTCTATATATTTGAGAAATAAGGCCTTTATCAGAAAAACTTGCTGTAAAAATCCCCCCCCCCCAATTTCCTGTTTTCCTTATAATTTTGGCTGCATTGGTTTTGTTTGTGCAAAACCTTTTCATCTCACATGATCAAAATTATCCTTTTTACTTTGTATGATCCTCTCTTGTCTGGTTATAAACTCTTCCAATTGTCCATAGATCTAGCCGGTACATTTTCCCATGGTCTCCTACTTTACTTATGGTCTTCTACTTTACTTACTTTACTTAGACATCCTTTATGTCTAAATCATTTAACCATATTGACCTTATTTTGGGTATATGGTATGAGCTGTTGATCTATGCTTAGTTTCTGCTGAACTGCTTTCCAGTTTTTCCAGTAACTTTTGTGAAATGATGAGACCCCAAAAGCTTGAATCTTTGTATTTTTCAAACACTAGATTACTATGGTCATTTACTACCCTGTATTTCATACCTAATCTATTTCACTGATGTACTATTCTTTTTCTTAGTCAGTTCCAGATAGTTTTCATAATTACCACTTTGTAATTTATTTTGAAATCCGGTACTGCTAAGCTGCCTTCCTTCACATCTTTTTTCATTGATACCCTTGATATTCTTCCTTTTTTGTTTTTCTAGATTAATTTTATTGTTTTTCTAGCTCTATAACATAATTCTTTGGTTATTTGATTGGCATGACACTGAATAAGCAGTTTAAGTATAATTGTCATTTTTATTAATTTGTTCATCTGGAATTTCTAATCAGTGAAGTGGAAGCTAAGCTTGTTTATGTATAATCTATGAAAAAAAGAATTTAATATATAAGCATTGTAAATAAGATCACAGAAATCTGTTTCACTCCCTGTGAGAGGCCTCAAAACCTAGATCTTAAGGCTAAGACCTAAAGACTTACTTGAGGGAGGCCGTCTCTGTTCTGCACACCAGACATGTTGCTCTTAATTGCCCTTTTCTGTAGATTTTCAGGTTCCTTGTTTGTTTCTTCTAGTTCTCTGCTAGTCAGTCCTATGCATCCCCCTGCTTAGGATGTCAGAGATGAGAAACTAACAAGATGTATCCATGCTAGAAATTCTGCCTTCCACAAACCTCAGGGCTCTGTGACTTCAGCTTGTTGCTTCTGTGGGATAGGGCAACTCAGGGATCTAAGTGACTTAATTGAAAGAATACTGGCCCTACAGTTCAGGAAGACTTGAGTCCAAATTTGACCTCAGATACTTATCAGCTATGTGACCTTGGACAAGTTACTTAAACTCAGTGTCCTCTTCTGTAAACTGGGGATGATAATAGTACCTAAGTCCCAAGTTTGTGAGGATAAAATGAGATGGTATTTGTAAAGCATTTTGCAAATCTTAAACACTATAGGAATGCTAGCTATTGGTAATATATCCTGGACCTGACACTGAAAACAGGAGTCCTAAAACTGTCACCTCCAGAGCACTGTCACTAATAAGCCTCCTAACTTCTGCCTTGATGTGAGATCATCTCACCTGACATTCTATAAATACCCCTGATTGTAGCCTCCCTTCCCTTGTTTGCCCTGCCTCCCAGATTCCTGCCCCCAAGAATTTTACGTTCAGCCTGAGCTTCCCCTTGTGGGGGATAAAATCTATAACAAATGTTACTATTACTTTGTGTTGTACTACTCTGTCTAATTCTGTTTGTGAAACCTCTAAGTCCCATAACTACTGGTAGGGATTTGTGAAGAAGCATTTTTTCAAGCACTTTAGACATGCAGCAGTTGATGGGCTAATTGCAAATCATATTTATTTGTTCCCGACAACAGGTCCCCGAAGACTTCTACGACATTTGGAAAAACTTTCTTAGGCCACTTTGAATTTGAATGTGTTTTTAAAATGACTATAAGTGCATTTCTGTTGGGGGTTGGATGGTCCTAAGTATATTGGTAGTGAGAGTTGCAAAAAAAGAAAACAAAACAAAACAAAAAAAGAAAAAATAAAGAAAATGAAAACTCTAAAATAGTCTTTAAAAGTTCACAGAGGGAAACAAAAGTTCAGAGGTGAAAACAGTAGGACAATTTTGTCACCACTGAGATAAATCTAACATACATACATACATACATACATACATACACAAACAAATGTTCATAGTTTCTTACATAATCATCTGTTTTGTTCTCTGTAGAATCAAATGTGTCTATTATTTTCCTAATAAAAAAGACAAAATTTAAACTGCATTTATTTTCTTTTTAATCTGTAATTTATACTCTGCTTCTTTTAAAGACTTTCCTCTTAAGGTGAATTTGTAAAGTGTCTTTGCTTATATTTTTGTTTTTATTAGTTTGAACTATAAAAATAGTCCTCAGGGAAGGCACAAGCTTGAGAAACCTGAGAAGTCAGGCCCAAGAAGTTTCCTCTCTGTCATTCCCAAGCAAGAGTTCTGAGAATAAATGGACATTTAGAACTTCAAAAACTATAACAATCTCTGGGTACATTGAGGAAATTGGGACCTTAAGAGACACTACAGGCTACTTGAGAATAACTGGGCTACCAGAATATGGGATCGCTTACAGCTCTTTGAATGTCTATCAAAGGGATGGATTCCAGATTAAAAAGGAATGTAAGGCTTCAAGTTTAGCTTTTTTCATTTCCTCTACTCTGGGATTCAAAGATGCTGCAAACATTTATTTCAAACATCTGGCCCTGTGTTACCATTCTGTCAAATCCAAAATTGTTCCCAATAGTTTATATCCCATCCTATTATTTTTTCCATAGAAGAGCATCACTAACCATTAGCCAGGCTCATGTCTGTAATGGTATAAATTAAGCTCGGTAGCCATTGCCTTAAGTTCTGGGGAGTTGTTGACGAGCCCTCAAAAAGCCAAGAAATCTTCTCACATCGGGATTTACTAAACTCAAGCCAGATTTTTTCATGGTTCACATGTCAGACAGGTATGTGAGAGGGCCAAGGATCAAACATCCTACCAACTCCTGCAGACAACTCCGAAAACAGTTATAATTTTTGATGAAACTTGCGGCGTATGATAAATAGATAAAAAGCAGGGGGTTTTTTGGTTTGTTTTTGAAATGATGCACTGACTTCTGAAATGAGGTCCACTAGGCTAGAAGATACTCCATAGATTTCAAGACATAAACGGGTCATACTCCCTTATGTATTTAAAACTCTCCCAGTATTCAAGACTTTGGCCATGAGGGCATTTCCTCCAATGGTACTCATCCATCCTCCTTACTTTAATAGTTGGTCTTCATGAATCGATGAAAAAAATCCTCACTAGAAGACTAACTTTCTGGGTTGAATTTAGCTAGTCTGGTCCTTAGAGGACAGGCCCAGAATCTATGACAGGCCCACATACTTGAAGAATTTTCAGCTTGATAGAACTCGTCAGAGCTTGGCCTCTTCTGGTATAGTTTTCAAGAATCCAGGATCACCTCTGCATAGTGGAAAATAGCAGAGTGAGATATTAGGGGAGGATGCGGACAAATTATAAAACATCAAATAGGCAGTGAATTTGATTCAGATATAACTTGAGAGGAAAAATTTTCAATGTAGCTTATTTATTTCATTAAACACTGAATTAAGAACAAGTAGAATTCCATCAAAAATTTTTTTCAATTTTATTTTTACTAAGAATTTTTATTTTTATGTTACCTACATTTCCAAGGGGAAAAAACGTTCAGTAGAACAGACCAACATGGCAACCACTGTCTGACAATATACATGGTCCTCCATCCCCTTAGTCCTCCCACACACCTTTGCAAAGGAGATCAGTGAATTTGTAAAATTCCATTTAACCTAACTTAACAAGACATCAAAGTTACTATTCTATATTCAAACCTAATAAGAAAAGAAACCAAATGGTGCAGTGTATAAATGATGGGCTATAGTCAGAAACTGTGGTTCCTTCCTTGTGCCTTACTCGGTACTTTTATTGCATCTCTATGCCTTGATCATCTTTTAATTTGCTTTATCTTTATCCATGTATTGTTAAAGTTTACCCACTAGATCTTAATTTCCCTGAGAGTGGAAAGTTTGTCTTATTTATTTTTAATTCTTCCTAATACCTTGCATGATACTCTACACACAGTAGATATTTAATAATTCTATGTTGAGATGAACAAAATCATTGTTTGTTAGTTGTTCTAACTTTTTTAGGAAAATATAGTTAAGTACCCCATATCATAGTATACAGTTATAACTTGTGTTGTTGCTGTTATTTTAGTCATGTCCAATTCTTAGTGACTCCATTTGGGGTTTTCTTGGCAAAGATATTGGAGTGGTTTGTCATTTACTTCTCCAGTTCGTTTTATAGATGAGGAAACTAAGGAAGATAGAGTTAGGTGACTTGACCAGGATCATACAGCTGGTGGGTGTCTGAGACCAGGTTTGAATTCAGGAAGATAAGTCTTCCCGATTCTAAGCTTAGTATTCTATCTATTGTGCCACCTAGATGCCCCTACAACTTCCGTTGTTTGTTCTTCATTCACAAAGAGGTCAAGTGACATTAGAAAGGTGACGTCTTAACTTGCAAGTGAATTGGATTTAAGTGAGGCAGAGCTTTGCAGATTCATCAGCCTCACTCTCTTTTTCAGAGTCATCAGAGATTAGTGGCAAGACATAGGTCAAGATGACTGGAGATGACCCTGGATCTAGTGGGGATCTTGGCCTTTTTAAACCGAGGTTTTTCTCAGGTCTCACTTTGTTTGAGGCAATGTCCATTCAGTATTTAAAGGTTAGGTAAGAATTAAGGCAAAAAATGGCCTAGTTTCACAAAAGAATTCACAAAGGAATCAGTTTGTGATGGGAAGACCTCAGAGTTTCTGACCAGAACAGAAATAATTGCTATTCACACTCACTCTGAGGCATCAAAACCCAAACAACGAGAAAGTGAGGTTTGGTCTGGGGCCTATTATTGGGCAGTCAGTGACAGCCAGCGTGATGTGGGTTTAAAGGTGTAGTCAAGTAGCTCCATTTGAATCATAATGGGCTTTATCAAAGCCTGGTTTTTCAGAGCTATTTTTCAAGAAATCATCAATGAAAGCCACATGAAATAAAAGAGTTAATTGTCCCAATTAAAAATAACTGTGATAGAATAGATAGGAAAGTAAAAACAATCTTGCAAGATACCTTGTAAAATATTGCAACTTCAGTAACTGGAAGTTTAAAAGCCATGGGGGCTGGAGGATAGTTTCTGCTGTACCTGCATTTTTCCTTCTGATATAGCTATATTTTAATTTGGATGTTCTTAGAATAATTTAACTATTTTCCCAAAAATGATTGAAATTTTCTTTGTTTAAAGTTCTAAGAAAAAAATTAAAGCTCAACATCACAATATTGGCTGGATGGGAGCTCCCGTCCACATTGCTTTTCCCTATACGATGTAGGAGAGGGTCCTGGGTTGAAGTTCCAGACGTTAAGAACAAATAGAAGCTGAATCTGCATGACCTGGGACACACGAGAAAGGAAGAGAGCGAAGGGAATAGGCCTTTTTCTAGCGGCTATGATGTGCCGGGGGCTGAGCTAAGCACTTTAGGAATGTTATCTCATGTGATCACCTGTCACACTTCCATGCCCTGATTCCTCTCCTCTCACGTTGCTGATCTTTCTTCTCAGTTCCCGTTCCCTTTACCAAACCAACAATTGGTAGTACAACTGATCATGGAACAAATGCTCTTTGAGAAGGGAGAAACCAAATATGGCATGGTTACATAGGTCAGAAAAAGCTTAATGGGAATTTAAACCCAGGACCTTTTGACAAATCCAGCACTTTATCTTTATATCAGATGAGCGCTACTCAAAATGGATACACTATGATTTACTCAGTTCTTGGAGACATTATCAGAGCACTCTCTGTTTTCCTAGAAAAATATTCTCAAACAGGAAATTGAAATAAAATGTTATCCATAGTTTACCTTTGCTTTTAAAGAGTCTACTTTCAAGTTGGCCCACTATGATAGTCTAATTTAGCTCCCAGATCAATCAATCCTTAAAATGTCAGTTAGAAGATTAAACATGTTTTTCTCAAAGAAGTATAGCACTTGGGATCTGATGGCATGCCTCAGAACTGGTTGAAATGAGAATAGCATTGCCAAAGACCTATTCTACTGTAAACCACAGCGTGGTTGTTGTTGTTGTTGTTGTTTTAATTCTAGTCTAGCATTTGTCCCAAGTTTAAAATACACTGCTTTCTACTTCTGATACCCTCCTGTACAAAAATTGAAACAAACTTCTAAACATTAACAAATTCAATTATAACATTTTTAATGTAGTGCTCTGACCAATGAAAAGGATATTCCTGCTGTTTTCTGTCTGAAACCATGGAGTACATTACACTTTGATCCAAGCAAAGTGGATGGAACAAAGGAAGATTGGTGAGAAGTCTGGGCAGGATGTCAGGAGACTGGAATTGTTGTATGAGAGGTTTCTTTGGTATGGCTCAGCTTGCTTTTAAAATAAAATTTATAGTAGGGACCTGTGGAGTACTTTAAAACTAATTTACACAAAGCAAGCAAGAAAAAAAAATCCTTCATTTTCTAACATACCCCTGGATTGTCAGTAGTGTGCATTTGTTACTTTAAACTATACATAGGATATAAATTTTGCAGGTCATATAAAACCAGAAACTAACATCTGAAATGAAAGTTATACTTAAAGTTTCTTAAAAATCAAAATTTTCCAGAGTTGTGGGTACAATGTAAGTCCTAAATTAATCAAAGCTGTAGCTAAGCTTATAAGTTATTTAAAACATTTTGAATAAAAGCTATTTTTAAGTTAAAGAAACAAACTTATGACCACAATAACTAAAAAAAGAAAAACTAATTATGGTTTTCTTAAAATCATAAAATTATTACTGATGTAACCCAATTCATTTTAGTTAAATTTTTCAGTGGTCAGAATTTTTTTTAAAAAGTTCAGATTAGGAAACGTTTTCACTGAGCTCTAAGAGAAAAATAGACTCCATCACTATCCATACAGAGAGGCAGTGTGGTACAGTGGTTAAAGAGCTATCCTTGAAGGCAGGAAGACATTGGTTTAAGTTTCACTTCTAATATATACATGGTATATACATGTCATTCAACCTTTCAATGCTCTAAAACCAGTGGTTCTCAAACTTCCTAATGCCGTAACCCTTTAATACAGTTCCTCATGTTGTGGCAACCCCCAACCATAAAATTATTTTCGTTGCTACTTCATAACTGTAATTTTGCTACTGTTATGAATCGTAATGTAAATATCTGATATGCAGGATGTATTTTCATTGTTACAAATTGAACATAACCCACAGGTTGAAAACCTCTGCTAGACAGTTTTCTAACACCACAAGTCACAAAGTGCCAATCTACAATGATGGAAGGAGTTTCCTCACCTGTATCAGTGCAATCACAAGTATAGTTCTAATCCTTATCTGAACATCCAACAACAAGACAAACAAAAATTATTCACAGGGTGATAAAAGGACAAAAACTAGTTGTACTTGACAGATCTTTATCTGAAGAAGCAGTCTGGCTATATGGCCTAGAACTTCCTCACAATGGTCCCTCCTTTTCCTGGAACTCGGAGATAAAATATCTCTTCAGAAATTACTCTTCCATCCCCATTTTAGAACCTACTTGAGCCAGACTCATGACACCCCTGCTAAGGGCAAAGGCCAAGACTTTCAGGTATTTACTTTGTAGTCTTAGATAAGTCTTAGATAACTAAGTAGACAGTAAACATGCAATACCAATTGATGAATTGACTTCAGGAACATTTTTGATCTGCCTTTTACCAGTATTAAAAAATAAAACAAAAGTGTCATTATTTTAACTTTAAAGGAAGTTTTTCTTCATTCATTATTTTAGAGTCATTCAGATTTCATTCATTCAACAAAATTCAGTCAAATGTAGCTACCCCTATATTACCATCAGTTTATTTCTTCCTGTGTTATTGGAGGTGGGGCAGCTAGGTGGTGCGGTGGATAGAGTGATGGGCCTGGAGTAAGGAAGATTTATTTCCTGAGTATACATCTGGCCACAGAAACTTACTAGCTGCGTGACCCTGGGCAAGTCCCTTAATCCTTGCCTCAGTTCCTCATTTGTAAAAATGAGCTGGAGAAGGAGATGGGAATCCAATGCAGTGGTTCTCAACCTGTGGGTCACGACCCCTTTGGGGGTCGAACATCCTTTTCACAGGGGTCACAGGGGTTGCCTAAGACCATCAGAAACCACCTATTTCCAATGGTCTTAGGAACCAAGACACCATTCCTCTATTCATCTCCAGGCAGGTCTGCCCACATGCAGAAACGCCCACATACCAGTATTAAAGGGTCGAGGCATTAGGAAGGTTGAGAACCACTGCACTACAGTATCTTTGCCAAGAAAGTCCCAAATGGGCTTTGTGTACTCATGAAACTTACAAATTTACCTGGTTCACTATCTCTAACTGACCTCAGACCCGACTAGATATCCCAGCCAGCCAGCTATCCAATTAATCAGCACTGATGGGGTCTACTGTGTGCCAAGTACTGTGCTAAGGATTAGGGATACAAAAAAAAAAAAAACAGAACAAAACAGTTCATTGTTATTATCATCCCTTATCATTACTTCAATAAGATAATTTTTCAATTTTAGTCTAACTAATTTCATTTTGTCCTAAGCTTCCATTTTGTGATTGAGGTGTTTTTAGGCATGTAGATTTATTCTGAAAAGTTAATGTTTATATGTTTTAATAAATTTTGATTGCATGCACTGAGAAATATATCTAATTGGTCATTCCATTTGGCTAGTTAGCACATATAATGATAAATTGGCTCTATACATGCACCATATATTCACATTCAATTCTTATGGTGCAATAGAAAAGAACACTAGTGAGCTTTGGATTCAGAGAAGACAGGCTCAAGTCCTGCCTCTGACTTTCTGTGAGACCAGATAGAAGTCCTTTCACCTCCCTGGGCCACAGTTTGCTTATTTGTAAAATAATAGTTGAACTAAATGACCTTTAATACAGGGGTGTGCAAGAGCCAGATCATATCAGATCATGAGACAGAATTGTTCAATTTTCAATGTGAGCATTTATACCTCAGAATGTGACAAATGCTACAAATCAGGGCTTGCTTTGTTGCTTCCTTGATTTTCTAGTTTGAAGAAAATGAGGGGGAGGGACAGCTAGGTGGTGGAGTTAATAGAGCACTGACCTTGGGGTCAGGAGGTCCCCTGTTCAAATATGACCTCAGACACTTGACACTTACTAGCTGTGTGACCTTAGGCAAGTCACTTAACCCTGACTGCCTTGTGTCTTCCCTCAAAAAAAAGTGATGAGGAAAAAAAGAAAGTGATGGAGAAAATGTAGGGTTTTTTTAGTAATTTCAGTCATATCCAACTCTTTGTGACTGCCTTTGAGGTTTTCTTGGCAAAGACACTGAAGTGGCTTGTCGTTTCCTTCTCCAGCTCATTTTATAGATAAGGAAACTGAGGCAAACATGATTAAGTGACTTGCCCGGGATCCCACAGCTAGTAAGTATCTGAGAGCAGATTTGAACTCGCAAAAATAAGTCTTCCTGACAGGAGGCCAAGCACTCTATCTACTGGACTACCTAGCTGTGGTAGGAGACAATGTTAATGCAAAGTAAGCATAAAAGTGTGTCTTAAAACATCCTTTCCTAAGACTCCTTTGTTAAAGATTTACCAGGACACACTTGCTAAATGTCCCTTCTAGCTCTTGATCTGTAACGCTTATAAAAACCTTACTTTTCTCAAATTTATAATCCAGCAATTCACTTTTGCTTGGCTTTCCCATAGTCTCACCATCCATCTCACTCCCCTGGTAATGACTACAAAGAGGGCGAAAACTGATAATATTGTTCACTTCAACAAGGCCAATTCAAAAAAATATCTATTAGCTATTGCTCTGTCTGTCACTACAAATGTCACATATTGTTATAAAAGGGTGGTATTCCTCTTTGCAGACGTTAGCCCCAAATTCTCTCATCAAATGAGATAGAAATTTAGGTCTTAACCATACCTATACAAATTAATCTCAAATGTTAGATATGATTTTTAGGTACAAAAGCTTCATCTTTCCACTCGTGATCTGTCATGTGATTCTTTTTTTTTTTTTTCATTAAAAAGACAACATAGGAACACACTCAAGCATTTGTATTATTTTCTTTTCTTTTCTTTTTTTTTTTTAGCAAAATTGAATTTCAAAAAGGAAGGCTTCAAAACTTGGGAAAATATACAATCAACTGGAAAAAAACTGAGTAGGCCTTGTATACTATTCCACAAGGCACAACCATTTTAAAAGGCTGAAAAATCATCAACACACTAAAGGCTTAACTTGCTGCATAAGGAAGGCACAATTAAATAAGCCTTCTGTTACATGTTTGCAACTAAGAAGCCTTTGTATTTTTTTAAGTAATTAAAATTTTTGTGACTCTAGATATTTGATAGCACCAATCCAATAATTTATTTACCCTTATTTTCCTAATTCTTTCATTCAAATATTCATTTTTTTCACTAAGGGGCTTAGATTTCATTTTATTGGAGCACATACTTCCATAGATGTTTAACATAAAACACATGTTAACCTCTGGACCCCAAGAATTCAGAATGTAATACATTCACTGGGCAGGGAAGGTACCAGAAGCATGAGAATACCACACCCATATAAAAGAATTTTTGAATGAGTACCTTTTACTGAAGGCATTTCATTATGAACACTTACCTTATAACTTAATCCTTAAGGCATTAGTTTAGTGTAAATAAAGTCAGGTAACGATGGGATAATTGGCGATAATCAATGACTTTGGGTAGTAGATTAGTAGGAGTAATAGCTCTGGCAGGCCACTAGGAGACCTAGGAGGCCACTAGCAGCAGAGACATTGAAGGACCACTAGTCTTGGAACCCCACTTATCGAAGGGCAAAAGAACTGGTGCTCTGGCCCAAAATATCACACCCTGCAAAGTTAAGTATTATCCTGAAGGGGAAAAAAAATGGACATTTGACAAACTCTCAGACTTTCAAGACTTTGTTAAAAAAAAATCCTCAACTTAATAGAAGATTCAAAATACAAGAACTAAGAGAACCATAAGGCACATAACAAAGACTGATTATAATAATAGCACCAACTTCCAAGGGTTGCTGTGAGGGTTAAAAGAGACAATATTTGAAAAAGCACTTAGCGCAGTGCCTAGCACATAGTAGGGTGCTTAACAGATGCATATTGGTTGATTAATTGTAACAGTTTGGTTGTTGTTAATGTTGTTTTAATCTGTTACTTGATAGCTATCACTTTCAATCTCTTTCCATTCTTTTCCCACTGAAATTTGTTTTCAAAATTTAATTATTGAAGGCTTCCTATTTAGACCTTTTATCTCCTCCCTCCCCTGGCTTGTTTTATATCAAGTTACGTAGGGGGAGGAGGAATTTTTAATGCAGAGAGATCTTTAATGACTTTAGGACTCAGGCTTTATCTAGAGCAATTAACTCCAAAGTAAGTACCAAGGGTCCCTTATGGCCAATCCAGTCTATGACTTTACAGTAAGAGATGTATATCTCACCCTCTTCCCATGCTAATAGCATCAATCATCTTCAACACAGTTACACCTACCCTCATCCTCCAATTCTATAGCTTCTCCACCTGTCCAGTTACTATGTAAGCTCTCAGCCTCCTCCCTTCTGATCCCAGTTGCAGACCCTCAGGGCAGTTAAAACATAAATTACTCACTACCCACAGTAAATAACCAAGTGACATTGGAAAAATTTTATTTCCCCCTCTTGGCCCAGATTATCACATGGTTCTGGTGCCTTTACTGTCTAGGGCGTCAACTGTTGAGTAAGAGTCTTCTTCCACCTTTTTGTCATTAGTGGGACAGAGTCAGTCATACAAGATGAACAGGCATGGATGGATTGTGATCTGGATCTCAATCATCATTACATTATTTTTCTCCAAAACAACAACACCTATCTTCTGAACTTTCCTATTATTGTCAAGGGCATCACCATTCTTCTTGCAATATAGGTTTACTATCTTGGCAGTATTCTCAAATCATCACTCTCCCTTACTTCACATATCTAAACAGTTGCCAAACCTAGTTATTTCTACCTCCAGATATCTCATCACTGTGCTCTTCTTTCCATTCAGAAAGCCATCATACTAGATCAGGCCCCCATTTTCTCTCACCTGGACTATTGAAAATTTCTCATCTACTCCATTCAATCCTCCCCCAGCTGCCAAAATGAGTTTTGCAAAGATAGGTCTGATCATATCACTCTCTGAGTCAACAAAATTCAAATCCAGTGGCTTCCTTTTACCTTTGGCATCAAATATTTCATCTTTACCTTACTCTATTTCAATTCCTATTATTGCTAGAGTTGTATAACATATATAATAGTATGATGGTATATTACTATAATTTGTAAATAATAAGTGTACATAGGTCAGGGATGGGTACTCAAAATTTTTTTATTAGAGACCACTGACCTAGAGAATGACAAAATCAGTCATTCAACTTGACTTCCAGAAAAGAATAGACTTCTTTAAATTGCAAAAATAAAGCTACAGAAATGGGGAGCTGCCATGAAAAATCTTTCCAAAGACTCATTCCCATCATCTCACACTCAATTTTCAATAGTAGCATAGCAATGTAACAGTTATAATGGTGAAATCAGTTTCACCAACTACAATCTTCCCAATAAAACAGGGTATGAAATTACTGACTGATAACAAAGGGCATGAGAAAACTCACATGATCTCTATCTTCTTACAATAAAAGGAAATCAAAGCTGGATGGTCTCAAAAATATGGTTATCTCTTCAAAAATCCAGCCCCCACTAAGGAGACAAGTCCAGATTTTAGCTACTTAATCAATACATTCTCAGACAATGAGATGATATAACAATAAGCTAAAGTTTCCCTAAAGGTAGTTAGAAGCACTTAGCCAGATCTCCTGTTATGGCACAATCTTACACTCAAGATTTATGGAAGAAACCTCAAAGACACTTCTCAAAAAATGTGGTAGACCTATAAAGCAAGGGGTAACTACTGTAAATCCTCAGAATACTATTCCATTTATAGTGTTTTTTTCTCCTCAGTTTTAGCAAGCCTGTGGACCTTCAGAAGCATTGTGACTAAATGGCCCAGCTTAGCTGGGATATCCTGTCAAAGGTCTTAGATAAATAAATAATGAGATGAATTAATAAATGTAAGACAACTTTAATCCTCCCTCAATACCACATTAACTCAGGAAGAGGAAAAACAGCTGAAGCCAAAGAAAAGAGATCACTGCAAAGTCAGCTTGTGTTTATTGGCTCTATGAGAACCGATTACAGGGTAATGAATGCAGCCTTGACTACAGGTCACCAACAGGTCTTCCTTTCAAGAGTCATTCACTCCAACACACATTCACATATTAGAATCTTGGCATCTCATCATGCCTAATAGCACCACTAACGAGAGCACCACAAAACCCAGTTTGCCTCAATTCAAGCATAAATTATAGCTCTACTCCTTAAGTCTTACAGACCATATATAAGTGTAACTGCTGCTCTGGGGGTACAGAAGATTAGCCCCTAGGTAATTTTTTCTTTTAAACACAAAACTACCAGAATCTCAGACTTGGAGTTCCAAAACCTCGATAGACATCTAATCCAATCTATCCATGGCCAAGAATGTCCCCTAAAACGTAGCTGAACAATTGTCATTTACTTAAAAGACTTTCAGTGAAAGAGAAAACACAACAGCTCCCAAGGTTACCCATCCTGCTTTGGGAAAGTTTCATTTTTAAGGATTTTCTTCCCTACCTCCCATAAAGTACAAGGCAAGTTGGAAACAAATAGAGAGAGACAATCTTAGATTTATGGAGTTCTTTGTTCAAATCTTGCCTTTGATGTATAATAATTCTGTGATGAAGAGCTAGTCATTCAACTGTTCAATATGATCAGACACTATCTAAGAATATTAATTACAAACAAGTTGCTTATATGCATCAATGAAGGGAGTTTCCCTAGTAGTATAATCATAATTCATGCCTCGCCTCCACCAGCAGGCAAGACTCTCTTCTGCCTAAATTGACTTCTTTGCAATTTCTACCCACCATAAAACAGCTGCCAAAACTTATCAGTGCTACCTCCTGCACCTCTGGCAGAGCAGAAAAACTCAGTCAATAAATATTTATTAAGTCTACTATGTGCCAGATACTGTATAATGTACTGAGCTGAAAGAGAACATGATCTGGAGTCAAAAGTGCAAAACCTGCCTCTGACCCTTAGTAACTGAATTACCTTGGGCAAGTCACTTTACTTTGCTGACCCTCAATTTCCGTATCTATAAAATAAGGACATTGGACTAGATAGCCTCAGAAATCCCTTCCAGCCCCCAATCTATGATCTCATGTATCCATCGTATTATCTCTACCCATACCACAAACATCCTAATCAAAATCTTTTTCAACTCTCACCTGGAGGACTAAAATTTCTCCGGAATTATTTTTTTCTTGAATTCAGTTTCCCCCTGTATAATCAAATTCTCCATAAAACTTCTAAATTGAAATTTCCAAAGGATAGGTCTGACCATGTTGTTCCTCTGCTCAAGAAAATTCCATGACTCCTCATGATTTCTAGAATAAATTGCGAACTCCTCTGGCATTTAAAGTCCATTATAAATCTGGTTAAATCTCTCTTTACACACTGATTGCACATCATAGCTCCTTTTGTTCTTCATGTTCCAATCAAAATGGCCAGCTTCCTCTTTCCCACGTATGACATTCCATTTCTCTCCCATTTATACAAGTTATCTTCCCTCAACCCATCCTTGACTCAAATGTTTTCCCTTCTTATATTCCCCTTTGGAAATCTTGCTTCTCTTCAAGATTCCCACCTCAAGTTTTACTTCTTTCAAGAGAACTTTCTTGATTACTTAAATTGTTTCTCATAGAAAAAAGCATTTTAAAAACCCAAACAAAAGATTCAATGTATATTTATTGTGTGTGTATTCTCTATTTATCTGTTAACATATTGTTAACTTCCTTCCACCACTATGAGAATGTAAGTTCTTGGAGGGCAGAAATTGTCTTTCTTTTGTATTTTTATCCTGTGTCTATCACTAAGCCTAGCACGTTAAGTCAGTTCTTAATAAATGTTTGTTTTTATGGGTTAGAATGTTAATACTGGAATGTTTTAAGTTTCAGTATGTCTAGAGTCCTAAATGTGGCTTCACAGAGCGAGCACCTTGAGTTTGAATCCCTTCCCTGCTATTGTCCTTCATTTTTCTTGAGCCATTTCATTCGTGTCTGACTCTTTATGACCCCATTTGGGGTTTTCTTGGCACAGGTATTGGAGTGGTTTGTCATTTCACAAAAGAGGAACCTGAGGAAAACAGGGTTAAGTGACTGGCCCAGGGTCACAGAATCAGTGTCTAATACCAGATATGAAGTCATGAAGAGATTTTCTATCTGTGATACTTTGGACTTCATTTTCTTCACCTGAAAATGGAGCTGGTCTGCATGATTCCTAAGGTGCCTTCAGGTTGTTGGTCATTATAATTCATCCTGATACTAAAATCTCCACGCAGATTCCTTTTCAATTCTATAGACAGAACCTTTCTGAAAAGACCTCTTAATTACTGCAGATAGTACACATATGCTGGGGAAGGTCTGCTGTTTGCTTATTTTGGAAGTCCTATCACCCCGGTAATGCAGGTAATGCTGGGAGTAAATGACACAGTTTGCACTGTGTAAGATGGATGAACATGCATTTCCTGAAACCTTGGGTTTGGAACTTATGAACCTGGCTTGAAGGTACGCGTTTTGTTATTTTCCCGTTAATGGTACTGTGGAATTTGGGAGTTTGAAAAGTACAAGGAGAGGGAGCAGAAATCTGGTGATTAGCTGACTTATTAATGTGTAAAAGAAAGAGTTCCTATCCATTATTCATGGATAAAATATGAACTAGGATTTTTAATATCACATCCCAGGCAGAATCTTCCCTGGCATAAGGGTTTCATCTGCAGGCCAAGCTATAAACAGATGTCCCAAGTGCTAGTATGGGGGCTTTGAAGATTGGTGAACCTGCCAGTTTTCACTTATCTTTCAAAGATAAAACAAATCCTGTGAGTCAATTATACTAAATGAAAAAGTTCTCAGCTTCCCCTGACTGAAACTCAACAAGAATAGAAAGTCAAGCATTTATAACCCAGTATCAAATGGAATTACTTTTGTATATTCCTAAAGCTGTAGACTTGAAGGTGCCTCATTCTGGGTCTCCATTCAAGATGATTTATGTTTTTCTTGGTAGAAGCTCTCATGATGTTAAGCTTACTTCAGAACAAAAGGTCTGTTCAATATTTTCCTTAAAAATAAAAATTTTATTGACTTTTTTTACTTCACTATCTCTCCTAATATGCTGTATCTCTAAGTAATGAGTAGACTCTTGTAACAAAGAAAAACTACTATATAAAACCAATTAGCACAATAACTTCTTCCAAGAGCATTTGTAACATTTTATGCCTGTAGTGTCCTACCTGCCTACTGATAGGAGAGTGATGTGTGTCATCAGTTCTCAGGGTCCATGATTGGTCATGATAATCATTCAGGGTTTAAGTAAGTTTATTTTAGTATTCTTTTGGTTCACCATTTGGTGATTGTCAGTACTGTTTCCCTTCTTCCCCCTCAATCATCCCCACTTTTTACTAATCTTCAATGTTTCACTGTCTATGGATTACTACTTACTAATAGGCCCATGTCTCTGCCATCCACAAAAACCCTCACTTGATTTGTCTATGTCCACTAGCTATCATCCCACATCTCTTCTCTGTTGTGTGGCTAAATTGCTTGTGAAGGTCATCTATAATAGATGTCTCCACTTTCTTTCCTTTCCTTGTTTTCTTAACTCCTTATAGTGTGGTTCTGATCTCAAAATTCAACCAAAATTATACTTTACAAATTTACCAAAGAACTGTTATTCACCAAATCTAATGTTGTTTTTTTCTTAAATCCTCATCCTTGTGTATCTCTTTTCTGTATTTGACATTGTAAATCATCCTCTTCTCTTTGATACCCTTTCTCTCTAGGTTTCCATGATGCTACTTTGTCCTGGTTCACATATACTCAGTCTCTGCTAGATCTTTGTCCAGGTCACACCTACTAAAAATGAATGCCCCTTAGGATTCTCTTCTGGGCCCTTATTCTCCCTCCGTACTATTTCACTTGATGACCTCATCAGTACGCATGACTTCAATATAATCTCTATACTGATTCTCTACTTATCTAGTCCTAATCTTTTGAAACTTCTCTGTTTCTGAAACTTCTATTTAAAGTACCACCTTCTTCCCAGAGACTTAATCTTACAACCTGGTGTCATCCTCAACTTCTCACTCTCTTTCCCGAAGTCCGATCCATTGCCAAATCTTGTCAATTTTTCCTTAGTAACATCTCTCATGTATGACTCCTTCTCACCTCTGACACTTCTACTACCCAAATCTAGACCCTCATCACCTCCCACCTGGACTATGGTAATAGATTGCTGCTATTCTCTCCATTACAAATCTTTCTCTACTCCAGCTTATCCTCCACCTAGCCTCCAAAGGGATTTTCCTAAAGCACAGGTCTATCTGTTATACCACATCCTCACTCAACCTAAAAATGCTAATGTTTGTTATGAAGGTGCATCCATGAAGTTTTATTGCACTTAGGTAAACAGAAGTCGGTGTTGGTGATGTGAAGGTCATTAATTGGGCAAGTCTTCAGTAATAAGTGACCATTGATGTTGCTCTTTCCAACTCCATTCCTCCCTGTAAGGACTCCCTGCCATGTCTGGTAGTCTGAGTCTATTCTAGCATTAAGTTTTCCAGAATTATAAGCTCGCCCTCTTTTGACACCTTGATAAAGGTCTCCAGGTTTTTCTGGGGCAGCCACAGTGAAGGGGAACACCATGAAGCTGGTGTAGGTTTTGCAATTAAAGCTAATCTAGTCCACAAGCTTACATGCCTTCCAAAAGGAGTGAATGATAGACTTATGGCAATGTGATTGTCACTTGCAAGAAAACACCATGCCATCATCATCAGTGCCTATGTTCCCATGATGAACCCTGAACATGTGAAAGAAAATCTCCACTTGATAAAATTCTAGTGGCTCCTTATTACCTATAGCAGAGTTTCAAAATCACTACCAGCCTACTGCAATCTCCAGCTAAACTGGAACCAGATGGAAATGTAATTGGGAAATGTTTAACAAAATAAATAAAAATTACAATACACCATAATGTTCATTTGTATTTTTAAGTCAATATTTCACCTGAAGGGATGCATTTCTATTTGAGTTTAACATCACTGACCTGCAGGATCAAATATAAAACTCTCTGTTTGGCATTCAAAGTCTTTCACAACCTGACCCTTTTCTACTTATTCAATCTTCATACACCTTACTTCTCACCAAATACATTGTGAATCAGCAACACTAATCTTCTTTCTATTCCTTGAAGAAGACACTCCATCTCTGGATGCCAGGCATTCTAACTGACTGTCCCTCACACCTGAATACTCTCCCTCTTCACCATTACCTTCTATCTTCCCTGGATTTCTTCAACCTCCATTTAAAATCCTATCTTCTAAGAGGATACTTTACTGATCCTCCTTAATCTTAACGCCTTCTCTCTGAGATACCCCCAAGTTATACTATACATATTTCTATTGTTTGTACATGGATATTTTCGTGTTATTTCCTCCATGATACTGTGATCTCCTTGAGAGCAGGTAATGTATTTTGCCTTTCTTTATATTCCTAGCACTTGGCACAGTGCTTTGCACATACTAGGTTCTTAATAAGTGCTTACTGACTGTTTGGTCATGAAATTTTTTACCATGAATAGATCTGAAAAGTAATTTCTTCCTCAATCTTCTAATTTTTTGTATCACCTTTTCTACTTAAGTCATGGATCTATTTGGATTTTATATTGGTATATGGTATAAGATATTAGTCTATTAAAAAAAATTTCTTTTCAGCTTCCTTGAAGTTTTTCCCAGTAGTTTTTGACAGTAGCTGAGGTCTTTTGGTTTATCTTTCATATTTTGACACCACATGGATCCATAATCTGTGAGTACTCCCTCCAATAGTACAGATCAAAATCTTCCCATTTCTTCTTATTTTACATAATTCTTGTCTATGTCTTATCTTACCTCCTCACTGATCCATTTATAAGACACTCCATCTCTCAGTTCCAGGCATTTCCCCATGCCTGGAAGGTTCTCCCTTGTCTGCTCTATAACTGCTTTGGCTTAGTTTATGGCCTATATACAATCCCATCTTCTACAGGAAGCCTTTCCCAAATCATCTTAATTCTAGTGCCTTCCCTCTGCCAATTGTTTTCTATTTACCTTACATATAGTTTGTTATGTATAATTTTGTTTGCATGTTGTCTCCCCCATTAGATTGTAAGCTCCCTGAAGACAGAAACAATTTCTTGTCTCTTTTTGTATCACCAGTGCTTAGTGAAATGTTGGTCACATAGTAGGCACTTAATAAATGTTTATTAATTGAATGTTTTTCCTCCATAGAGATACCACCCAATATCAGTCAGACCACAAGCATTTATTAATTACTTGCTAAATTCTAGCCATTGTGCTAAATGTTGAGAAAACAAAGAAAGGAAAAAAAATAGCACCTCACAATTTTGTGGGAGAGAAAACATCCAAATGATGTGTATACAAAATACATACCAAGTATGTGAGAAGTATGTATTAAAGACCTTATGTCAGGTCTTTCTAGGTCACTTAAGTAACAATACAGAACTCAAGTTTTTCACCTGTTTTCCCAAAGTTTTGCCACTTGACTGTTCCATAACTTTTCTGATTATACATATCTTTTATTCATAGAATTAGTCACAGGATTCCAGGATCTCACAATTGGAAAAGAATATGAAATTCATCTAGATTAAACCATACCTTAACAAGAATTCCCCTATAACATGTACAAAAAGTAATTTCCTAGTTTTCACTTCAAAAATCATAATCACAAAATCATTGAATCACAGGGACTTCATGGATCATCTTATCCATCTTATAACTGGAAGAAAGTCTCTCATTCAAATCAGTCAACATTCTTCTTCAGCCTTGGTATGAAGACCTCTAATGACAGACAACTCACTACCCACTGAGATAGCTAATTCCTCTTTCAAATAATTCTAATTGATTTTTAAAAATAGGTTTTCTTTTTTCAAATGATGAAAAGTTGGTTTTTTTTCTTCTTCTACCCCCCCCAACCATAGGAAAATAAATAAATCCTCATAACAAATATATATAGTCAAGGAAATAAATTTCTGCTTTTTCCATGTCCAAAAAATATAACTCATACCACACCCTGGATCCATCATCTCTCTGTCAAGAGGTGGATAACACACTTCTTCATTTTTCTGTGAAATCAGAGTTGGTCATTGAGTTGATCAGAGTTCTTAAGGCTTTCAAAGTTAGATTTTACATTACTGGCTGGATAAAATCTTGATGTTTTCTTTTATCACTGGCATACAGTATCCATACTGTACCTGGGGACTTCCAAGAGTCAAGATGGAGGAGTAAGCAATGTGTAATTCTCTCTCTCCTTTAATGACCTTGAAAAACCCAGAAATTATTACCCCAAGAAAAATCCTGAAACAGTGACACCAACAGAAAGATGGAATGCAGCAGTTGTTTTAGCTCAGGAGTCTAGGGGGATTAACAGGAAAGGTCCCTCTTGCTGTGGTTGAAGGGTAGTGAGTACAGAATGGGAGGCATCCAGGCAAGCCAGCAGCAAGCCCCATCTCAGCAAACTAGCAAGAGGAGTTGAGCCCCAGGATGGTTTAGCCAGCAAGCACCAACATAAAGACTTCCCTCACCTCCATGCCTTAGCATATCCAGGGAAATTGGCAGACAGTAGCACAGAGAACCACCATTTGCACCAGGGACAGGCATCCACCAGCAGCTGAATCTACCCATGCTCTACTGCAGCCCTAGGGGAGGAGGAAATCTCCAGCCACCAGACCACCCCTCCATAACACCTCACACTGCAAACATCAGTATAACCCCTAAGGACTGTAGAAAGACTTCACCTGGCCTCCACACAAACCAGCCAGCTCCACCTCAGTACCAGGTAAGCTACAGCATTACACAGCTTCCAGCTGCCAAAACTGGAGGTCCCAGCACACAAAGTCAGTAACCAGGCCCCTAGCCCCCAGGACAAGAAACATGGGAGAGAGCCCTCTATGCCTCAGAAGCAGAGATCCACTTTAAAAGCCAGGAAAAATGCAAACACAATGAGAAAAAAAGCAACTTAGAAAAGCAAAGACCATAGATTCTTATTATGGGAAGAGGGAAGGTCAAAATACAAATTCAGAAGAGGACAATATTGTCACTATACCCACATCTGAAACCTCAAAGGGGAATATGAACTGGTTGTAAGCCCAAAAAGCCTTCTTGGAAGAACTCAAGAAGGATTTTAAAAGTCAAATTAGAGAGGTAGAAGAAAGATTGAACAATTTCTTTAAAAACACAATTAACAAAATGGAAAAAATTCACTAAAGAAAACAACTCCTTAGAAAGTAAAATTGGGAGGGCAGAGCCAAGATGGCAGCATAGAAGCAGGAAAACTCTGCAGCTCCCCCCGTAATCACCTCAAATACCTATGAAATATGACTCTAAACAAATTTTAGAGCTCCAGAACCCACAAAAGTACAGAGAAACAAAGCTCCCGCTGAAGGCAGCCTGGCAGGCAGGACAGGAAGGGCTCATCATAGCACTCTAGGAGGTGAAACCAGCCCGGCCTGAAACCTTGGCTTGGCCCCAGGGAGGCCAGGACAAGCCACACCTGGAGCTTTCAGGAGAGCAGATCACTGGCAGCTGTGGTACTTTCCAGAATTATCAACCCATAAGAAACAAGGACAAAGTGAACAGTCAGTGTAACTCGGCTAAATTTGGGGGAGAAAAGCAGGTCCAGCCATCTGCCCCCAGGGCAAGAAAGCAGCAGAAGCGATGGCCTGCAGCCCCCTCCATGTGACTGCTTCAGAGCTCTGGGCCTGCAGATTGCAGGAGGGCCAAGCAATCATTCAGAGGCTAAGTACTCTTGCCTTAAGCTGCCTGGATGGGGATCATGGTCTTGGGTGGTAGTCCAGAGGTATGTGACCAGCAAGCCAAAGCTGGTGGAGGGTGCAGAGACATCGGCTCTCTAACAGCTGGGGCAGCTGCAAAAACCCCAGCAATTTGGGACAGAGCTCTCCCCTCTGAAAGCAGAGTTCCACAGAGCTAAAAAGTCAAGTAATTGAATGGCAACAAGCAGGCAAAGGAAGCAAAATAAGAACAGTAATCCAACTTTAGATTCCTTTTTTGGGAACAAAAAGGATCAAAGAATGGAACAAGAGGAAGACAATGCAATCAGAACTCCTGCACCAAAAGCTTCCAAGAAAAATGTAAGCTGGTTACAGGTCATAGAGGAGTGTAAGAAGGATTTTGAAAACCAAATAAGAGAAGTAGAGGAAAAATTGGGAAGAGAAATGAGAATGATACAAGAAATCATGAAAAGAGAGTCAACAACCTGACTGAAGAAAACAACACCTTAAAAAAATAGACTAACTCAAATGGCAAAAGAGGCCCAAAAAGCCAATGAGGAGAAGAATGTCTTAAGAAGTCTAATTTGCCATTTGGAAAAAGAATCTCAAAAGCTTTCTGAAGAGAATAATTCCTTCAGAATTAAAGTGGAGCAAATGTAAGCAAATGACTTCATGAAAAATCAAGAT
>CM053587.1:186861802-186899658 GCA_028646515.1 Pseudochirops corinnae
ATATATATATATTATTGTTATTATTATTATTAATTACATGCAACTGGGAATTAAAATATACAGGCACTGGGGTAAGGAGATCCATCTTGCCCTACCAGAAAGTCAGAGGCGTGATGGGGGAGGATATAGGAGAGAGCAGATTGGGGAAGGGAGTAAACATGGGATCACTGTTTTGGTGTGGTGGGTAGGGGAAAAATGGGGAGATAATTTGTAACTCAAAATCTCATGGAAAAGGAAGTACAAGAGCTAACTGAGGAAAAGAATTTATTAAAAATTAGAATTAGACAAATAGAAGCTAATAACTCTACGAGGCATCAAGAATCAAATAAAATCAAAAGAATGAAAAACAACTGACCTGGAAAATAGAAAAAAAAAAACATAAGGGGTGGTTAGAATGGAGGGAAGAAGTAGTAAATGAAAAGGGAAAGAAAAGGGAGAGGGGATGATAGAAGGGAGGGAAGATTGAGTGGGTGGTTGTCAAAAGGAAAACTCTTTTGAGGAGCAAAAGGGAGAAGGGAGAAATAAAGAACAAACAGAGGGTGGGGCGGGAAGGTGGAGAAAAACACACAAATAGTAATCATAACTGTTAAAGTGAAAGGAATAAACCCTCCCTTAAAATCGAAATAGATAGCTGTAAAGCCAACCACAAGCAGCTCTCCGGAGGACTGTGGCTGTGAATAACTTTAAAGCTCTGATCATGTAGTATAGTGAACTCTCTATCTATTCAACAATAAACTAAAGCAAAACATTCCAGAAACTGAAGTACAATATTCAGAACAATATGACATAAGAACTTAGTACTAAAGTTGCCACATAGTCTTAAACAAAAGATCTCATTCAGTAAGTCATAATCTCCTCAACCAATTTAGAGTACTCTAGTAAAATTTTCTTTCATCTTGACTAGGGAAAGTATCAGGTTCAGATCTATCCTTTAGAAAAATTGCCTTTGCACCTGTATGGAAATTGTATTGGTATGGGGAATGACTTGAGGCAGAGAGATTAACTGAAAGGCTCTTACAGTAATATAGAAATGAGAGGTGATGGTCTGAACTTGGGTTATGACTGGAGGAAAAGAGATGGGAGATATTGTAAAAGTAGAAATAAGACTTAACAATTTATTGTGTATGTGGGGTGGGCGAAAGTAAAGATTTGGGGATCACACCAACCACTTCCTATACCCTTTGAACACCACCCCTTTCTCGTTATGTCTTTGTTCCTAAAAAGGGGGTGTCAATTGACTACCCTATGATTAAGAGCTCTACTCTTCATCCTTACAACTTTCCAAACCAAGGTAGTCCTCCCTAAACACTCATTTCCTGTATGTGATGTTGCCCCCTCTTATAATGTAGGTTCTGTGAGGACAGGAACTATCTTCCCTTTTGTAACATTTGTATTCTCACAGTTCAGCACAGGGCTTGACCCATAGTAAGAAGTCATAAAAGATGTGTCTGACTTTCTTTCTTTTACTTCCTTTTTTCCTTTCTTTCTTCCTTCCTTCCTTCCTTCCTTTCTTCTTTCTTCCTTTCTTTGTCTTTCTCTCTCTTTTATCCCTTCCTGGACCACCAAGGTGCTGGACTATTTAAGTGCCTTGTGACTCTTTAATGGTTTCTTCAGAGGTACAGTACATAAGAACACTGTACTTTTATGGAAATATTGTTCAACCAGGGCGCGGGTAATGATTCTGCCATCTGGTAAAAGACAGGTGTGGAAGTAAGCCCTCCTCGAAAGAGAAATGAGGACTTGGGAAAAACAAGTAATGAACTTAAGCTTTGAGAATGGGAGGCCATTACCATTTGTCTTTATGCTATATGCATTTGGGCAAGTCACCTTTTAACTGAGCAGGGTCAGCACTGAGGACTCAAACAAATTAACCTATGGTTAAAATTTTCTTTTAGTATCTGAAATTTTTCAAAGCAGCTTTCAATATCATGGGGTGGGTAAGGGTTAACATAAGTTGGAGAACAAAGGCAGAAGTTTATTTGATCCAAAGCCCTATGAGTCAGCGATGTGTTCCCTTCTCTGGTTGGCCGGCCAGTTTTCAGTTGAGTGATATACAGGATACCCTTCCTCCAAGTAGCTATGAGTCACTCTCACTGGCTGTAGAAGGTCTTGTGAGACCTGACTTCTTTCTCCTCTCCTCCAAATTTGCAATGTTTTCAATCCCTTAAATAGCTCTTGCGTCCAACTGGCTCTTTCACCGATGACTCCCAAAAGATGGTCTGAACTCCTCTCCTTGTGGTCTAAGTATTAAACAAAAACAATGGTGATGTTCATTCACTGAGCAGCATTTTATTTTTAAAAGCACTCTGTCCTTCACCAAGAAATCGCCCACACAATATCCCTAAGAGACGTGAAAGAAGCTGCTATTCGTATTTTGACTGAATTAGAGCAAAAGGGTCAAGTTGGATGTCTAGCAAATTGAGCTCAGCTGAGGGAGACCTATGAATGATGACACACCTCTAACTAGGAAAGTATAGGATCGTAGATTTAAAGCCAGAAGGAATCTTATAGATCATTGATTCCACTCCTGTCATTTTACAAATGTGAAACTAAGGCCCAGAGAGGAAAAACTTGCTTAGCTTGCAGCAGGTTTATCCTGAGGCAGGGAAAGGGAGAATGCAAATTACCAATATGCACTGGGCACCAGTTTTCTGATTTTCATTTTGTGCTGAAATGATTTTACATCCCTCTATTATGCCTTACATTGTTTTTGCAATTTATTTTCTTTCACATTCTTACCTATCCTATTTCCACTGTAACTGGCCAAAGGCAAAGGACAGTTTCCTATGGCCTTCTAAAATTTGATCTATTTCAATCTCAAAATTTCTCACCATTAGTATTAAGTAAATTCAATAATCCCCAATACATAGAAAGATATCTTCTCTTGCCTTTCCCTTTTAAAATTGTATCTCCTTTTTTTTTTTTTCTTCTCTTCTCCCTTAAAAAGGACTTTTCAAATAACCTCCCTGCCTCGGTCTTACTGCTTTCTCCCCTTCCTTTCAATAAATAAATGGATAGTTTATCCCTTTGAAAGCTCTGCGTATTGTAAAATCTATCTCAATCAGATAGATATATTTCACTTTTAGGATCTTCAGTGGCTTTCTTGACATTTTACTCTTTTTTCAAAGAGTTCCCCTAAGATTATAGAATTCTGCATTTCTGCATCTACTCCACCATCCCTAAAAATAATTTTTATTCTCCAAGGAAGTCTCCCTTTTGTAAATTTGGTGAAGCAAAATCTTTGAAGTACAGAATATTCACTCTTGACTTTTTCTGTCTTCATTTCTGGTGCCCTTCTCTCCCTATAGGTACTCTTTCACCTGAGGAATCATCTGGTGTCCCATTCAATAGGCTTTTTGACTCAGTAGTCACCAAATAATAATGTTAATGACTAAAAGTACTTCATAAGTCTACTTCCTATAAAAAGGCATGCATATTCTAATGAGAGGGCCTGGAAGACCAAGACACTTTTAAAACTCAAAATGGTCCATTTATAATAGTGGACCTATCTGCTGTATATTCTATATGTGAAAATACTTTCACATTCTACCTGTTAGCTCCATTAACTTTTAGAAAAGGGATTTATTTAAAGGTATAACAAAAATGATGCAAAAATCTCCCTCAAATCCTGGGGCACACTCTTCATAGGTACACATCGGCCCATCAGAAGAGTGTGCTCAAATTGAAGGTACAATGGTAGTTAGACAAACCTATAGCATATACGTATGGCAAAGAAATAACTCACAAATTCCTTTGTTTTATGGCTTAGAGGTCCCCTTTTCAGCCCTGAGCTGGTATTCTCACTGATGCAGGGCATCATACTCCTCATCCTCCTCCTCCTTCTCGTCCTTTTTCTCCTCCTCCTTCTTAACTGACTTGCTCACTTTTGAATTCAATTCCCCTTGACTCCAGGGTCAGTTCTCTATCCACTGAACCACCTAGCTGTCCCTGGACATCATGCTTCTTAAAACTATTTCCCTTAACTGACAATCTTCTTGCATCTGTTTCCCATATTTGCCTTGAATATGCCCTCAAGTTGTGTTTATTTCTGCTATCATCTTTGCCTCCTTGTTTCCCTGGCTTTCATCAAAACTTAGCTTGAATCCTACCTTCTTCAAAATGCCTATCCCAGGCTCTATGCTGCTGCCCTGTACCTCCAAAATTAATTTCCATTTACACTAGATATATCTTGTAAATACATTTTTTGTAAATGTTGTCTCTACCTTTAGAATGTGAGTTCCTTGAAAGCAGGGACCAGGTTATAAGTCTTTCTTTGCTTTTTTTTAGTGCTTTGCATTGTTAGTGGCATATATTAAGCATTCAATAAACTTTTGTCGGCTATTGTTGACTCCAAGCTGTTTCCATTCTCTCGTATTGATCCAGACTTTCTAGTAACATGGTCAGGGGGGGAGAGAAGAAAGGAAAGATGAGAAAGAGAGACAGAGATACACACAGAGAAACACAGAGACTGATTTTTTTCCCAAAACACTGCATCTCAGGGATGGTTCTGGAATCCCCAAAAAGGAGATTTTTGATTATTAAACTGAATCCCTACTTTACTAATTGCTATTCATATATAGGCCAAGAAGCAATTAGGAATAATGATAACACAATAGAAAGAAGGTTGAGGAACTTAATTCTCCTTTTACTTCTATTTTTCCCTCATGGAAAATGACCTTCAAATGAAAACGACAAAAAGAAAATGGCTAACATAAAGTTGGCACCTAAGATAACTAAGGGGATATTCTAAGATCACTTGGCCACCCTTGATAAAGTCACCTTACTCAAATGGACAAGAGCTTCAGGTCTTCAATGGAAAATATTGTTTAGTTACTGCTAATAAGATTTTTAAAAGAAGAGCATATGTTCTAATTTTCAATAAAAAATAAGGACATGGAGACTGAAAACTAAAGGTCAGTGAACTTATTAATTCCTTAGAAAATTCTAGAACAAATCATTAAAGAAATAATGATCATCTCAAAAAGAAAGTGCTGATTACAAAGGGTTAGTGGGGCTACATCAAGAGCAGCTCATGCAAAACTAAACCTATTTTCTTTTTTGAAGGAGTCATAAAATTGGTGAACAAGGATAATGTTAAAAATATAACTTATGTAGAATGTATTAGAGCATTGTATAAAGTATCTCATACTATCTCTGTGAAAGAGATGGAACAATATGGTCTAGACCATAATATAGATTTGGAAGTTTACTGGGGTGACTAGACTTAAAGACTAGTCATTAATGGTTCAATGACAGTTTGATAGAAAGTCTCCAAGAAAGTCCCAAGGAATCTGCCCTTGGCTCACACTATTTAACACTTTTTATCAATCACTGGAATAAAAGAATAGATGAAAAGACAGTCACATTAGCACATAACACAATGCTGGGAGAAATACCTAACATATTGCATGATAGAGTTAGTATTCAAAAATATTTGACTAGAACATGAGTTTAAATCTAGCAAAATGAAACTTGATAAAGATAAATGTATAGTCTCATTCTTGGCTTAAAAGAAAAAAAAACAATTCCCCAACTATATGATTAGAGAGATGAGAGATGGCAGCTTATCTAAAAATGATATAGGTATTTCTGTAGATTTCAAGCTCAACTTGTGTCAGTTGTATGCTTAAACACCCTACAAAAACTAATGCAATCTTGGGCTACATTCAGAGAGGCATTACTTATATGAATAGGAAAATGACAATCTCACTCTACTCTATCCTGGTTAGTTCTACAGTTTAGAAAGGACATCTATAAGTAATCAAATAAAGACAACAAAGATGATAAAGGGCCTTTAGTTTATGCATATGAAGATCAGTTGAAGGACATAAGAATTTGTATCCTGGGGAAGAGTCAGAGGGGTACATGATACCTCTCCTCAAATAGCTGAAGGGCTGCCATATGGAAGAGAGAATAAGACCTTTTTATATTTCTCACCAGAGGAACAGGTAGAAGTTACCAAAAGGAAAAATTTAGGCTTGATATAAGGAAAAATCTTCCTGATAATAAGATCTATTAAATAGTAGATTGGATTGCTTCAAGAGATGGTGGATGCCTCTTCATTAGAAGCCTGCAAAGAAAGCCTAGATGACCACTTTGGGGGTACATTTTAATGGGGATTTCTTTTGTGGTGTGGATTGCTCCTAATGACTTCTCTAGTCTCTTCCAACATTGAGATACTATAATTATATGATTGAGAGATGGAAGTAAAGTGTGAGGATTTATCCTCGGTTGTCTCATTTCATTCATTGACCATGATATCATCAAGACAGTATCAATGGTGGGGGGAAGATTCTTATTCAAAGGCTTCTGATTTTATGGACAGGTGGGGGCAGAATTTATTCAAATTCAGGTTCTCTGGTCTCAATACTGGTCATTTTGATTTCACTTTATTATTCAGTTATAGGCATATCAGCATCACCCAACATGAAAGCAAAGTCAAGACTTTTTTACAAAATTCTAAAGTTAAAGGGAGGGTAAAACGTAAAAAATTATCTTGTTCCAACCAAAAGTGAATTCTTTTGCTTTCATGACCCCAAATAGTCATTCTAAAGATACTTTTGGGTGTAACACAGGGGGGGCTTTATTCTCTTTAGTGTTGTGATAGAAAGAGAAACAGGTGATGGTTTGATCCTCACTAGATGAGATAACTTTGTTTGATAGAAAAAAACCAAACATTATATTAAAGAGGCAGGATCAAGAAGTTGTTCAATAATACCTTTTGAAGGGGAGATCACAGTCACAAATGTGGTAGAATTAATCCCGGCACAGCAAATCGAACAATCTGAATGGAAGGAGTATGGAGCTGATTACAGAAACGAACTTTTCACTGGAAACAAAAGAACAAAAACTACTTGCCCAGGAAATACTAACAGTAGCATCCTAGCCAGGCCCAGCTTGCTGGCTATCTTAAGAATTCAATTCATCAAATGTATAGCCATGTGGTTGTTAAATGTAAGACTGTGCTAGGAACTAGATAAGATACCAAGATCAAATACTGTCAATCAATCAATAAGCATTTACTATGTCCTTATTTGTATGAGGCACTATGCTAAGTGAATGCTAGGAAAACAAAGAAAAACAAAAACAGGCTGCACTCTCAAGGAACTCACATTCTAATCAGGTACAGATCCAATGTCCAAGGAGTTTATATGTAATAAGGAAGACAAGATGCAGATACAAATAATTTTAATACAAATCAGAGAACTTCATAAAATGTGATATGAAAAATTCCATGTAAAAGAGATCACTGCCAGTCGGGAAGATCACAAAAGATTTAGGGAAGGGATGGGGCTTGAAGTGGGTCTTGAAGGAAAGGAAGGATAATAATGAGGTGCAGTCCATTCCACACATGAGAACAAAGGCCAATGAGATAAGAGAAGGAACCATGAGAATAGAGAATCGTAATTAGTCCTGGGGGGAGTTGAAAGAAGATGAGAAAAGAAGAGTGAAGTCAACCTGTGGAGGTCCTTGAATGCCAGGATAAGGAGTTCATTATTCTTTGACAGGCAAAGGCAAATCACAGGATGTTTTTGAACAGTGTATATTAGGAAGATTGCTTTTGCAACTCTGTAAATGATAAAATAGAATGAGAGTGGATAGAGAAGGAAAGGCCAGTTAGAAACTACTACAATAATACGAGGAAGTGAAGATGCAGGCCTATTTGAACAGTGCCGGTGGGAGTGAAAAAAAAAAAAAGAAGACATTCAAAAGTGATTTAAGAGTTGAAATAGAGAAGTATTGACAATTGATTGGCTGTGGAAAGTGAGGGAGAAAAAAATGTCAAGGATGACTGAAATTTCAAGCATGGGGGACTAGAAGAATAATGGCATCCATCAATAAAATTAGAAATAATATCAGGAGGAACCAAAATTTGTGGGTGGAAAATAATGAATTAATTTTTTGAACATAATGAGTTTAAGCTGTCAACATGATATCCAAATGGAGATACTCATTGGGGATTTGGAACTAGGGAAGGGGAAAGGAATGGATAAGCATTTATGTAGTACCCATTTGTACCAGGCACTGCCCAAAGCAATTTTACAATTATCTCCTTTGATCCTCACAACAAATCTGCAAGGCAAGTACTGTAATTATCCACATTTTACAGTGCAGGAAACTGAGGCAAACAGAGCTTAGATGACTTGACCAAGGCCATACAACTAGTAAGTATCTGCAGTTGGATCTGAACCCAGGTCTTCCTGACTCCAGGCCCGGCATTCTTCCAACTATGTAACCAGCTGCCTGAGAGCTAGAGTTCTTAGATAAGATTAGGGCTAGAAACATAGATTAGATAGTCATTCCCATAGAAGGGATGATTGGAGCTGCAGTTCTGATATGAAGAAAAAAAAATTTAAACCTTAAAGAACTATATAAATATTGGAGAAACTTAATGTAATGTACTGACCTTTTAATGTACTCTTTCATAAAGAGTAGTTTAGTGCTGTACGGGACCAAAAAGAAGTATTTTTACTGCAAAGAAAAAAAGTTATATCAACTGTAAAAAAATATAAGAAATCACCACTTCTGTAAAAGATTTTGATGCCCAAAAGGAGTAGAGTAAAAATTTTTTGTTTTAGTAATAATTGCCAAATAATATATAATGAAGCAACTTTCAGATGAGATCTGAGCAGTTTGCTTTCTTTTGGTTTTATTTTTTGTTTGTTTGTTTTTTGCTTTTTGGAGGTGGGAATGCAGAGCAATTGGGGTTAAGTGACTTGCCCAAGATCACATGGCTAGTAAGTGCTAACTATCTGAGGTTGAATTTGAACTCAGGTCCTCCTGACCCCAGGGCCAGTGCTCTATTCACTGCACCGCCTAGCCATCCCAAATCTGAGCAGTTTTGGAAAGAAAATGAACTACAAGTTAAATCTAAAGATCCAACTCACCTTGTAAAAAATGTAGGATAATGCCCTACTTAGATATAAACAGTCTGGTGATTTGAAAGGTGGAAAGATGAACTTCTATTTGTTAAAAAATAGATTGGCACAAAGAAACACAGCTCAAAGACTATACACGTTTTGTGACTAAAGATGATACAACTAAAAATGAGAAATGTAAAATTGCAGACATTTTGTTTTAAAGGTACCATTAATTCCATAGGGTAAATTTGGGAGAGCTTTTACTTTTCAATTGAAAAAATAAATCACCAAGAGCCTAAAGATTCTGATTCATACCATAGAGACATAGAGGTATAAGCGTATGAGAGAGGAGAAGAGGTTGAAATTAAAAATGTACAGTTCAAGCAATAGCAGAGCAATTGGCATAATTGTTTCCTACTAGATTAACTGGATATTCTAGACTGACGACAAAGGCCCAGAGGCCTTAAGTGATCATGACCTAGGTTATACAGCATGTTAGGAGCACAGGCAAGATTAGATTTGAGATCCCCTCACCCTCAGTCTAACACTGTTTCCTCTATAACACACATTAGTGTTTCTAAACATTACTTCATTTTGGTTCTTATATTCCCAGTATCCAGTAAAAATCTGATACATAGTAGATATTTAATAAATTGTTAATTAATTCTAAGCAACTTTCCAACATCAAGTGTCAAGAAGACTTTTATAGGAGAAAAAGGTGCTTTTAGCAAGTTGAAAGGAGTGGAAAGGGGAAAGAGAACTATGAAAAATATACAGCCTATGTCTTGAAATACAAAAGACTTCTCTTGGATATAGATAAATATGACCCTTTCCTTGCACACTTCCAGAACTGTTATAATGCTACATTGCAATACATTAAAGACTAAGCAACACCTTTCTCAGAAATATATGTTTCTTCATGGAATATCATCACTCATTCAACTGCCATGTACCTAAGTCACGTGGCCAACAAGATGTGGGATAAAATCACTTTCTCCCAACCTCTTCAACTCTTTTACTATCTCCTTTTGCCACTCCCAAAGGAATAATATTGCATGAGGAGAAAAATTACAGGTAAATCTACAGAAAATAACAGAATACTGAAGGTAAAATCCTTTATGAAATAATAGCAAAATAATCCTAATACTTAGGAAAGTACACTCAGTGCCCCTCCCTCACCAATCTCCACATGTCCTATCAGAAACAACAACAAAGAAGAAGTTTGCATTTGGGTCCTCTATTTTAGTAACTCTATCCATAAGCCTCCTGCCATTCCTATTCATCCTCTAAGAAATGATAGACAATAATTTTGCCCAAACACATGAAAGAAAAGAGGAAAGTAGAGGGTGGAACCCAACAGGGTGTTACTTCTGGGGGCTAAACCATAGATGAAGGGAAAGTGACTAAAATCTAGGAGCCTGCCCCTAAACATTACTCAGGGTAGGGACCTGGGCAGGCAAGCCTTACATTCTCCAGCACAAAGAGGTTAAGGAAGTCTTGAAACCTGGCTAAAGCTTTCAATATCTGTTTATCAGCAAATATGTGAAGGAGGAGAGAGGGAATAACAAAAGATGAGATATCATAGTATCAAGAGGAAAGGCCTCAATAAAAGCCCAGCATACAAGCAGATAAATCAAGAGTATTTAAAACCAGAAGAACGAGTAAAACTTCAGAGACGATATTAAGATCTGTTAACAAATACCATATGAAGAAAAATAAGCTAATAATACCTGTGAAAGACAGAATCCTGTGAGCTTCCTCGAACATAGAATAACAACAAGAAAATCCAGAATGTGTCAAAAGAGAAATAAATCCATAAGAGAAAAAATTTGGAACAAATGTAGGTTAGAGACGAGAACATTCAAAGTAAATTTTTTTTTAAATTAGAAAAATAGAAAAAATGAATCAAGAATATAGAATTTTATTATATAAATGAGAAATTAATAGTTTTAGAACAAAAAAAATACTGAAGTAGAGGAAAATTTTCCAGAAGAGAAGCAAAATGTAATAATGTAAAACCAAGGCTTGAATTCTTTAAAAGCCAAAGCAACTGACCAAGAAGGCAGGATAAACAAGAGATAATATGGGTATTGTAGATCTCCCAGAAGTAAATAAAACATATTTTAAGTCCTGAAGACAATAATGTAGTAAATAAGAGAAGAACATAACTCAGATTTTTAAAAAAAAAAACTATTTATCAAAAGGATACGCTGATAGCATTCAGATTTTCTTTTAAAATTTCCATAAACATTGACTTAAAGTCCTCAGGATGTATAAAATCAAGGGATGGTGTTAACTACAAAGTGAACAAAAATGTGGTATATCCTTTGTAAAGGACATACAAATAAGATGAATACAAACACAACAGCTGAAGAATAATTAATTCTAGGGTTTGGTACCGTCTGTTGGGGAAACAGGAACAAGCATGATTTCTCTTGTCTCCTCACCAGCACCACAAATGTGGGAATCATCTGAACAATACATCTGGGGGAAGAAAGGAAAACCATAATTAGAGCTTTGAACAGATCTTGTGACCCAAATGGCCTTGGTCAAGTGCTTGATCTGGAACTTTTTCTATTTAAAGTGTGTGTGTGTGTGTGTGTATGTGTGCGCGTGCATGTGTTTCATATGAATGAAAAAAGCAATTAGTCAAAAAATATATGAAGCTCTATTTTAATCAGTGATTTAGTGGAAGAGATCTATTTTCCCAAGAAGCATACCTGTCTCTTACATTTTATTGAAAATTTTTGGAAATATGTTCCAAAAATCACAACTTTCATTTTAGCTTCAATTCTAGTCAAACATAGAAGACTGTCACTGATTTTTTTTTTCTTGGTTGGTTGGTAGAGAGAGATGGTTAGTAACACTGAAGTAGCACTGCCCCATAAATATATATATATATATATATATATACACACATATACATATATATGTATGTATACATATATACATATATAATTAAAAGGGACGTACTCCAATAAGCTTGGTTCCTGCTCAAGTTTTGATTTAAACCATTACTCTGTATCCAAAGGAAACAAAAACAGAGATGTGTTGTTTTAGCTGATTTTCATTACTAGATTTAGTCAGTCCACTGTTTTACATCACTACAAATATCCAAAACTTGAATCAAGGGACCAGAAGGACAGGAAGCAATATTTCCAAGTATCATCACTGATGCCAATACTGTTTATCCAAACAATTTCCTAGCCAAACTTACTTAAGGTTTATTTTGAGAAAACTGAAGCCTAGAACTTCTGGAGAGTAAAAGGAATGAGTATTATTCAAGACAAGAATCAGTTTAACAAGCCTTCCCCAACCCCTCTTGATATTAGTACCTTCCCTTTCTTAATTATTTCCTCATTATCCTGTCTACAGATTATACATATATGTATATATACATACATACACATGTATGCATATACATATATTTGCATTTTGTCTTTCCCATTAGACTGTAAGCTCCTTGAGGGCAGGGACTGTTTTTCACCCCTTTTTCCATCCCCAGCACTTAGCACAGTGAGATAGAGTGAAAGGTGACAGGATATGAATTATTTGTTTATTGGGGTTTGATATGCACCTGCCTCCATAAAAAGAGGCAGTTTATGAGGTTAAACATATTGTTTACAAGGTTAAACATATAGTGATTAGGGATAAAAAAGAAATAGACTATTTAAAGATAACAAGAGTAGATTCTAGGGGTGGCTGGGTGGCACAGTGCACAGGCTCCAGGGTCAGGAGGACCTGAGTTCAAATCTGGCCTCAGACACTTAACACTTACTAGCCATGCAACCTTGGGCAACTCACTTAACCCCAATTGCCCTGCATTCCCCCTTCCAAAAAAAAAAAAAAGAGTAGATTCTAACAAGTACATGAGGTAAGCTAATTATTATAACAAGACACTGAATTTAGTTCTCAGTATCCTGGAATATAACGAGAATGGAAAGAAAAATACTTAACTGAGTTGTATATTTTTCCTACATTGATAACAAAATAATGCAAATATAATTCCAGAATATATTCTTTTCCTTAGTATTAAGCTCAAGAATGAATTGTGTGTGTATGCACACGTGAATTTCTAACCCAAGAAATTTAAGCTGAGGGTCTTTATATAAGGGACACAGAGTAACATGCTGGAATGTCTTCAACCATAGTTTTGCAAAAGACACAGAAATAAGATTGAAATGGATAATTCTTGTATTGATTCTCCATAAAAGCTGAGAGCATAACATTAAGTTGCAAGTTAGCAAAAGTATTTTTTTCTGCTAGGGGCCAAGAAAATGTGATTCCAGTGCTTCATTTTCTTTTAGCCCTTTGGTACAGAGTTAGAACACAGAGAATGTAGGTTAACATGAATTGCATGTATCAATTAGTTTGTGCCATGGTTCAATTTAATTTTATAAATAAGTATTTCACTCTTCTGGGCAGCTAAGTCACTCAGTATATAGAGCACCTGGAATCAGGAAGACCTGAGTTCAAATACTGTCTTAGACAATTACTAGCTGTGTGACCCTGTATAACCCTGTTTGCCTCAGTTGCCTCATCTGTAAAATGAGACATAGAAAGAAATGGCAAAGCACTCCAGTATCTTTGCCAAAAAAACAAAGCAAAAACAAGTGATATCATGAAGAGTCAGACATGTCTGAAACAACTAAACAACATTGCCTTCTTACTATTCACAAAGTATTGTCTCTGATATCCCAGGGACTAACACTATATAATGGAAGTCTTTCTTAATAGATTCTATTTCTTTTTTGGAAAGTAGGATAAGGGGAGAAAAAGAAAGATGCACTTCATACAATATCAAAACCCTCCCATGTAGATCATATCATCTAGGTTACATACAGTTTCTTATTATAGTTAATTAAGGTCAGAGTTAGAGAGTTGGTTTTTTTTTCCCCTTAAGTCAACTATACACAGAGCCACACACACACACACACACACACACACACACACACACACACACACACACACACACTCCGTTCTCATAACATCCAAGATGACTGCTTTCTTTTCTCACCCACAGAAAGCAAGAAATGAGGTGGTTATGTTGGCTCTAACAGTTCACTCAGTGGTGGAACCTCAGACCCACATCCTGCAAAATAATACCCTCTGTGAAGCATGGCGATATAGAGCTCCCTGATTCCCATGGATGTTTCGCCAATGTGGAATTAAGGAACTTACGCTGTCTGTTATCAGCATGGCATACATAGCTAACTCAAAGAATGCTTTCTCTCCCACAGGATCTATTAGTTCTCTCTAAACTTGACATCATTCTAAAGTCTTCTGCAGCCAGTTTTTAATAATCCCTCCCAGCTCTGTTACTCTGTAGTTAAATCCCTGCTTGATTTATGGGATATTCAAGAGTGCAGCAATTCTAGTCCAAACTATAAATCCCTAGGAAAGGCACTAGAATAAAGGGTGGGGGGTGGGAAGGGGGACATTCTTTTCTAGTTCTGGAACATCTGTCTCAAATACTCAAATGGAACTATGATGATCATACCAATTTGGGAGGTCTGTTCAATTCTACAGATTGCAATATATTCCTGCTGGCATATTCTGTCTATTAGATCTCTTCTACTACTAATTTGCCATAGGGGACTCAGGCAATGAATTAGATGCTTTACATCCTTTCTCTTGGCATCACTAGGGTACAGTGGCACTCAATGACTCTATATCTCTTATTCTTCATCATTGCTGTGTGACCACACCTCTTACTATTATTATACAATGTTCTTTACACCAGTTCTTTTTCAGAGTTTCTCATTGGCTCCATGGTGAGGCTTGTTCCTACCCACTAAAAGCCTTTTTATTGATCTCTGTATGATATTCCTTTTTAATTCTTCAGGAGCAGGTGTATTCCATGTCTTGCTGCCATATAGCAACAACTGTAGAACATTAGCTATAAAAATGTGTGCCTTTACTTTCATTAATGCGTGGGGTCAGTAAGGGAGCTTTGTAATTTCTCAAAAGCAATCCAGGCTATTCTCTTCCTCCTATAGAACTGAGTCCATGGGATGTCCCTAGTCACTAGCAAGGAGATAATTGATTCATAATCAGTTTCAACAAAGATTCTAAGTCTGTTAAAGTCATGGTATGGTTTCTCAAAGCAAAACAAAATGATACTATGGGTCTGTGGTGGGAAGGGATACAGTTAGTGAAGAAAATAGATTGTGAAAAATAAAATTTATTGCTATAATCCCATACTGCTAATCAATATGAGGACAGAGCACTTTGTAGCCAGACTGGATTCCCCTTCCTCTCAGGAGGTTGATTAATGACATACTTTCCCCAGGGCACTAATCAGCATTCTGGGGACCATGAAAGAATTTAAATATCACTTTGGAACAAAAGTTGTTCTGTCTTCCCAATAATTTATATGAACAAACATAAAAAAATAAAAATAATTAAAATATTCAGCAACTATATACAAGAGATCTGAAAGGAGGCTACCAGGTCCATTTGGTGGTCCTCATATAGTGAAATTGTGGAAAGTCAGAGACAAGTGGCTCACAGGATGGGCAGACACAAAGAGGTTATCACCCACTGTAGGAAGTATTTACATCAATTAGATCACAAAGCCTTCAAAGTTTGGAAGTATGATTTGTGAAACAAGGATGTTATTGAAGAAATTTGTATAAGAATAGGACTGGGTTCTGGGAAAGATGAACAAAAGTAATAACTAAATAATCATACCATAAGTTTATATTTGGAACAGACCTTAGAGGCCATCAACTCCAGTTCTCTTGTTTTATATGTGAGGAAATCAGAACCCAGAGGGTTAAAGTACTTGCCCAAGGTCTAAGGCAGAATTCAAACTCAGATCTTCCTGGCAACTGGGTGGTCTAATAGATAGAGTACTGGGCCTGGAATCAGGAAAGACGAGTTTAAATTTGACCTCAGACAATGAGCAAATCATTTAACCCTGTTTGCCTCAGTTTCCTCATCTGTAGAATGAACTGGAGAAGGAAATGCCAAACCACTCCAGTATCTTTTCCAAGAAAACTCCAAATTGGGTCTCAAAGAGATGGATATGACTGAAACAACTGAACAACAATGGCAACTTCTTGACTCTATAATCAGCATGCTATCTACTACACCACTTAAGTATCTCAGTTGGGGCGATCATAAATATCATATGAGGAGTCTATGAACATGAACTACATAAGTACAAGGTCAAAAAAATTAGGTCATTTAAAATCAGTAAGATAGTCTTTGTCCATTACCGGAATATTGCAATTGGTTGTTTGGGCAGGGATGTTTTGGGAGGAGGGAAATATCATATGAGGAGTCTATGAACATGAACTACATAAGTACAAGGTCAAAAAAATTAGGTCATTTAAAATCAGTAAGATAGTCTTTGTCCATTACCGGAATATTGCAATTGGTTGTTTGGGCAGGGATGTTTTGGGAGGAGGGAGGCAATGAGAAAAACAAAAGCTTTTAACCAAAACACCTTTTTGAGGAAAAATATATTACCCTGGCCATTTGGATTTTAACATGATTTTAAAACAAATTTCTTTCAGAATAGTGCAACTCTTTGAGGCAAGAGAGAGCCATTTGTGATTCTCTGTGGTTTCTAGCATTGATCACCCTTCTGAGACTGGTAGCTCTCTGAGCCATTAACTTGTTTCTCCGGCTGTACAGTTAATTGAAACAAAGAACTGATACAGTAAGATAATAAAACTTTATCTACAATGAGGAAACAAGATTTCATTTTATTACTATTATTATTTTAGTTCATTTCTAACTTTACCTCACTAATAGGAGTCCAGGAGCCTACTGTCTTCTCTGCAAACATACAAGAATATTCAGCACAAGAAGAGTTCATCAGAAATCATAATACTTGGTGCTCCAAGTTTCTCCTCCCCACATACAAATTTCACATTTCCTCTTCTATGGGAGGATAAATATATATCCGGCTTCTATCTCCCTTCTCAGTTGCAAAGTATGTTTGGAAGTAACTTTTTAATCAATAATACATTTTATAGCACAACCATATCTAGTAGCACTTTGTTTCATTAGGACTTCTCAAAAATCCTAACCATAGTTATTGATTTTAGGAAGAAAAACTAGGTAGCACTTCAGTAGCAAGAGCACTGACCCTTGAACTGATGGGACCTATGTTCAAATCAGCAATGCGATGGTAAATATTTAACAACCAGCTCTTTGTGGGGGGGAGGATTATAGATGACATTCTTTTAAATGTGCTTTATTTACATTTTTTCTTAAGCCTAAACAATTTCAAAATGATAAATCAAGCCCTGATTTGTAGCTTGCTTATTTCCAAAGGTATAAATGCTCAGTGAAAATTTAATGAGCTTTCCTATAAGAGCTATGAGCTGGCTCTAACACAGCCCGGGTTAACATTCTGACTCTGATTATTTACTACCTGGGTGACCTTGGTTGAGAAAGACATTAACCTTCCTGTACTTTGGTTTCCTCCAGTGTAAAATGAGGGATTTAGACTAGATAGACCCTAAAGTTCCCTCAGGATCAAGATTGGGGATCCTCAAAGATAGTCATTTATCATAGTAACATGCATAGGCCCTTATAGGGAAAAGAAGACTCTTTACTTACTATTACTTTCTCTGGGGAGGAGAGATGATGAAATATTAGCATCAGTATCTTGTTGATCTACCTGGTCAGAATGTCATATGAACTGGGTCTATTGAGTCTCATCTGATGGCTTTCTTGCAATATCAAGGTCACAAAACTTAGCTTCAGTTTCTTTCAGGTCTTTTGCTGTAAATAATAATAACGAATATATACTTACATGTATATAGTGTTTAAGGTTTGCTAGGTACATCTAGTTAAATTAAGATAATACCTCAATGGTACTTGCAAAACCTACTTCTATCCAGCTGTGACTTAACCTTAAGATTCTTACCACTCGGATGCCATTCTGACACTTAATCTTCATCATACTCAGTCTATTAAGTAACGACCATAATAAGCAAGCTGCATTATAGTTCATCCTTAGTATAGTTAGGTTAAACATTGCCAGAATATTCAATAAAAATTTAAAAAATGATTCACTATATATGAAAAAATTCTAAATGGAGAGAAAAGTAAATGACTCCAGATGTAGCTAGGCTTTTTTAAAAATCTGCACAACAAAGAAATTAATAATATCTGAAACATGGAGAAGAAAACTGAGATGAGCACAAGGTTTCTCATAAAAAAGTAAATGTCTTAACTTTTTTTTAGAAATAGTGTCCGTTAAATACAATGATCCAAGACAACTCTGAAGGACTTATGATGAAAAATGCTATCCATTGCCAGAAAGAACTGATGGTGACTAAATAGACATTAAAGCATACTTTCTTTTTACTTCATTTTTCTTGAATTTTTTTAGGGGAGGGGTCTATGTTTTCTTCCACAACATGACTAATATGAAAAAATGTTTTGCATGACTACACATATATAACCTACATCAATTTGCTTGCCTTCTCAATGAGGGAGGTGGGGAGGTAGAAAGGGAAATAATTTGGAATTCAAAGTTTTAGAAAAGAATATTAAAAAGTTTACATGTAACAACATAAATAGTGAATAAGTTTAAAACACCCACACACATACAAAGAAAGGAAATAGTGGACATTTTTCCAATCAAAGTCCAAAGCAATGGGAAAGTACCCACTTTCAATGGAAAAAAATGACTTTTCAAGAACTCAAATATTATGTCCCTTAGGGGATACTGGAAATGAAAGTCAAAAGATTAAAAGAATTTATGAAGTTTGAGGAAATTCTGTCAATGCCCCTCCCTTCCTCCAACCTTGTCCCCCAGCAGCCTTAGGGAGCTGAATCATGAACTGGAAGAACTTGGAGACCAACTACCACCTTTGCCATTATCTGCTGGGTAAGCCCAGTCAAATCTGTTCTCTTCTGAATTCTTTTTCCCAAGTCTGATGGGAGAGAATGAATGATGCTAGGAAATAACTTTTCTTTCAGAGATATATTCATCAGGTTGCTAAAACCACTAAAGTCTATAGAAAGATTAATTTTACTAACAATAGTGCAAGAAAAAATGAGAAAGTATAACTAAAATTCAGACTATATGTGAATGAGAAAATCCCTGTTATATAGGGATTTACAGGAGAGTTTTATTTTTATTTTTCTGTATGGAATACAGAGAAAAGATCTGGGGAATTTGCTAGATTGCTATTACATATAAACTATGAGTGTGATATGGTGATCAAATCACATCAAAAAGAAAAATTGATTTTAGGCTCACTGAGAGCTATGGCATTCACAATATGGGGAGAGTTTCATAGTCCCACCCTCCCCTTGTCAGACTACATCTGTCTAGAGTACTGTGTTCCTTTCTGTGAATCAGTTTTTAAAAGGCAGTGGCAAGCTGGAGAGCACCCAGAGAAAAGTGACCACAGCGGCCTAGAGGTCATGGCATGGGAGGACTACTTGAAGGGAATGAATTTTCCTACTCTCTTCCACTCTAAAGATATTATTTTAACTTAATTTACTTGAAGACAACCTTCTTACCACCAGCTCTCTTCTACTCACCAAGTCCCTGTCCATATTTCGTTTTTCCCTAGTTCTGCTTAATTTATTCTCTTTAATTCTTTCTTATTTTACCTAGTTATCTAATTTTTCTTTTTCTTTTCTCCCAATAGTCAAGTAAAATCCCCCTTGCTCTCTTCCCCATTTGTTTTTTTTTGTTGGTTATTTCATTTCCTACAACTTTTTCTAGAAAGGATTTATTTTCCTTATTCTTTTCATTATTTATCTTCCCTCTCTGTCTATTCTAGACTTTTATTCTTGGATTCGTGGTCCTCATACTTATTCCTTATTTAGTCTTTGTGTCTCTCATGGAATAAAAGCATCAAAGGCACATATTTTCAGTTCCTTCTTCATAATAATTTTGCTGTTATCATGTTATGGATTTTGTGCCTTTACCTCTTTTTGTCCTTAGAAATATCAATTCTTGTAGGTGATGGAAAGGATAGAAATATTGACCCAGGGTAAGACTTTTCCAATGTCCCTAATTGTGCAGTTCATTACTATGCTTTATGATCATTATTTTTTTTCCATTTGCTATGAAATCTCCTCTCTAAATCTAAAGACCTCCTACTCTTCTAGTTGTCAACTGGCCCCTCAGGAATTCTTATTTCTCCTCTTCTTAGACAGGATGAATGGTTTTCTATGCACTCTGAAGATTTTGCCCATTGTAAGGTCCCCATCTTTCATTAAATAACATCTCTATTCCCCAGTGGAACATTCTTCTATGGAATCCTCTCCACCAAAAAGACAGAAATTTTTTTAATTTCTTGGTTGAGAATAAAAGATATCAGGGAAGTTGCCAGTTTTTGCCCCTAGACCAGGACTTCTTAACCTGTGACCCTGTATTTGTATATATGCACGTGTGTATATGTGTGTGTATGTATCTGTGTATGTGTGTGTATGTATCTATGTATGTGTGTGCATGTATCTGTGTATGTGTGTATACATACATATATTTTAGCATAATTGGTTTCCTTTGTAATCCTTATTTTACTTCATGCATTCTGAGAAGGATTCCATAGCTGCCAAAGGGTTCATGACACCTAAAAGCTTAAGGTTAAATTCCCTGTTAGGTATTTCTTTCTTAAAGGAAAGAAAAGTTCGGAGAAATGGTAAGAAAAAAAAAAGAATGTGAAAGCTATTGCTCTTTCTTTTCCTCCCTCCTTCCTTTCAACTTTTTTCCTTCTATTTGTTGTGACCTTTTCCACACTGACCAAATAAGCAGGATTCTTGTATTTATACTGCTGGTCCATCTTCCCTCATGAGGCCCTTAGTGAGTAGACTAAGAAGCTTTGGAAGGAAGGAATAGTGATTCTTTTGGAATGAGCAGGAAAAAAATGAAAATCCAAAACTAAGCCTGGAATTGCACTTAGTTCTAATTCATTTCCCATGTGCCACATAGAAGATAATAAGATCCTCTGTTGAGTAAAGATTATTTAGCTGTTCTGGCTTCTCCTAGCATGAAAGAATTGCTCTTCTTTTTACCTGCTAGAAATTTCAAATTATGGAAATCTCTCAAGAATGTGAAGAAATCACCACAAACTTTCTTCTAGGCCAGAGGGTTTTAACCTGGGGCCCACAGACTCTCCAGGGGGACATGAAATTTGATACCAAAAAAGGAATATCTTTATTTTCACTAACCTCTAAGTGAAATTTATATTTCTTTAAATCATGAAATAGGCAATAAACATTCTGAGAAAGAGTCCAAAGGTTTTCACTAGACTGTCAAAGGGGTCTATGACACACAAAAGGTTAAGAACACCTATTCTAAGGTAAATTTAGGTAACTTTGGCTGATATTTGGAAGTACAGAGTTTAAGAGGCAAGTAAAAATTCAGTAATGCTTTCTTTTTAATTAGATGGAAGAAGAATGTGGAGAATACAATGGGCAAACTATTGTATTTCAATTTTCCAATTCCAACTGGGTCTCTGATGAGAGATTTTAAACAGATCCAATAAGTTGGTCCTGAATAAAAATATGATCTCATCCTCTAAGAAGACTAATAAATGATGGTGGAGGAACAGGTTTGAAACATCATGGATTAAACTTCACAACACCTTTCCTACAGGTGAATCTATGTTTCCTGTGGGATTAATTGCAGGTGTATAATACAGGAGAGAGGAGGAAAAAGATAGAGATGGAGAAATTGAAGCCAAGAGAGATTAAGTTACCTGCCCAAGATCACACAACTAGTACGCATTAAAGACAGGTTTAAACATAGATCCACTCACTCCAGAACAGTGAAGCACATCATGCAGGTAGATATAGGAAAAGAGGTTTCTTGCCATTGTGGGTTGCATTGTGGTCCTGTATTAATTGCTTTAGCTTTTAAGTAGAGAGGGAAGCAATGCAAGGAAACTATCAGTGGTGAGAAAAGGCCCAGTAAGCTCTAAGACACACACTAGCCTTCTTGACATTTGTTTACACATGCATTAGCACAAACCCTCAATACCATATGGTTACTTGAAGAACAAAAGAAGTACCCATTAAATGTCTTCTGTGAACTACATTGAAGCATGTGCCTAATGTTTTCAGTTAACAACATAAGAGTTGATTCCTGATTTTCAGGAGTCTTCTTTAGTGTCTCATAGAATGATGTACTTGAGAGAGCTAGAGACTTCCGTTAGTATAATAAAAACATAAATAATTTAGATTATTTAGTTTGCTTCTTCATTTGATATTTCCGATCCAGGAGGACTAAAAATCATTTTAATAATGATGCTTTTTTGTTTGTTTTTGATAAAATCAGAAGCATATATATTTAGATCTATGTGCCCTGCCAAGTGTAAGTGTGACACTGCTTGGCCCCTAACGACTCAATGTCATGCTGCCACTCTTCACACTATTCAGTAATATTGAAGAATGAACACAGTTTTCTCACCTTTCTGTTAGACATCATGCTATAGTAAATAGAGATCTAGCTGCAGATCCATAAGGACGCGGATTCAAGTTTTACCAGATAGAAAGATGGATGGATGCATGCGTGGATGGATGGGTGGGTGGACGGACGGACGGGTGGATGGACAGATGGATGGACAGACAGACAGACAGACAGACAGATAGATAGATATACAGTAGTTTATGTGCTTCTTAGCAAGTTATCAGAATGGAAATAGCCAGGACCCAGAAATTATACAGAACCCATTCATATCTTGTCACTTCTTTCTCAGACTGTGGACTCTACCTTCCAATCCAAAGTCAAATAGTAGCATGGTCAAAGCCATTCTTTCTTCTGCAGGGACATAAACCATAATTTAAAGCATATTTAGTGTAGCCTTATCCAGGAACACTGGAAAATGTCCTGCAGTTGGAGACAAAGGAGTTGTGTTTGAATCTTATCTCTACCACTTACTATGAATGTGACTCTAAGCAAGTCATTTAGTATCTATGGGTATCAGTTTCTTAATCTGACAAATGAAGGGGTCAAAATAGATAATCTACAATGTTACTTCCAGTTCTAAATTTATGATCCTATGATGAAGTGTTCCCCTGGCCTTCTCTGATTTTGGATGGTTTATTTATAACTTGAATCACTTTTACTTTCCTCTTACAACTGCTCTTCCTCAGGCCTTGTTATTTTTCTATTTTTTTTTTCTTTTTTGGAGGGGGAAGGCAGGACAGCTGGGGTTAAGTGACTTTCCCAAGGTCACACAGCTAGTAAGTGTTAAGTTTCTGAGGCCAGATATGAACTCACGTCCTCCTGACTCCAGGGCCGGTGCTCTATTCACTGTACCACCTAGCCACATCAGGCTTGTTAATTGACTTTAATGATCCACACGAATTGAAGTTTTGGGAATAAGACAATATTCATATGTTTTCAAAACAGATGTGAGGGACATAATGGCAAAATGTAGCAAATGACTGAATATGTAAGGTGAAGGGAAGAATGAGAAGTCCAGGCTAATGGTACAGTTATAAATCTGGGAGACTGGAAAGAGAGCAGTACCTTGGACAGAAGTAGTAAAGTTTGGGAGAGGGAAGATTTCAGGGAAGAGGTAAGTTCAGCTTTGAATATGTTGAGTTTAAGATGTCTCCAGGATATCCACCTTAAAATGCACAATAGGCAATCAATGATAATGAGCCCAAAGTTCAGAGGAGAGATCAAGCTGAATATACAGATTTGAGAGTCATCTACATAAGGATGATAATAAACCCATAATTAAACCATGAGACCATCAAAAGAGAGGGTAGAGGATGTGAACACCCATAGTTAAGGATAGTGAGCAAGATAAAGTAGATAGAGAAGGAATAATAAGATAGAAAGTAAAAAAAATCAGGAAAGAGTTGTTACATATAAAGCCAAAGAGGAAAGAGTATCCGGGAGGAAAGGATGGTCAACAGTGTCAAATATAGCACAAGTCATTGTAGAGCAGTTTCAGGTGAGTAACAAGGCCAAAAGCCAAGTTGCAAAGAGTTGAAGACTGAACAAGAGAATAGGAAGGGAAGTCAAAGCATAGACAAAGTTTTCAAGAATTCGAAAAAGAGAGAACTATAGCAACGCTTAAATGGAAGGCAGGGTCTACTATCCACTAATGGATGGCAATGAAAGGGTTTTTTTTTTTTAATTGAGTTTGAGATGCTTAAATGAGTTTGAAGGTAGCATGCAAGGGATCAGCAAGTAGAAAAACGTTATAAAGATTCAAAGGAAGGGGGAAGATTGAGGCTGCAATCTGTTGGAGAGATGAGAGGGAATGAGATCAAATATAAAATGTCTTTTAGCTCTGTCAAGACAAATAGTCATTTCACTGTCAATGAACATGGGAAAGAAGGAGATAGTAGAAAGTGGTGTCAAGGGGATCAGAGATAAAGGGAATGAGAGAATATGGCAGTAGATCCAATGGTTTCACTTTTCTTAGAGGCAAGATCCTCAGATGACAGTGAGAGTGGGAGATGTTGGAGATATGATGAGAAGAGAGTTTGAAATAACTTCTGTGTGGAGTTAGAAAGGGAATCAATTATGAAACAATATTTGTAAAGTACTCAGCTATATAAATGCTGTTAGAGAGGAAAGAAAAGATTGCCTTATTTTATTGAGGATCCAGTTGAAACTGGATAACATTTATATTAAAAGCACCCAGGCAGCAAAGTCATGTGACTTCCTCTAACTCAAATCTGCAGCCCATTAGTAGGAGAAGAAGAGGTAGATGGTGGGAATAATCTGGAGGTGAAGTTTGGTGAGAGATGAGCAGTGGTAGGACAAAGAGGTAAGGAAGTGTAGAGCAAAGGGCCATGAAGAATCGAAATGGGAACCTGTAGGGATGAAATTAGAAAGGGAGGAAAGTGCAAGCAGACCAGGGCTAATGGTCTTAGAAAATATTGAAAGCAAAAAAAAAAAAAAAAAACCAATAGATTAAAGAGGCCTGAGGCATAGGAAGAGATGGAATGATAGGAAATTATAGTCAGATAAAGGGAATACAGAGTTTCTAAATAAGGAACTGGAATATTTCTGGGTAATGATGAGATATAATATGTGCCTATCCCTGTATGTGGCTGAAGTGAAGTGAAGATGTGGGATTTAACAAAGGATCATAGGACTATAGATGTCCAGTCTAAATTAATTACTTCATTTCACCCCTTAAGGCTAGTGTCTTCTCTCTGTTGATCATCTCCAATTTATTACATATTATATGTATATAAATATAACTTGCTTATACATAATCATTTGCATATTGTTCCCTAAATCATACCCTTTGGTCCTTGAGATCAGGAGCCGGTTTGCTTTGTTTGTTTTCGCTTAGTACAGTGCTTTGCAAGATCCTTGGGACATAGTAGGTGCTTAAAATGCTTATTGACTGTCTTAACCCCAAGGGAATTTAAATGACTTACCCCAAAATCACAGAGGTAGTAGGAGGAAGTGAAGAAAAAAGGGTGGGGAAGAAGAAGATGAGGAGGAGAAAAGGAGGAGAAGGAAGAGGAGAATAAGAACAAGAAACCTTTATACAGATCTTCAAGTTTTGCAAAATGCTTTACATATATTATCTTATTCGATCTTTCCAACAAACTTGTGGAATAGATGCTACCGTTATCCCCATTTTACAGATAGGAAGACTGAGACTGAGATATCAAGTGAGCCTACTATCCTAAGCATCAGAGCCAGGATTTGAGACCAGATCTTTTGACCTAAGATCTACCATTCTTTCCCCATATCAAACATCTCCTCTTCATTTACATTTCAATGTCGTTCTATATTCATGAGAATCTGCATTTGAAGGCAAAAAACATTTAGTCAATTCCCTACAATTACACATGGATGTTTAATGTGTACTCTCTATTTGGAGCAGTGGACAGAGTGCTGGGCCTGGAGTTAAGAAAACTCTTTTTGCTGAATTCAAATCTGCCCTCAGACACTTACTAGCTGTGTGATCCTGCACTGTCTTGCTTTTCTCAACTGTAAAATGGGAATAATAATAGAACCTACCTCTCAGGGTTATTGCAAGGATCACACGTAAAAAGTACCTAGCGCAGTACCTGGCACAATAATATATAAATATTATTCCCCTCCTCTCAATGATACGTTTTTAATAGGTTGGATTTTTCAGCCCTTCTGGCTTTTCAAAATTATTTTCTTTTTTAAAATTTATTTTATTTTTAATTTATGGAATAAAATAAGCATTTCCATAACATAGTATAATAAAAAAGATGATTGCACACAAAACTGAAAATCTATTATGTGCAACAACTTGCTATTCCTTTTAAAAATTTATTTTCACACCAGATTCCATGGTGAGCTCTTCATGAACAAGCATCACTGTGGTTAGTCACTTCAGTGTTCCCACCCCTCATATTAGTCAATTGACACCCTAGCAAGACTGTCTAAGTCAAAAGGGTGGAGAAAACAGGATTTCTTCATAGATGGCTATAAAAACCAGAAAGAATTGGAAACATGAATGACAAGTACTTACAGCAGCTAATCAGGCCACAGCTTTCCTATACAGAGCTTTGTCTCCATCAATAAGATGTTTTTTACCAAACAATCTTGCAATGTATAATGTAGCAGTACTGAAGAGTTTGTTAATAGTCTTCACTCTGCCCCAACGCTGCCACTCCCAAGTGCCAGCCATTTAACAGGATTTAGAGCAGTGCAATAATACTGAGGGACAGAATAATTTTGAAATCATTAAAGAGACCAAAACCTAGAGGGAGAAGAAATTGTAGAAAGATTGCATTATTTATAGAGTTAAACCATTTCCTGGAATGCCTCCAAGATAGCCGTTATTGAGCAGTGAGACCTTGACTGCTATGAACAAGCCACTCTGTTCTATCTCAAGCAAATACTCTAACAGCTGGTTCTAGTCAATGCCTATGATAATGAATTGCAAAAAAAAAGTGCAATTATGTACTTGGTGGAATTTGTTATTCTGTAATCACTGCCCTTTAAAATACACACGAACTGTTATTTGCCAAAAAAAATAAAAAGTCAGCAGTGCTTCTCTAACTGGATTTTTGCCCAAGTTTAATTAGGTCACACAGTGTCTAAAGTTAAATTCGAACTCAGAACTTCTGAACTCCAGTACTAGCAGTGTGCTGCCAGCTGCCTCATAAATGTGTGCTATGAGTTCATATCCCCACCGTCATTTTTTCCTCTTGTCTCTGTCTCTCCTAAACCATCTGGTGGTAGATTTATATCTACACCTTTCCAAAGAATTATGGTTAGGATGATACTGACAGCAATAATGACGTGAATTAAGATGAAGATGATAGAAATAGTAGCTAGCATTCATAAAGTAGCTTAAGGTTTTCAAAGAGCTTTACAAATATCTCATTTTATACTCACAGCAAGGCTGGCATGTAGATACTTTTCATTATTCCCATTTTACAGATAAAGAAATTGAGGCAGATCAAGGGCTCATGATTTTCCCAGAGTCACACAGGTAGTACTTGAGTCTGTATTTAAAGTGAAATTCTGAGAAACTGCCTTCCTGACTTGACATCCAGAGCTCTATGCCACTTAGTTATAAATGCTGCTGCTGCTTCTGCTGCCGCCGCCACCTCTACCACCACCACTACTACTACTATTACTACCACTAGTAAACAATAATAATAATGACCACCTTTCTCCTAACAAACCAAACAAGGGATGTTTTAAGATTTAATTTTCTCAAACATTTCTTGAAAGTAATTTGGGCAATTATTTTTCTCCTCAGAGCTCGCTCCAACTTCAACTTCTTAGGCAATATCTTTAATGGATTCCCTTTTCCTCTCCAATCAAAATCAGCAAAACTATTTATTATCTATAGAACAACTTCCTGAGTACTGTGTAAGAGCATTCAGAAAAAAAGACCTTCTCCACCTGGACCATGTATGTACAGCCCTTGCAATTTGAAGGCTTCCCCTCAGGCCAACACAGCTACCCTTCCTATTCCTCCAAAAAACCCTATTAACCCCCTCTGTGATCCAATTTCAAAAGCCTTCAGGCTTCCTAAGGCATCTGATTCTTCTCTGTCTGAGTTGGCTATGACTTCAAAGAGGGGAAAAGATACAGCTATGGGGAACAGGAAAGGAAAGTTAGATTGGTGAAAACAATGAATAGAACTAACAAAAATCCCCACAAGCTTTGGAATGAAGAGTTTCAATCATCATCTCCCTTCTTAAATTGGCAACCATTCAACCGAAATGACTCATTCACAGAATAGGACTGAAAGGGCCCATCAAGAATTGTTTGACATAAATCCTGAGCAAAAGGAAGCTTGGGGCAAAAGAAAATGATTCTTTTCAAAATCCAGGGAATATGCCAAAGATCCAGAGAATATTCTTGAAGTTGAGCTTTTATCTTCCCAAGTTAAACCAAGGGGCCTGATTTTAAAGTGATTTACTAGTCCATCTTTAAAAAATTAAAGATTTGCCTTTAAGAGAAATCTTCATTTCATCATAAAGAGGAGACACACATCCTTGGCTCAGTTGTCCTCCAGGCCAGCTAGCTTTTTTAATGGACTGTTTGCTTAGCATATAGTAAAAACACATTTCAGCAAATTTATTTTAAGCCCAAAAGACTGGAAGCATGCAGACATACAGTCAGAGACATGAAAAATTCAATCCTGAGTTCCAAGGAACTAAGTAAGTATCATAAAATAAAAGCTCTCAAAAATGACTTATCTTTCATGATATAAATAAGGCTGCCCTGTTTTCTGATTAAAATTTGTTAAATTGCTGATCTTTGGTCACGACTGTATATAGATCTTTTTTTTTTGATCATATGGAATTATATCTTAAGTTGCAGAGTCCCAGATGGTTTCCCAGACAAAGTGTTTTAAGTTGTTGTTTGTCTTTCCTTTTCCAAGAGGACCAGTGACAGCACAGGCAACATCTTGATTTGCATGTGAATTAGACTTAAGTGAGAAAAAGTTGCACAAATAAATTAATTTAATTTTTAAAAAATCATTATGAGAGGCAGCTAGGTGGTGCAGTAAATTGAGCACAGCCCTGGAATCAGGAGGACCTGAGTTTAAATCTGGCCTCAGACACTTAGGCAAGTCACTGAACCCCAATTGCCCTGCCCTCCCCCCTCCAAAAAGAAGAAGAAAAAGATCATTATGACTTAATATCAGATTCTTCTTTTATTAGACTTTCTTTTAATGATTCATGAGCTCCCATGGATTCAACATATTATCTCTATACAAATGGATGTCTTTCTTCACTCTTTACTCTCAATAACCTCACATATCCAATCAATCTTGTTGATTCTACTTCCAAAATATCTTTTTCATTCATCCTTTTCTCACCACTAACATGATCACCACACTAGTTCAGACCCTCATAATGTCTTCCCCAGACTATTGCAAAAGCCTCCTAAGTGGCCCTCTCGTCTTGTCTCTCCCTTTCTCAATCCTTCCTCTACAATTGATACTGCTTAAGCACATCTGTCTATATACCTCCCCCTGCTCAAGAAACTTCACTGATTCCATTTAGATTCAATGACTAACATTAATTAGGTATTTAAAGTCCTTCCCAATTTGGCTCTAAACTAGCATTAGTATCAAGTCTTTTATTCAGTCATTGTCTCCAGAGAAGAATGCACCAAAGATAATAAGGTTAATGAACTTACAAACAGTAAAGCAAATTTTAAAATTCTTCTGCCTTTCCCAGGCAATTTATCTTTCTAATTCCATATTGCTCCACTTCATTCTCTCTCTGCTCCAGCCAAGTCATCATGCTTGTGGTTTCCCATACATCACATTCCATTTCTTGACCTTGAGCTTTTACCCGGTCAGTCCCCTGCCTTATCTCTGTCCCCTTCCCCCACTTCCTAGGGCTAATCTGTCCCTCTACTTCTAGCATCTCCAAAGGTCTGCTGGACATTTCCTCCTCCTTGTCTCCTAAACCAGAACTACAAATTTGATGAATCCAAAACCAAACTCAGCATCTTTCTTCCAAAATAGATCCTCACTCCTAATCACTAACCTAAACATCCTTACAGTGACCCATGCTCAGAGTACAGCATCATTTCAGACTCTTCCCTATTTACACTGGGATTCAATTTGAGTCTTCTTCACATCAAATTCAGCACCTCTATTCATTATGCTGAAGCCTTTCTCATGGAAGCTCTCCTCTCCTTTGCCCCCCAGAGCCAACCAGTTGTCCAAACTGTCAATTCTAACTCATAGGGAAATACAGAATAAGAATAAGCATTTACTAAGCACCTACTATGTGCAAGGCACTGTGCTAAGCACTTTACAAATATTATTTCTCGCATCTATTCCCTCTTCTCCACTCACACTACCAATACTCTAAGATCTCATAGCCAAAAGCTTCTGACTTCCCCACCCCTTGTCTCTCAGGGCATCTAATAAAGCTCTCAGAATGCCATCAGACTAATCATCTTCATGCATAGGTGGGACCATGTCACTGCTCCTGCTCAAAAGTCTTCATTGTCCCCCTGTTGCAAGACAAGATATCACCCTCCTCATGACATTGGTCCTTTTCCAGGGTGAAGGACAAATAACAAGATCAAATACAAATGCTTGGGTTTATTTTTATTTTTCAAAGCCCTGATGATCAGTTTCCAATCTCTCTTGCTGGCTTATTTTATTAACTCTCTTTCAAGCATTTTATATTCCACTAAAACTAGACTGCCAGTTCTTCCCTGGTTTTGTCCTGCCCCCTCCTGTATCTATACATGTGTGAAAGCTAAAAGAGATTCTCTCCACATCTCTTCCTGTGGATTTCCTCCCTTCCCTTCCTTGAAATATGCAATATGACATCAAGGAAAGATACTGTCTTTGGAGTCAGAAAACCTATGTTCAAATTCTGCCTCTGACACTTGCTATCAGTGTAACCTTGTGCAAGTCATTTGTCTTCTCTCACCCTTAGTGTCCTTATTGGTAAACGAGGAAGATTAGATGAGAAATCTTCCATTGCTCAGTCAAGGATCTAGCTCCCTTTTGGTTCTAAATCTAGATTCCTCTGATTCCAGTTTTAGTGACATCAGCTTCATAATGTTTCTCATTATCCCTTCACCTTGATATGATCCAGCCTTCCCCAAATTTCTTCTAGCTGCTAGATTTCTCCTCTGCATTCATCACAATCTAAACCTCATCATGTCTTTGTATACTTATGGTATCACAAAGTACACCTTCTCTGACTTAAAGGGCAGTGTTTTTTATCATCTCTGCATGACCAATACCAAAGATAATTTTCTATAAATAGTATTTGTTTAGGAAAAAATAAAGGAAATTAGCATTTATTAAGTGCCTACTATGTGCCAGGCACTGTAATAAGAGCTTTACAATTATGATCTCATTAAACCCTCACAACAATCCTGAGAGGTAATATCTAAGCATGGTGCTTTGCATATTGTAGATATTCAGTAAATGCTTATGAACCAAAGGAATATATAACAAAGTCATGAATACTACTAGTGGTTTTTCTAACTCTCTCTATCTCTTTGTTTCTGTGTGTATCTCTCTCCATCTCTCTCTGTCTCTGTTTCTCTCTGTCTCTGTCACTATCTCTATGTCTCTCTGTCTCTGTATCTCTCTCCTTTTGGGGGTAGGGTATCTGTGCTATCAGTCATCAGTCACCCAGAAGGGAAAGAGCCCTCTTTTCCTCTGATACTTCCCATGTTCTCCAAGACAGTCAGGTTTAAGTCACCTGCTGTACAGTTACACAGGGTAGGTGAGTCACTCTCCAATGCTTCTTTCTCTGTTGAGGTTTGGTTGGAGGGTACAGTGCCTTTGGAGGATAGAGCCTTGGAATGGAGTCTTTAAAGAAGGTATATGATATGGGGCTCTGGCACAGGCTTAGGGGAAAGCTGGGGAAACTACTGGCCATGATTTTGGCATGCAGAGCATGTCTACAGGCCCCTTTTAAGAGGAGCAGAGTGATGCACATTTAAAGAGAAAGCTTAATACGATGAAAGCAGCAGCATACAGTAGTGCTGTACTTGGAATCTAAAGACCCGAGTTCAAATCCTACCTCAGATTCTTAAAATGTGACTCTAGGCAATTCACAAGACCTCTCTCCACCTATATTTCTTATCTATGAAACGAGAATATTATTATAATTTGCTTCTTAATGTTTGTTGTGAGGATCAAATAAGAGAACATATGGTACTTCACAATCCTTAAAGTAAAATATAGATGGCAGCTATTATTGTCAAGGTCACCTTCTTGTTTTTTGCCAGCCACCCAAAAAAGTCCAGAAATTCATACTTTAAGGCTGACAAATTCCAAAATAACCAATTTAAAAATCCACTTAAATCCATAAAGCCAAGAGGGAGGGGAAGCTTATTTTATTGAATACAACTTTTTCTTTTGCTAAAGATCAAACTGGTCAGGCATATTAATAACTCATATTTATATTGGGCTCTAAAGTAGATTTCAAGGTATTTTCCTCACAACAACTTGACCAGGTAGAAAGTGCCAGAGTTGTTTTCCATTTCACAAATGGAAAAATAATGAGACTGAGATAGCTGACTTGTTTCTTTGACTGTGGCCACTTCAATGGCAGGGCCATGCAACTAGCAAGTATCAGAATTTGGATTTGAAGCTAGGTCCCTCCTGACCCCAAGTTTAGCATCATTTTCATGACCTCGTGCTGTCTCTTTAAATGGCATCACTATCCTCCTCTGGGAAGGAGCCAACAGGCCTCGTTATGCGTGCTAGAATCATGGCTTGCAGATTCCCCCCATGCCTGGCCAATTTTCCTCTAAGCCTGAACCAGGACCACACCCCATTTGCCTCAGTTAAAGGTGTTGCAATACACATCCTACAATGACATCATAGCCTCAGCAAAGAAAAGAGCAGTGGGGAATGATTCACTTGCCCTATGGAATTATATGCCAGCTTTGAATATCACCCTATAAGCATTTTCTTTTAGACCACAGCTCCAAGAAGAAAGAAAACAGAGTAGAAGGTCAAGAATGAATTATTTTTGTGCTCCTGCCTCCCAACTTATATCTTAGTCTCTTTTCATGCATGACAACCACAATCCTATGTGACAAATATACATAAAATGGATACAATTTATGCCATGTGGAACATAATACCACTGCACATCCAAAAGTTTCATGACTTTCCTAACAAGCCCAAATACATGCTATGCATTTCTCTCTATAATTTTCAATTTCTGATGCACATCTGGGTTGAATCCTACAACATGTAATCATTAGGTGGTGCAATGAATTTTAAGTCAAAATGAAATCTGCAAAATCACAATCATTACATGGTGCGTGTTTCACTTACTCTCTGCATTTATATTTTCCAGCAGCTAGTACAGCACCTGGCATGTAGTGGTTACCTAATAAATACTTGTTAATTATTTGCTTGATGAGTAATGAAGCCACCAACTCCAACTTCTCTTTGTGTTTACTATCCTTTAGGAGCTACATAAATGACAAAGTACCTGTAGATTTTCTGAACGGATATGAAAAGGCAAAGTGTCACACACACACACACACACACACATACACACACATACATTTGGCAAGTTCTTCAAAGATCACTACAGATGATTTAGAAAAGGAGAAAAAATGGGAGAATCAGAGAGAGAGAGACAGAGACAGACACAGAGACAGAGAGATAGAGAGACAGAGATACAGACAGACACAAAGAAGAGATACAGACACAGAGACACAGAAACAGAGACAGAGAAACAAAGACGCAGAGACAGAGAGATAGAGACAGAGAGATAAACAGAGACAGGAGACAGAAAGAGGAGAGAGACACTAAAACAGAGATCAGAGAGAAAAGAAAGAGAAACAGAGACAAAGATTAAGATATAAGAACTTAGAATAAGTTCTTATACCAAGATAAACTTGTGTCTTTCCCAGAACCAACTTCCCTGAAAGGAGAGGCAGAAAAGTAAAGTGTGGAAAGGATTTATCCTTCACATTTTAGAATAAGAAGACCTGAGTTCAAATCTTGTTTCTATCACATCACTCAATCTTCCTAGTTTTCAGTTCCTTCACCTGTAAAATGGGGAGATAGGGCTAGATGACCTCTAAGGTTCTTTCTAATTCTAAATATTCACTCTTCTGAATATTCTCAAAGAGCCTACATGTAATATCTGAAACTACATACTGGGAAATTCAATAAAAAAATTGTTAAATTCCTCAAGGACCCATTGCAATGTATTCTACCTTTATTAAGAAGGGAATTATTTTTCCTTCTTTCTTAGATGCAAGATCCTTAAAATAGTTTTGCATTCCTATGGCTATGATTTTGAACCACAATACATCTTACAATGGAAAAATAGACACCCACCCAGCTTCATTTATTTTTGTAACTATCACCAACTTCTCATTTCCAAAGGAATTAGTTCATTTATTTTGTGATTCAGAACAAAGCTGGAATTTTGCTCTTAGTTGTGGTTGTTGTCCCTTAGAAGGTCTATCAGAGGAAGCAGTGACAGATCTTTCTGGAGCCAACTGAGCCTGGAATTAAAACTTTTGAAGATCTGTGAATACATTGGAGTAGACAGTCTTCTGCATTCAAATTGAGGCAAATTTTACAAAGCAAACTAAACAGCAAGGGTTCTTTGCTGGTCTTCCCAAACTTGGCTATAGTTATATATAATTTATAGAGCATTGAGCAGAAAATATTTCAAACTGCCCCACCTATCCATGTTGTTGTTCAGTCATTTCAGGTGTTTCAGTCACTTTGTAACTCCATGTGGAATTTTCTTGGCAAAAATAGTGGAGTAGTTCATCATTTTCTTTTCCAGTGCATTCTACAGATGAGGAAATGGAAGAAAACAGGGTTAAGTGACTTGCCCAGGGTCACACAGCTAGTAAATGTCTGAGGTTAGATTTGAACTCAGGAAGATGAATCTTCCTGATTCCAGGCCCAGTACATATAAATCTAAGTGTAGAATGCTCTGCTAAAGGTAATGATACCTTTCCTGCCTAGCTGATTAATTTGAGTGAGGATCAAATGAGATAGGTATGTAGACATCTGAGTTAGCTCTGAAGTACAGTAGCAATGGGCAGGGTCATTACTGTTGGTGGTGGTGGTGATTGTTGTTGTTGTATATAACCTTCATGAGGTTGTACTGGCAAAATTCAATTACAGATTAGTTGTTTGTATCGCAAAATGTCTTTTCCCAAAGAACCAGTGCTTGTGTGATACTTGTACCAGCTTGCAAAGGTTGATTAAACTCATAAGGGGGTCAAAATCATACCAATATTAATGGAAAGCCTTGAGCCCTGATTCTCTGTGAGCTCTGAATCACTTTGAACTTCTTGATCTAAGACTTCCTGATTCCACAGATTCCCCTGAGCCTGGAGAATCATGGAAAATGGAGAACTAGAGAAGCAATAGAAGCTGAAAGTTCTAGGCAGTCTTGGGAAGAATTTGGGGGTCATCAGTTCATGTAATGGATCTAAATCTAAAGGTATATAATAGATCATGGATCACAAATCAAGAGCTAGAACAGACTTCAGAGGTCATTTAGCCCAAACCTCCTCCCAACCCAAACTTCATTCTTCACATATGGGGAAATTCAGGCCCAGGGAAGTGCACCAAAAGAGTAAGCATGAGAGGCAGGATTTGAACTTAGGTCTTTTGAGTCCAGAGTCAGTGCTCTTTCCACTGCATAGGGCTGTAGGAGTGTGTTGGGAAAATGATAGTGTAGTATTGCTCTTGGTGGTGATAAAGATTTGCCGTATAATAGGCAATGATATGGATGAATTCTTCATAAATCCAGCATCTTTGTCAGGTAATAATACTGATGACAATTTCCATTAATAAATCTTTTTTTCATAACTTTCAAAGGACCAAAGCTATTAACTAGCTTGGGCACTTACATATAGAGGATATAAAATGCTGAGAGAATTATTTTAAAAGATTGTGCAATTTAAAAATTTGTCACACATCCATGTTGGAAACATATGGGCTCCTTTAGAAACAACTGAGCCTAGCACTTAGTTAGCAAGAATAATTTATTAAAATAAGAAGCTGCCAGATGGCTTGAATCATTATTAACATCCAACTATAAACTAGTACTGTAGTAACTAATGCCCCCTCCCACTTGACCAAATTTGTTTTGGTTACCTCTTGAATCATTTTCACATTATGAATTACAAAGCTGATCTGAAGAAATGTTTCTTTTTTTGTTGCTGGCCCCAGGAGCCAAAGTTTAGCTATGCCTCTCTGCAAAGAAGTTCAGAATTTGAGAAGATATGTGGCTTGCTTCCTGTCACACAGCTAATTGTGCTAGGACCAGGATTTGAACATAATCTCCTGATTCTCTAACTAACATTTCAATAGCTCTCAATGATCAACCAGAATATCAGAGTTGACCAGGGCCTGTTTTGTTGCCCTCAGCATACTTAGGTAAGCCACATGTCAAAACTCCTGAACCTCTCCTTAGAAACCCATGCCATGCTTTTGTACCTGCTCTTGAGTCTATTTTCTGGTTACATCATGTTTAAAATCTAAGTTGGGTCATGAGCTGAAATAAAAAGTTCATTATCAGATTCCACCTTCCTAACTAGCTGCCCACTTTCCAAACCTGTACTTACCTTCAATTGGTAGCAATAACAAAAATTCCACCTGTGCCCTTAGTCTTCAGTTTTTTGTCCCAAACTCAATAATGTTGGATTCTTCATGAGTCATGCCATACAAAGTGCATTTGAGGGAATTGAGGTTATTTATCCTCAAGAATTGATAAGTATTTCTTATTCTGACTGTGTCAGGTACTATGCTAAATGACAAGGATACAAGAAGGGAGAAAACTACATTTCCCCTTGTGTAATTTAAAGTCTAGTGAGGGAGAAAAAGGACTAAAAAGAGATATGATACTGATCTTCAAATATATGACGGGCTGTCAAGTGATAAAGAATTATGTTTGTTATGGTTGGTCCCAGAGGGAAGAACCAGAAACAATGGGTGGAAATTATAAAAAGGCAAACTTGGGCTTTGTGAGATTCTTTCTAGCCATTAGAAACATCCAAAAGTGAAACTGGCTACCTTGAGACATAGTAGGACTCTCCTAACTGGAAGTTTTCAAATAGAAGTTATCTGACCACCAGATTGGTATTCTGTAGGGAAAATTTTCATATCAGTAAGATGGCCTCTGAGGAAACTTCTGGTTCTGAGATTCTACAATCTGAGATTCTGTGAAAATTTCCTAACCAATACACTACCACTGTAAGAAATGAGTTCTCTGTTGCTGTGTGTTGTAATGGTAATGGAATTTAAAGATCCCCCTGTATTGGCTTGGTTTTCAGGTTGAATGTTGAAACCCGGAGCTTGTGAATCCCATTTGTGGGATGGACTTGTTGATGTGAAGACAGAGGGCTGAACTGGGAGGAGCTGGTGCTGTGGATTTAGAGAGGAGCCCAAGCAGAGAGAAGGCCCATGCAGAGAAGGCCAGAAGGACTTTTGGGGAGCAGTATCATGGAGGCAGAGAGAGAGGAGAATTGCTGGGGGTCAGAGTTGCTGAGAGAAAGACTACTGAGGGCCATTTGGAGCTGCCCAGGACTTTTGAGAACTGTCACCCAGAGGTGCCAAGAACTGAGGAGGCATGGCTGTGATGTCAGTATTTTGTCTGTCTGTTTTGATGTTATTTTGCCAGATTCATCTGCTGGTGAAGGACAGTGCTGCTGTTACAGAGGTCCTGGAATCTTGCTGTTGGTTTAGAAGCCCTGAAGAAGGATTTTCTTGTTGTGTGTTTATGGAAATCCTGGAAGAGGGTCTTGCTGACATTTTCAGGGGTTCTGGGACTGTTCTGCAGGCAGAGAGTGAATTAATGAGGACACTGGCAATGTATATTGTGGCTTTGTTAAGCTTTGTCTCCCCAGGAACAGAGATTGATGAGAATTTGTCTCATGTCAAGATGAAGGACCTTTCCTTGGGTTTTCAATGCTGTGATGATATCTTAACCTTGTTGTAGCTTAAGGGTAGATGGCCTTTTGTGCTCTCCTGCCCCTTTTGAGAAAAGTGCTTGGCATTAATGGATGGTATTGTAATTCAATTGTGATCCCGGGGTGGGAAACTTTTGACTTTTTGTGCTCTTTGACTGACCAAATGAATGTACTTTGTT
>CM053587.1:186905350-186919539 GCA_028646515.1 Pseudochirops corinnae
ACTTTGGGCAAGTCACTTAACCCCAATTGCCCTCCAAAAAGCAAAAAAAAAAAAAAAAAAAAGCAACTCCAAGTTTAAGAGTTTAAGTGATCTGACCTTCCAGAGACATTAAGTGGCAACTGGAACAGCGTGGCTCTTGGGGATTGTAGAAGATTGCTCTCATGGCCCCTCAAGTGGAGAAATAGCCATGGTTCAAACCATGCTTTACCCCATTATCACAATGAATTTTCAGTCAGTGAAGGTCTAATTGGAAGGGAGCTGCTTGCCTAGCAGCTCTGAAGAGTATTGAATGTATGAGGTCTAAAGCACAGAATGTATGTCTGAGACATACAGGAGAGGTGAACTTCAGTAGAATGTCAAGGAATTACCTTATTGGCAGCCCCAAGTTCAGTTTCCTTCAAAAGAGAGCTATTAAACTATTATGCTTTGTGTGAATTCTGCATCTGTTTATGGTTTCCTATGAGTTTTTTACATCTTCTACATTCTCTATGAGAAGAAATAAAAGTTGTCTTCTACTTGAATGCTTATATAGAATATTACTTCCCATATCCCCAGGAAATCCTGAGTGGGAATATATTTGGGGATTTCCCAGAATAAGTTCTGATTTAAAGTAGAATTTGACTTATTAGTCAAAATGTATTTTTTAAATGACCATCTTGGGAGAAGCCCCCAGGATCATATTCAATTCTCATGAGGATGAATCCAGAATATGGGAGGACCTGAATAACAGGTTTGAAACACATACACATTTATATCATTTACACATGTACTGGGTATCATCAGAAATGATGTTGTACAAAGTATCCAGTATTATCTTTTTATTGTACCAAATTCTGGCTCATCTGCAACTGTAATATTCTGTTTGGTGCAGAACACTGAATCACAAGGACATGACCAAACTGGAAGAGAAGAGCATTAGAGAAGAACAATTGAAACCATCTGGAAATCAGAGAGGTATCCATATGCATACAGACCAAAAAGAATTAGTATTCCAATAGGGCAAGTCTTTAGTTTCCCAATAGCTATATCCGTTGGATTCAATTCTACCATCATCATTACCAAGAAACTCATCATCCCAGAAATTCTATCAGCTTTAGTATTCACATCTCATTAATGCCTTCAGTAGCCTCTGCCCTCTGATTAGAGGGTTGGGAAGCAGAACAAAAAGATCTCCTAAAGCTTCCATTTAAAGAGAGCTTACAAGCCCAGACAATTCTTCATTTCCTACGAGTTTCACTACTTAAATTTGACTTCACCATCTTCATGTATTCATATACATTCTTTCTTCTTCTCCTTTTTGCGGTTTTTTTTTTGTTTGGTTGTTTTTGGTTTTTTTGGGTTTTTTTTTTTTTTGCTTTTTGGAGGGGGGGAGGCAGAGCAATTGGGGTTAAGTGACTTCCGCAAGGTCACATGGCTAGTAAGTGTTAAGTGTCTGAAGTCAGATTTGAATTGATCCTCCTGACTCCAGGGCCAGCACTCTATTCACTGCGCCACCTAGCCACCCCCTGTGGCTTATTTCTTATTCCATTAGATTATAAACTCTTGAGAGCAAGAACTCCTGTCTTACTTTGGCACTTCGCAAAATGTCAAGCACGTGGTGTTTAATAGTTCCTGAATTGAATTGCAAGACAAAGACAACGTTCAACTAGAAGACAGATGATTATTTGTCAGAGACATAACTAGTTGACATAGTGGATAAAGCCTGAAACTCAGAATTAGGAAAACCTGAGTTAAAAACCTGCCTCAGACACTTCCTAGCTCTATGACCTTGAACAAGTCACTTAATCTCTGCCAGAGTTTCTCCATCTGTAGAGTAAGGATAATAAGAGCATCTATCTCCCAAGGGTGCTGTCAGAATCAAATGAGATAACGGATGTAAAGTGACTTGGAAATTATAAAGCACTATAAATGCTATTACTGAAGAAGAGATTTTAGGAAGGGAGGGTGAAGTATATAATGTTTAAGTATCTATAACATAATTAAAGTTTAGTAGTTTATAAAAAAACATGGAAAGGATAAACTTGGATTTGTTCATCAAGTCATTTGTTGTTGTTCGGTCATTATCAGACATGTCCAGCTCTTCATGACCCAATCTGGGGCTTTCTTGGCAAAGATACTGGAGTGGTTTGCCATTTCCTTCTACAGTTCATTTTACAGATAAGGAAACTGAGGCAAACAGGGTTAAATGACTTGCCCAGGTTCACACAGCTAGTATGTGTCTGTGGCTGGATTTGAATGAACGAATTTGAGTCTTCCTGAGTCCAAGTCCAGCGCTCCATCCCCAGTCAAGGTGTACTCTTCAAGGCTTAAAGGAGGTAGTTTTAGCACAAATAAAAGTGCCACAATAAACCAGGGTGGTAGACATGCAATACTTGCTACATCCCTCAGATTCTCTCAGTTTTCTATTCAAAGCCCTTCAATAGCTCCCCACTGCCTTTTAGATAAGAGACATTTCACAGTGAGGACCTTATTAGTCCTCTTAATTCTAGCGCCGTCTTTCTTTTAATTGTTTCCTGTTTACCATATCTCTATCTCCCTACATATCTCTGTTGGCATGTTGTTTCCCCCATTCAATCATGAGCAGAAGCTCTTGGGGGCAAAGACTGTGTTTTGCCTCTTTTGGTATCCCTAACCCTTAGCACAGTTCTTGGTACACACAAGGTGCTTAATAAATGTTTATTGATTGATTGATTATGGTAAGAGTTCCTTTTAAAGACAACTTCAACTAAGGCACTGAATAAAGCTGTGGCCCATCAGCTTGAGTACCTGTTCGAGAGTTCAGAGACAGTGCTCTAGGTCTCAGTTTCTACATCTGCTAGTAGTCCTGAAGACTACTTTCCATATTTTCTGTATTTTTTTCATGTGTAGAGATTATTTTTCATATTTATTTCCTCCACTAGAACATCGGTTAATCAATCATTTAGCTTTGTTAAGCTCTCAGGCTCTGTGCTAAGTACCAGGGACACAAAGAAAGGCAAAAACATGACCCTGGCCTTGAAGAAGTTCCCATTCTAAGGAACTCAACAACTAGCAGTTGAGTAAATCAAGAAGGGGCCTCTGCAGAAGTGGATAGATGAGGAGAATCTTGAAGCCAGAAATAGTGCTAGGTGGAGGTGGAGGTGGAGGTGGAGGTGGAGGTGGAGGTATTGCCTGCTGTTTGTCCTTCGTTCTTAAAGAGGCCCATGGTTTCAGGAAGGTGACACCATCATGACTTGCAAGTAAATTGGATTTGTGAGGTAGGACTGCACAAAATCACCAGCCTCACTTTCTCCTCCTGAGCCATCTTGATCCAGTGACCAGATTTAGATAGGACTACTGGAGATGGTGCAGGATATAGTGGGGGAACTTGGTTTTCTTTTGACTAAGGTCAACAGGCCTCAGTTTGACTGAGGTGAAGGTATATAAAACATTCCAGAAATGGGAGACAGCCAATGGAAAGGCATTGGAGATGGAGCACCCTACTCAAGAAACAGGTTATGACAGAATATAAGCTACTTGAGGGCAAAGAATGGATTGTTGTTGGGTTGTTTTGTTTTGTTTTTTGTTTTGTTTTGTTTTGGGGGGAGGTTGGTCATTGTATCCCTAGCATTTAGCACAATCAGTACTTGGCACATAGTACGTACTTAAATGATTGTTGACTGATTGGTAGTTACAAGGAACATTACCCCTAAGTTGGGTGATCTCTTTAAAGAAAGAAACTTGGGGTATAAAGGTCCTCAGATCCTCAGTGGGTAGCTACATATGGGGGGAGATGATCTAGCAGATTAGTAGTTATCCCATAGACAGAAATCAGTACCTTTAAAGATAAAGAAACAAATGATAAAAGATTTGAGTCAAGATAGCTGAAAATACTGCTATTTAGAGCCACTCACTAAGTGGCTCTAAAATAAATGTATATTCCTGAAATCTGTATGGTTTTCATTTGTTTCTACAGATATGAAAAAAAAAGTTCCCCACTGTTATGAGCTGCTGTAAGCTGCCTCTGAATGACAGTAATGCATACAATCCCTTCATTAAACCTCAAATTCATGACTTACATCATTGTCAAGTTAGTAAGTCCACTAATGGTAAACCATCAACAAAAAGTGAGCACTCCTTTCCCATGGATTATACCTGTAGCAATCTTTTATCGTGGCTTGGAATTTATTCTTTACACTCATGTGAAAGTAATAAAGTCTGTATCCAGAAGAATAAGGGTTTCCATGTGGATTTGAGACTTTGAAATCACATTTGATCTACAGAGATGTTCTGCTATTGAATTTAGAGCACATCTGGACAACCTCTTGTTAAGGATGTTCTCAAGGAGATCTGTGAACCATGTGGTAAATTAGATTAAATTATCTCAAAGATCTTTTTTTTAACTCTAAAGTTTATTCTGTAATATAATGCTTCATTAACATAATACCTCATATACTGCTACATATTAGAAGGTGACCTAGGGATCTCAAAAGGTATGTCAATGAAATGTCAGCTCTAATAGATCCTTCAGAGCTAGAAATCCTTCCAGCATTGTTGTCCCAGATGGTGTCTAAAAGCAGCCTAGCTAAGCCTGGAGATTCTCATTATCAGTTGATGACAGATTATTTAGCCACAAACTGCTATTGCGCAGCATGAGTTTTACATGGCTCATCAAAAGTGTTGTTACCTAGAATTATAAACTCTTAATATGGAAGGATCAGTTCTTTTTTTTTTTTCAGTGTTTACAATGCAGAAGTACACATGCTTAGGTGTTTATTGTTGATGACACTGAAGGTGAGTCATATTGGTCTATTACAGTGGTTCTTAGCCTTCCTAATGCCGTGACCCTTTAATATAGTTCCTCATGTTGTGGTGACCCCCAACCATAAAATTATTTTCGTTGCTGCTTCATAACTATAATTTTGCTACTGTTATGAATTGTAATGTAAATATCTGATATGCAGGATGTATTTAAATTGAACATAACCCACAGGTTGAGAGCCACTGGTCTATTAGCTTCTAACAGTTCAAATTCTGCTCAGCAAAACGGAAACTTTCTAGTCTTCTGACATTTTTCTCACCTCCACACACCCTGTGATTCAGGGACACAGACATCCTCACTGCTCCTCACACATGCTCCATCTCTGGGATTTTTCACTTGCTCCATAGCCCCACCCTACCCAATACTTGCCTCATTTTTTCATCCTGGTTTCCCTGGATTCCTTCAAGTCTCAACTAAAATTTCATCTTCTGCAAGAAGCCTGTATAGGTCCCCCTTAATATGACTCCCTTCCCTGAGATTACCTTCCATCTATCCTGCATGTGTCTTTTATATATGTTATGGTTGACGTGTTGCCTCCTCCATTAGAATTCAATGAGCTTGATGAGAGGAACTATTTTTGCTTTTATTTTATTGCCCAGGGCTTCACACGGTGCCTGGTACATAGACAATAGGAGCTGAATAAGTGCCTGCTGACTGACTGACTGACTCACTATGTGTAAAATCAAAGGAACTAGAAACAGAACACAACTGGTTATTATTTTATTTGGTCCCATGAAAGGCCCCTATCTGATCTTTGGTGGGCCATTTAATTTTGTTGGACTTCCTCTATAAAGTGAGAGGTTTGGAGTAGATGCTCTTTGGGAATTATTAAGGAACTTAGGGTCACTAACAAATGTTGAATCGGTAATCAAATGATACTATCGAATAAGCTATAGCTCTCTTTAAAAGTGCACATATAGAAGAACAGATAAGTGTAGTTTAATGGATAGGCAGATTTTAGAAGAGTCCCAAAAGAAACCTGAAAGAAAGAGAAATGAAGAAAAAATGAAATGAGAAAAAAAATGAGAAATGAAGAAAAAAAAAGTAGGTAAAAGTATTACTATACATATATGTATACATACATATGTGTATATATATACATATGTGTATGTGTAGATATATGTATAAGAATATTTACACATTTCATTCTGACACAAATCAATTCAACTTTAAAATGGTAAAAGACAGTAATACCACCAGATCTTTGGAGAAGATAAGAGACTGATATAGAACGAATTCAATAAAATGACCTGAACTTGGTTTTGCATCTTGCATTCAACCCTGTTTTTATGAACTGGTCCCATTTACGATCAATCATTATAACAAAGAATTTTTCAAAAACTAAAAAGAGAAAAAATTAGCAAAAGCAATCACATTTTGAAAAAAACATGACATCATAGTCAGTGTTCTATAGCCATGAATCCCAGCCTCTGCAAAGGAGCACAAGGAGAAGGCATCTCATATCATTTTTTGGGGGGTTGGGGGAAGCTTATTCTTTAAAATTTCACAATATTCAGGATAATAATAATAATTCACAATAATAGTTTTGGGGTTATTTGTTCCACTTACATTAGTGTAGTTATTGCGCAATATTTCCCTGCATCTGCTTTTTTCACTTTCCAGTAGTTCATGTAAGTTTGTTCACATTTCTCTGAATTCATCATTTCTAAAAGCGCGGTAATATTCCATTACCTTCACATATCACAGTTTGTTTAGCCATTCCCCAATGAATAAGAATCTGTTTTGTTTTGAGGGGTTTTTTTAATTGCTATTTTTCTTGTCTTATGAGGAATTGTTCTATGGGAAGAAGAAAGAGGAAAGATTCACAGGAAATCCAGGCAATGTAAAAACAAATACAAAAATTGTTTTTAAAAGAAATAGCCAGAATAAGAAGGTGAGATGAGGTTGTGATCTACTGGTGAAAGGACTGTTTGTTTCAATGAAGTCATAGAGCTACTTTAATAAGAATCTGAGTGATGTCACTCAAATGGTCATACGACCTCCATGACCTGTGCTCTATAACTATAATTTCTTGTAACTCCATTTCACAAACTCCTTCCAATCACAATGATCAAACTGTAATCATTTACTTTTTTACCAAAATATTAACTCTCTATTGGATTTCCCAGGAAGATCCTCTTTCCAGTTTGAGGGATTTTTCTTCCCATTGGCAGAACTATAGTGACTGCCCTATCTCAGCTTTTTACTTTTCCAAGAACAAAACTATTTTAATTATATGATAATGATAAAAGATTATTCGTGCTAATGATAACAAAGCAGTTCTCATTCTGGCATACAGGCATACATATTGAAGAGTGGCAGAAACTTCTTTGATAGGCCCTTCAGAACAGTCGTTATGATAATAACTCAAATTTAAAAACAAAAACTTCTGCTGGGCCTAAGGGGCTAGAGCACTGTTTTTGCTCCCTTTCTAGGTATTTCTGACTGAGTTCAGTCAGGGAGCCTGTACATTATTTAGAAGGGTTACCCTCTTCTCTTATAATCTTTGGTTTGTTAAGTTTCCTGTCCCACTTTCCCTTGGGAATATTTATTTATGTCTTAGTCGGTTTTCATGTCTAGAGATCCTCAAAGTCATACTCAAAGTGCCATGCCCTCGTAAGTAATGAGTCATGCACATATAGCCAGCTGGACATACATACATTGAATCCAATGTATTTGGTTTTTAACTCTTTCTGGTTAGAGTCTGACACCTACTTTGGAGAATGGAGCCATAACTTCCATAATAATGAATCATGCCCAAAGATAAGACTGTCCTGTTGAAGCAAATTGGTTCTTTAAACTGGAATTCACTTAGGATAATGCTTTATACCACAAAAATGTTCTGAATTCATTCTTGTGATATTCTTTCATTTTGAGTTTTAGGATGTTCATTCTATGATATCTATGCTTCTGTGAAAAGCATAATTCAGTCCTGTTTTGTCTCATTTTAGATTGTTCTGTCCCATTCCATCAAGCAGCCAATAAAGTTTGTCTGTGAGTAGAATGCCTCAGCTCTTACTGCTAATTAATATTTACTCCCTTTGTAATAATTTTCTGCTATTTAAAGACATCATGGCATATTCAGATTTTCTTCTCAGTAACAAGATTTCAGAAGCACCCTCTCTTTCAAAGCTCATGAAGATGTGGCAAGATGTTCGACTTCTTCAGACCCTCTCCCAGAAAGAAGAAATGCCACATCTGTGTGCCATGTGTCTGACCCAGTGCAATTTCTAGCCATCTCAACACATTTTTCAAAATGGAACATATCAACAAATCTTGTTAACAAGGTTTTCCTTTATTCACTTGTAAATGAAAGCTTGATAAAGGAAGACATTAATTTTCCTCAGTGGTAGATATGCTCTGCTCTATGTTTTTATTACAAGGCAAAACTAGGACTGTGCCTTTTGTGCTACCAGATGAACAGATTTCAAATGGAGATGAATTGAGCTTGCCTGAGTATAACCAAATCTCCTAAACTGAAGTCTTCCTGTGTCCCCTATCACCTGAGTAAGCATAGTCCCCTTCGTTTGACTGCCTAGTTTGAAAGGCTGTTTTTTTTTAAACTGACAGATTGAGATCATCATACTTTTCCTGTATTCTTTCCTTCTGTGTCCAGAGGCTGAGTGTCACAGTTCACCAACACATGGGTACCATGAATCATAAGGGTGAGAAGGGAATGAGATTAGTTTCATAATCTGACTTTATTCTTATAATAGCACCACTCTAAGTTCCAAATCCAAAGCCTCCTCTGGGATTGAGTCCCAGGTACTCTGGCTTTTCCAGGTTTTCCTTATAGGCAGGCTGGCTGGTTTCTGTATCCTGCCTAGAATCCTGGCTCCAAGTCACAACAGCTCCAACTCCTGGGTGGCAAGTGAAGTGGGGATCACTGCCCATACCTAAAATTGAAGACAAATAACACAGAACAGAAACTTCAGAGCCAAGGAGTAAGAGTGAGGAAAGGGGCAGGAAGCCCTTACCCTCTCACCAATTCAGTTCATGGCACCCATGATCTGAATGAACATTTGTCTTTACCCTGTGGACTAGTAAGAAAGAGTAAAAGAAAGAGAGTGACTGTCCATGTCTGGCCAGTTTTAGACACAGACTTTTTGGCTAGGCAGCTAATTAAAGTAGGCTGCACCCACCTTTATGTTAGGCAACCTGGGCATGGTTGCCTGGGAGGCAAACCCATCACAATTACTTTTCAAGGCAACATATATTTAAATGGGATTAATAGGTCATCGTGATTAATGGTGATTAATTACAGGAATTTCAGAAAGAACAAAAATTTAAAATGATTCTGTGAGGAATCAGAAGATATTAAAGTACAACACAGATTCATAGAATCTCAGACTTAGAAGGGACTGGAAAGATTCCCTGTATTACCTACAAAGAGAAACTGAGGCCTAGACAGATTTCCCCATGGTAACCCAACTACCTGAAAACAGAGATAGGCTTTAGAAATAAAGTCTCCTGCCTCTCATCCCAAAAGCCATTATTGTAATTCTAGTTCTATCATTCATTTGTTATGTGGTAAGTATGCAAGTACAACTCACTTTGTGATCTGAGGAAAGTACTTTAAAAACCTTAAATTATACATATACACACACTCACACTCATACACACACATATACATATGAATGTATATACATATATATATATGAATTATTATCATTGATTTTATCATCATCATCAGGGTAGAGATTTAGACCTAAGTGGTTTGAGATGGGGTGGAGTTCATAAAAAACATGGAGAATATAGAATAGAATAACTGAAAACATATAGAATAAGTTCAATGTATAGAATATTATATAAGCTATGGCCTTCAGATAAGATATTTATGTCCACATGGGTTGTCTAAATGCGGTTTACAATAAGGCATAGATGGCAATCTGCAGAATCTTGTCCCCCCCCACCCCTTTCTCTCAGGGAGACTGATTCCTGCATGGAGGAGACTAAAAAAAGAGACCACAAAGCTGCTTATTCTGTTCTCCTCTGAGAAGGGAATACCCAAGTCTAATTCAAGCTAGGTCATGACCCTGGGCAAGCCACTTAACTATGTTTGCCTCAGTTTCCTCATCTGTAAAATGAGCTAGGGAAGGAAATGACAAAACACTCCAGTATCTTTGCCAGAAAAAAAAAAAAACACCATATGGGGACATGGAGAATCAGACATGACAGAAACAACCCAGCAACAACAAAAGCTTGCTTAACAGGACTTTAAATAATGCAAAATTGAATTTAGGGTGAGTTGTCAAAGAATATAGGTCACATTTAATGAGACCCCAAATTGAACTTATATAATATGTGCAAGCTAGTCTAGGGTTTTCAAACACTGGTATGCTATTAGTCTATACCTGCCTATCATCACAGGTAGAGATAATGTGCTTCTGTATGAACACTGCCAATATTTATGTTAATTTTTAATGATGAAAATGATGATGATGATGATGACAATAACACTTATCTTTGTTGTTTACTGTTGTGAGAATTTGAAAATGCAAATTTGCTGAGGTGTGGATATGGCTCCCTGAGCCCACCAATGTATGCATGAAGATTTAAAGAAAGTTTGTGCCGCTAAAATATATTAAACAATATTTTTCTTTATGTCATCAATGTTGGCTTATCTTTAGATATACCTTCAGTAATTTTTATTTTTAAAATTTTGTGTTCTATGACTATTCTATTTGTAATAAACTTAAATCAGAAACATTTTTACTTATCCTTTGCTATTACATTAATAACTCATTTAAATGTATTTTAAAGTATATTATATATTGAATATGTTGATATTAATATATTGACTTACTTTTATTGCAAGTTTTCATTGGGCTAGACCCAATTATAATATTTACATATGGTTATAACCTCTAATAATGTGAATTCAAATAAGGCAACCACTTCACAAAATTCATTTTTATACAATAATCAGAACCTCACTGTAATATCTCTCTGCCTCCTCTAAAAATTTCTTATCTAGGAGCACAAATGATTTTGGGAAAAATGTTGCTTCCCTATTCCCATTAAAGGAGGAATTACCAGTTTGATTTCTTCCCATCAAAAACCATGACAAATGGTGTATAGTAAATAAACAACAGAAATCAAAGAAGCTATGTAAATTACAAGGTAGTGAGTTCCCCTGCTGAGAATAACATCAAATCTCAAACCAAAAGAAAAAGGTCCTGATCTCACACAAGAAGAAATTCTCCTAAATCTCAAAGGATACAACCTGTAAATCAGGGATATGCTGAGGAGCTGGTTTTTCTTCTATGTCTGTAGCTTCGAAAGACTTTCCCTTTCTCCATCTACAGACCTAGAGATGGTCCTATAAAAAGTCCAGAATTATCTCTCAATGAGAAATTGAGAGAGAATCTCTCAATGAAGAAAAAAAAATCTTTCCTTTTTTAATGTTCTTGCACCAACTCCTAATAAAAACTGCATTTACTTAATACTTTACATTTATCATCATATTTGATCCTCTAAGTTCCGTTGTCAAATAGATGGAACAAAGTAGCTTGAACATCCCTGTTTTATAAGTGAAGAAATCAAGGCTGAGAGAGAGAGAGAGAGATTAAAGGATTTGCTTATGGTTTTTCACATACTGAGTGATAGTGCCAGGATTTGAACCCAACAACAATAAATTAAACTTGACAATATATTTGTTAAAGGTAGCTAGATTAATGAACCACTGGCATTAGGCTCAGGGGCTCTTCCTAATACCCACTGAGGAGCTGTATTACTATTTTAAGTCTTTGAAAAATTCTAGTGATATGGGGAACATACAATAGATAATTAGTGAAGATTTTAATGTATCAAGGAACTACCAAGAAAGATGACTTGTCTTCATCCATATTTATAGGGAGCTTCAGTTTCCATAGCTGTGGAGTGAGGTAACTGGTCTAGATGGATGCTAATGTTCATCTAGTTGTAAGGCACCTATCCTAAGATTTATGTGCAGGTATTTTGGGAAGATCAGCACATATTTTATATAATACAATCATGGAGAGTTAAAAATTCAATGGACATAATTTTTATTCACATAGAAATTATAGACAAGCAATTCAATGTCACCAGTTTGGAGAAACATGATGAAATTTGCTAACAAAGGAACAATAATGTACTAAGCCAATGCCTGAATCTTTTGCAAGCCTTTTTAAAATAAGGGGAATGGTAAGGGACCAAGACAATTGACAATTCAGCTTTGCTTCTATGACACAAGAGAAGAAGGGCTTTCAGCAGTCATTACTATCTTCACTCTTCATTTGAGATCCCTCAAGACTTGATTTGGGATGGTTTCAAAATGACAATTAGAGGAAGATGCATCAGTTCTGCCTCCTATCTTAAGGAAAGAAAGAATATGTAACTGTCAAAGGTAAACTGGAACCTTAACTCAAAATATTCATGGAAAATAGAGAGTGGATGTAATGAGAGAAAGGACACCTAGATTTGCCACAAACCCACCACAATACACACCATACACAAATTCATAGATCTATAAAGAGCCCAGCAAAGAAGTTTCACCATGTCCAAGAGTAAATTCTTGAGTACCCCCACGAAAGAGAAAAAAAGGACTTCTATAAACCAGGAACTAAAGCACCATGTCTGGGTACTTCTATTTTGAGGGCCTTCTAGCAGGAATGAGTTCAAGAGGCATCTTCCAGAGTAAAGAAATAAAAAAGATTGGAGGAGGTATTGGCAATGAACGGGACACTGGAAAATCTTGACTGGTAGTTTAAAGATTCCCACTAAGGAATTAAAAAGGTAATGGTTTCTCTTATGATTTCCCAACTTCTAAAGATATGGAGGGTATTCTGGAAGCAGGATACTTCAAACTGAAGAGGAAAAAACATGCTTGTAGGCCAGGGAATGATAGCTCTAGTATGGCTTAAGACTCATAGAACATAAGTAATAAAGGCTAAAAAGCATTGGAACTAGGTGGTGAAGCCAAGATGAAAGATTAGAGGCAACCCAGCTGAACTCTCTCAACACTCACCTCAAAACAACTTTAAAATAATGCCTCAAATAAAAATTTTGGAATGGCAGAACCAACAAAGGCCAGGGTGAGACATTTTTTGGCCTAAGAAAACTTATCAGGTTGGCAGGAAAAGACAGAAGCCTGTTTAGAGCCTATACATGCACTGGTAGCAACAGCATTCATAGCAGCAGCATCTTTGCGAGCTCACAAACTGTATATGATAAAAGGGGTCAAATAACTGGTCAGAAAGAGATAGGGGACTCTTTTCTGGCACTTGGTATAGCTGGCACTGATTAGCCACTCTATTGCACATAAGCAGTATACAGTCACAGTTCCAGGGTAAACAGGAGAACAGGGCTGGTGGGGGGGAGGTCAGCCACAATGGAACAAGGACCCTGGAAAACACTATCAATTGTGACTATAGGAAACCAGGGGCCCTGTCTGGTAAAGAAAATGAAGACAAGGTGAGTGACAACAATCTTCTAGGATTACACCACCTTGGAAGCACCAAAAACTTGCAGACCCCCAGAATTAGCTCTAAAAAGAGCAGCATGAGAAAGCCTGAGCTTGGGGCAATATCTTCCCACCTGCAGGTGAGCAGAGTACACATTTACATAAAATTCAAAATTAAGAAGAAGGCTGGAGGGAGCCAAGATGGCGGCATAAGAGCAGTAACATATCGCAGCTCTCACATAGCCACCCCAAAATACCCATAAAATATGACTCTAAATTAATTCTAGAACTCCAAAACGCACACAAATATACTTTCCACTAAAGTCAGCTCGGCTATGAGAAACCATATCAGCACTGCAAACTGAAACCAGCCTGGCCTGAAACCACGGCTGTGTTCCAGAGGTGACTGGATGAGAGGAGCCACGAGGTGGCTGGATGAGAGGAGCCAAGTCCGGCTGGAGCTTCAGGTGAGCGGATTGGTGGCAGCTGCAGCAGCATCCAGAATTAGGTGAGTGGGGCTTGCTAGGTCGTGGGAGAAAAGTGGTCCGGCAAAACTGCCTCCAGGGCTGAGAAGCAGAAAGCAGCAATCTTGCACCCGCCTCCACATTGCCACTTCAGAGCTCTCGGGTTGCAGACTGCAAGGGGTCTAAGCGATTGTTCAGAGGCCAAATGCTCTCACGTTGAGCAACCTGGATCTGGATCGCGGTCTTGTGCTTTGGTCCTGTGGTTCTTCTTTTTTCAGTGAGCTGGAAGTGGGGGAGGCACCCAGCAACCTCCTAAGGGCTCCAGCAGCTGGGAAAACCCCAGTGATTTGGGACAGAGCTTTCCCCTCTGGAAGCAGAGCTAAAAAATCATTGACTGGCTAGCATGAGCAGGCAAAGGAAGCAAAGTAAGGACAGCAGCAAAAATCTAGATTCCTTCTTTGGAGACAAGAAGGATCAAAGCATGGAACGGGGGGAAGACAACACAGTGAGAACTCCTGCA
>CM053587.1:186920039-186952435 GCA_028646515.1 Pseudochirops corinnae
ATATTTCTGCTTTTCTGCATTTGTTTATGAGATTTTTAATGTCCTGATACGTGGTAAATTTTTTTAAAAGTGCCATGAATAGCTGATAAAACAATATGCTCCTTTTTATTATCATTAAATATTCTCCAGAGGTCTATAATATTTAACTTATCTAAAATTAAATTCATCTCTTTAACTTTTTTTTTGTTTATTTTATTGTTAGATTTATTTGGTTCTGAGAGAGGTAAATTGAGGTCCTCCACTATTATAATTTTACTTTCTATTTCCTCCTATAAGTTAATTAACTTTTCCTTCAAGCATTTGTATGTTCTTCGATTTAGTTCAGTATTCTAATCACTTCTTTGCTATGGCATCTTTTAGCAAAAATGTAGTTTACTTATCTCTTTTTAATCAAATTTATTTTTGCTTTTGCTTCTTCTGAGATCATATTGCTACTCCTATCTTTTTAAAAAAACTTAACTGAAGCATACATGATTCTCCTCCATCCTCTTATTTTAATTGTGTACATTTTTCTGTTCAAGTGTATATATTGTTATAGTGAGTTTCTCCAGTAAAGGTCTCATTTCTCAAATATATAAAGAACTGAGCCCAGTTCATAAAATAAGATTCATTCCTCAATTGAACAGTTTTTGAAGTAAGAACTCAAAGCTATTAGTAATCATATAAAAAACTCTAAATTGCTAAGAATTAGAGAAAATGAAAATTACAAATGCTGAAGAGGATACGGATAAATAGAGACACAGATGCATTGTTGGTGGAGCTGTGATCTGGTCCTAATAATTCTGGAGAACAATTTGGAACTATGCTCAAAAGACTAAAACTGTTCATCTCCTTCTACTCAGCAACACTGCTACTAGGTCTGTATACTAAGGAGATCAAAGAGGGAAGATATTCATATGTACATATTTATAGAAACTCTTTTTTGTGGTGGCAAAGAATTGAAAATTGAGGGAATGCTAATCCATTGGGTGATTACTGAGTAAGTAGTGGTATATAATTGGCTATTCTCTTCCTTTTTGTGGGGGAATTCATCCCATTCGTATTCACTCTTATGATTGCTTGACAGTATATTTCCCTACATCCTATTCTCTTTTATTTATCTTTTTTTTTTACCCTGTTCCTTCCTGAAACATCTATTTTCCTTATAACCACTGCCTCTTTTAATCTACCTTCCCTTTTTTTCCATTCACCTCCATTTCTTATTATTTTCTCCTTCTACTTCCTCATTGAGTAAGATGAACTTCTATATTCATCTCTTTACGTATACATTTTTCTCTCCTTGAACCAGTCAAGATGAGAATGAAGTTCAAATGTCAGCTGCTTCCCTTCTTCCTGATTTTCCTTTCCACTGTAAACATTCTTCCTTGTGAACCTCTTTTATGCAAGATAATTTCTCCCATACTTCCCTTTCTTGCCTCTTTCATTAAGTGCATCCCTCTTTTTCACCCTTCTTCTTTTCACATTATTTCATCACAACAGATTCATGCTCATGGCCTCTAAGTAGACTCCTTCTGACTGTCCTAATGATGATAAAGTCCTTAGTGGTTACATGTGCCATATTCTCATATAGGTATGTAAGTAGTTTCAACCTTTTTAGATTATTTTAAAATGATTTTTCACTTGTATTTACACTTTTATGATTCTCTTAAGTCTTGTGTTCAAATGTCAAATTTTCCATTCAAGTTTGATCTTTTCATCAGTAATACTTGGAAGTCCTCTATTTCATTAAATATTTATTTCCCCCCTGAAGAATATTATTCAATTTCAATTCATTTCAATTCAATTCAATTCAATGGATATCTTATTCTTGGTTGTATTCCTTGTTCCTTTGTCTTTCATAACATGATATCCAAAGCCCTTCACTCATTTAAATGGTAGCTGCTAAATCTTGCGAAGTCCTGATTGTGGATCCATTATATCTGAGCAATTTCTTTCTGGGTTCTCACAGTATTTTCTCCTTAACCTGAAAGGTGTGGATTTTGGCTATAACATTTCTGGGAGTTTTCATTTTGGGATTTCTTTCAGTAAGTGATTGATGAATTCTTCCAACTTCTATTTTGCCCTCTAGTTCTATGATATCTGGGCAGTTTTCCTTTAAAACTTTTTTGAAATATGATGTCTGTTAATTTTTTTTATCATGACTTTCAAGTTGTCAAATAATTCTTAAATTATCTCCTTCTGTCTGTTTTCCAGGTCACTTGTTTTTCCTAAGATCTGTTTCACATTTTCTTTTTTTTAAAGGTCTTTTTGCTTTGTTTTATTGTTTTTTGATGTTTCTTAGAGTAATAAGCTTCCATTCTACCAATTCTGATGTTAAAGGAATTATTTTCTTTAGTATACTTTGTCATATATTTTTTACCAAACTACTAATTATATTTTCATAATTTTCTTATGTAGCTCTCTTTCTTCTGTCTAATTTTTTCTTTATCGCTCATTTGCTTTTTAAAATAATTTTTGCTCTTTTAAAATCTCATTATCTTTTCCAGGAATTCTTGTTGTTCTTGTATCCATTCTTCATTTTTTTCTGTATTTTTAAAAGTAATTTGTCATCTTATGAGTTTATTTCTTGATCTTCCCAATAATTATAGTAGCCTTTTGTATTCAGGCTCTATTTTCATTGTTTGCTCTTTTTTCTGGTATATTTCTTGACTTTGCATTTTATGTTAGAGTTGAACTCTGCTCCCTCCTAGGGGTAGGGGATATCTGGCCTGAGCTTCTGTCTTTTCTTTCTTCTGCTTCCATGGCTCTATGGTGGCCTGGATATTTTCAGTGATTCCAACAGGTTGTGATCCTAGTGAAGGTCTCATCACTGCTCTTTTGGTCTGTGTTTTGACCTTATACAGTAAGATTTCTGCTCCTTTGTGACTATAATTGTTCCTTTTCACCCTGGGACTTCAACCCAGAACTAGAAAACAGGCAATAGACTTGCCAGATGTAACCTTTCTTGCTCCCAGTGCTAGTATAGGACTTCCCTGTGTTGTAGATGTTCAAGGCCTTTACAATTGTTGAATGTTGGGCTGCTCCCCACCATTGTTGCTGTCGCTAAAGGCCAGTACTCATGGCACCAATGCATTTCTGCCTCCTAGTCAGCCCCTTATCCAAGTCTCCTGAGACTTCTCTTCATTTCTTAGATTCTCTGGTCTGGAAAAAAGGACTTAATGTGATATTTTGTTGACTTTCCTGCTCAGAATTTGATTTGGCATGTGTTTTTAATTTGTTGTAGAGGGGGTTTGTTAGGAGAACTCAGCAAAGATGCTGACTTTGGTCTGCCATCTTGACTCTACATCCATACTCGTATTTTTGTAGATGAGGAAACTGAAATGAAGGCAATTTTCCAAAGGCAAGTTGTACAAGTTTTAAGGAGTAGAGCCATGATTTGAAGTCAGGGCCTCTGACTCCAAATACAGCGTTCTTTCTGTTGTACCTGGTTGTCTCTGGTTTTAGTAGAAACTTCTTCAAGGAGCTTGGGAGTAATAGTTAATGGACACAGTAAACTCTTATCCCTGCCTCAGAGGGGAGAAACAAGTCAAATGAACAGTCAGGATAGCTTTAGCAGTGCCCTTATACCTCCCTCCATAGTATCCCACTACATGGGGTTACCTAATGTCTGAAGAAAAAGCACTGATGCTTTTTTAATTTTGGTGAGATGTATTAAGATAATTGTTCCTTCACATTTTTTGGCAAGATCTTCATTTTACACAATAAATAAAACATTTTAGGAGCTACTTCTTATATGGGCAGTCAAAAGAAAAAAAAATGAATGACTGAACATTTCGATGTTAAGTTCAACTGAACAACTACTGTTACAACCTCGGTTTCCGGTTAGCTTTTCTGATACCCAAAGAATGTTACATTGGCCAGGATGATTAGATATTACTCACAAATCATGGCTGTAGATAAGACTTAGTTCTACCCCATCCCCAACATGCTTCATAGTTCCTATTGTTAAATCAAGCCTTTAGTTACTGTCAGAGAATACAGAAAAGTTCTTTCAGGCTATTCAGGGGTGGTGGAACTTATGGCCTCAAGGCCACATGTGGCTTTCTAAGTCCTTGGGTATGGCCCTTTGATTGGGTCCAAGTTTTACAGAACAAATCCTTTTATTAAGGGGATTTGTTCTGAGAAGTTTGGATTCGGTCAAAGGCCCACACTTGAGGACCCAGAGGGCCACATATGGCCTCGAGGCCACAGGTTCCCCACCCCTGCATACAAACAACAGACAACAGGGTGACTCACTTTGTTATATATTCAGGGATTTATGATAAGAACTTTATTTAAATTGCCCAGTAATGTACCCTTGTGCAATGCCAATCGAGAAACTCATTCTCCCTCCTTAGGTCAGAATAATACTATGTTGATTCTGGACACAATGGGAGTATAGAATACAGAGTCATTGGATATCATAACTGATCCTGGACTCACTGCTTTCTTTTCTTTTCTTTTTTTTGGAGAGGGGAGGGTAGTGCAATTGGGATTAAGTGACTTGCCCAAGGTCACACAGCTAGTTTTGTGTTATGTGTCTGAGGCCGCATTTGAACTCAGGTCCTCCTAACTCCAGGGCCAGTGCTCTATTCACTGCACCACCTAGCCGCCCCAGGACTCACTGTTTTCATCTGTATCTAAACAGCCCAGCATTTGGCTCACCTATTGAGTTTTTGTGATGTGGTACTTATATTTGTGATACTATCGGTACAAGAAAATATGTTGGACTCTCCATATATGAAAACCAATCAGTAAATATTTATTAAATGGCCATTGCACTCAGAAAAGAATGCAAGTTATTGGGGAAATGGAAAGTTTAGAGAAAACTGAATATGTTGTCTCCAAGAAGTCTTCAGTATAGCAAGGGGATAAAGCGTCAACCTAAATAGTTGTTATACACAATATTATGTAATTATAACCTGAAAGGATTTTAAAAAACACTATTTGAAGCCCGAAGAGGAAGGCTATTACTAACTGAGGGACAAATGGGAATCAAGAAGGCTACTTGAAAGAGGTACTATTTGAATTGGGTTTTAAAGGATGAGTGGGAATAAAAGACAAAACTAAGGAAAGATGGCATAGGAGAAAGGCTGAAAAATGTTGAATACAGCATGTTGTGAGGACAGATTTGTCCAGAGCGGCGTGGAGTACGTGAAGTTGAGAAATATGAAATGTTTTTCATGGGCTCATAGCTGGAAAGGACCTTAGAAGTCATCAGTTCCAACTTTCGTGTTTCACAGATGAGGAACCTAAGGCACAGAGGTAATGTAACTCAGTGTAATTCACACAGTCAATATCTGGCACAGAATCTGAGTTTTTCTGAGTATAAGTCCAGCACTGTCTTTATTGGGCCATTTAGCTTCAAGGTTGCAGAAGTTCCTGAATGCCAGGCAATGATTTTTGAACTTTATTAAGGGACAATGAAGAGCTACTTAAGGTGTTTGAGTAGAGGAACTACATTACCAGATCTGTGCATTAGAAAGACAATATTACACTGGCATAAAGGAAGACTGGAAGCTGAGAATGAGACTGTAGGTGGGGAAATTTATAGAGAGGTTATTGCAGTGGTCTAGGGGGTTGCTAATGAGGGCCTTTACTAAGGTGGTGACAGTAGGAGAAGAGACATATAAAAGAGACTTTCAACAATTGAATCTATAGAAATTCTACATGATTGGATCTCAGAGGAAATGGATAATCCTGAGATGATTTTAGGAGACGAAACATGAACAGTGGGTTTCAAGTTGATTAAGCTGATTTTCTCAGTGGTTACTGCTCATTACTCCCACATCACTAGTGGTTTATTTCACATAGATCCTTTATTCATTTATCTGTAAACATGTTGTATCTCTAGGGTTCTCCCTATGTTCCTTAGAACGTAAGCTTCTTGAGAACAGAGATTGTCTCCCTTTTGTACTAGTATCCTTAGTGCCGCGTACTGGTGCCTGAGCCAGAATAGGCACTTTATAAGTTCTTGTTGATCAGTTGATGGAATCTTGGTGAGTCATGTGGATATCTCTTCTCAAAAAAAGAAAGAATGAGTGGATGACTACCAGAAAGGTTGAGAAATATGATATAGTAAAATTGCTCACATCAGATGGCCTTAGTCTTCTTAGTGAAATAGGCAGTGAGATCATCTACTGTAAGTGGGATTGTTTGGAAACACTGATTTATGGGAAATGACCACTGGTCAGGTATTTTGTGAAGAAAATCCTTTTCCAGGTGTGAGTTCTGAGGTCTCTCTGTGATTCTGTGATCCACGCAAAGTGCTGGACAGAGATGAATTGCCTCCAACATATGAGTTCTGCTGAGTTCTCTGCCGTGTGATCACACAGAAAAATTAATGATGATGAGGATAATGACTAAAAGTCCAAATAACTGAAAGTAACCTAAATTATTGACAATAGAAAAATAACTAAAGAAATTATGATAATGTAATAGAGTATTATTAAGATTGACAAGTAAGCAGAATAAAAAACAATCTGGAAAGATCTTTATGAATTAATATAAGGCAAAAAATAAAATAGAAAGTCCAAACTAGAACACAGTAAATGTTGTCATCAGATAAGAGGAAAAGTGAATGAGAATGAATGAAATGAATATTGATGAATACTTAGAATAAAAGTTTCTGTCATACTTTGTGTGTTAAAAAAAATTAAGTGTAAATTATTATTCAGTAAGTTTATCTCATTGCATTGATTTTCAATATTAAAATTTTAATGTATTATATAAAAGACAAAAATTCCTTAGTTATACATGCAAACTCTATTTTGAATTCATGTGTCACAGAGGCTACAAATTCTATTACTGTACCTTGAAGGACTCAAATAGCATGTTGAGTAAAGCGATTTGTACTGGCAGTTTAAAAAGTCAGTTGACAATTGTCTAAATATTAAGTGCTTCTCCCTAAGGAGTCCGGGAAGCATGCGTTTTATTTGTGATTCATAGCAATCTATAAAGAATCTGCAGAGAAGACTGATAGGAAAGAGGTGAGGAGAAGCATTTTCCTTGTAGAAACTAAACTGTGTTTAGACATTTGAACTTTATAAAGAGAGTCTGAGTAACAGGGAAATAAAATGTATATTTAGAAAGATATTTTCCTGTGAATTTTGGGAAGAAAAGAACTAATTCTAAAGAGAAATATGAAGAAAAGTTTAAAAAACCTTAATCAGTATTTGGAGTGAAACTAAGAGTTTGAGACTTATTTCCAGAAAAATGAAAATGAAATATGTATTGAGATCATTGAGGACTTGAGGTGATTCTGTTAATAATATTTTTCATGCATGATAAAAATACTGTAGCTTTTATATTGCATACATATTCATGTTTATTACCAATTTCATTTTTAATAAATTATGTAATTCAATAACTTTAATATTTAATTATATATAAATAAGGGTAATTACTCATAGGAAAGGAAGTTTTTACCAGTTCACAAAATAATTAATATTTAATGAAATGGGGAGGGAGTTCATAGTAATTAATTAATGAGAAAAGATTAGAAGTTTGTTAACGAGAAATAAATTACCCAGATATACCCTTAGATCACTATTGAATTCAAAAGGTTCAAGTTAAATCTATAGCAATTAGTTGTCAAAGGGTGACGTTAGGTGACATACAAAAGAATGTGGTCAGACCCCAAAACATCTCAGTACATGGTGGATGGCCCACATCCTTAAACTTATTATATGTGGGAAAGTGGTTTCTCTCTCTTCCAACAATCTGTTACATATGTGTACAAATGTATATAATGTATACGCACATGCAAACACACACATATATGCATATATGTTTATATGTTTCAAGATATATGACTTTTTTTTTTTTTACAACTTAATGCAGTAGAGTGGAAGCATTACTTTTCTACATTTTTTGGCTGTTTTGGTTAGTTCTGGATCTATGATTTCATCACCAAGGGGAACTTCTGGAGTGGAAACTCCTGTACTAATGCAGGTCAGAAACTCATCTATAACTTGTGGGAGTTGTGTGGGACACAGAATTTAATTGACCTGCCCTAGGTCACATACTCAGTCATGATGATCACAGAATCACAGAAACTTTATTAGAAGAGATCTCAGAAGTGATGCCTGAAAAAAAGCATTTCCTGTATAGCAGCGGTTCTCAACCTGTGGGTCGCAACCCCTTTGGGGGTCAAACGATCCTTTCACATGGGTCGCCTAAAACTGTTGGAAAACACATATTTCCACTGGTCTTAGGAACTGAGACACCGCTCCCTATCCGTCTCCAGGCGGGTCCGCCCACATGCAGATATGCCCACAGCATTAGGAAGGTTGAGAACCACTACAGCATGCCTGACTAGTAGTTATTTCCCACAAATCATTGTTTCAAAGCAATCCCATTTAAAGTGGATGGCCTAGCCAGCTATTTTACTAAGAAGATAGGCCATCTGATGTGAGCAACTCTACTCCATCCTATTTCTCAAACCTTCTTGATAGTTACCTATTATTTATATGACAATAATAATGATGATAACTAGCATTTATATAGTGCCAAATACCATGCTAAGTGTTTTATAGATATTTTCTCATTTGATCCTCACAACAGCATGGGGCATAGGGACAATTATTGTCCCCATTTACAGATGAGGAAACTGAAGCAAACAGAGGCTAAATGACTTGCCCAGGGTCAGAGAGTTAGTTATCTGAGGCTGGATTTGAACATGTTCTCTTCCTGACTCCAGGTCCAGGGCTCCAACCTATTGTTGTTCTACCTAGATGTTATAAAGAGTCTTCAAGAGTTATTGTTATCTAAACTTTCATCATCTTGTAGCTAACTTGATTATGAGTCTCTTTGAGCTTAAATAAGCTACTCCTTGAATAGTAGATATGTTGTTGTTGGCCCAGCCAGTTCTGAGAAGTTTTTCAAGTTTTGGGGGACTAGCCAGAGCTCAGCCTTTGCAGTTTCAACTTTTCAGAATCCAGGATCACCTCCACAACTGAATGAGGACTTTAGTAAAGGTGCACACAAGACTAAGGGATTGACAGTCCTACAAACATCTACTTTTCACTTCTTTGAAGATAAGAGTTTTCTCATTTCATAAGCCCCTTGCTTTTTTAAACTCTGTCAAAAACAATACAGATATAGAACTAGAAATGTTTTCTTTCTGTCTTTCAATAGCCAACTCCCAATGAATTAAATTTACTAAGTCAAGAAAAACAAGGATAATTGAAATTAGCAAAACATTTTAGCCAATTAATTTAGTCTTCTTCCCAATCAAATCTTTCAGCCATGTATCTAGCAAATGAAAAAATGGGCTGATGTAACCTCTCTCTGACCATCCTCAGTGTAATTACAAATATTGAATCAAATGTAATCGCAAATAACTATACTTAAGTATGCAAATGTAAGAAACAGGTAGTTTAGGAGAAACAAGAAGTCAGGATTATAGATTTGGGTAACTCCTAGCTATGAACTACATGTGATAGTTCATCATGGAAGTTTAGAGATTGGAAAGAACTCAGATGCCACTTAGATCCACTAATGTATTCAATAGAAACCTAGAGACACTAAGTGATTTTCTGAATGATACCACTGGGAGCAGATCTCTTCACAGCTTATCCCTCTTTCAACTACATCACAAACAAGTTCTAAGGTCAGAGGGTCATAGAGTTAGATCAGAAAGAGATATTAAAGGCTACCTACACCAAACTTTTCATTTTACACATAATTAAACTGAGGTCCAAGACATTAGGTAATTTACCTTTGGTTACATGGGTAAGTTTAGAAGACACAATTTGAATCCAAGGCCCTTGACTCCATCCAGAGTCATTTCTCTTTCCACTGTACCATAGCACTTATAATATGTGCAACAGATGGAAATGATCTATATTTGACAAGTGGAAAAGAATCCAATTTAATGAATTTTGCAGCAAATATATGTATATGTGCATGATACATATACACTCTTTGAATATATTGTCAGTTTTTAAAATTTCTTTTATTTAATGTAGCAAGGTAGTCTACACAGATGAGATCACAGTCCTGCCTCTCTCTGGCCTTCCCACCCCCATGCTAACCAACATGGAAAATGGACTGAATAATCTCATAATTCTTTGACATACTGCTATATCTTGTGAAAATAACTATTGTGTGCTTTCATCTAGTGAAAGACCAACACTTGTCAAATTTTGGGGTTGTATTACTAGTATCTGCTTATACCATGTATGGGCAGTGTGAACTGGCATTTAACACATTGCTCTAGCAAATATTCTTTGGATATGACTAGCAGTGCCAAAAAAGATATTTAAGTACAACCTTTTTTGTTTAAAAAAAAAAATAGAGCCATGTCCTTGTCAGACAAATAATGTCCAAAAAATGGGTTAGGTTGGAGAGAGTATTGAATAGTGTGAACTGGTTATGACATTTTCATAATTCATCCTACTTGAAAAGGTCACTGAATCAAGCAGGCTTCCAATTTACTGTAACCATAGGCAGTAGAATCATTATTCTTCCTAGGAAGCAGAAACCAAAAAAAATGTCCACTGCCTCATTAGTAAGGTACCTTTGATCTCCTCTTTATTTTCTTAAATAATTCACTATTCTTTCTGGAGGTCCTGCTGAATGGCACAGTGTGCAGGCTTTCACAAAATCACGGGATGCTTAGATAATAAAACAAAATTCTTTGGCAGAGAGAAGATTGTTTATACTTTTCTTTTATTGCTTATTAAGGCCAGCATTCTACTTTAGAGTGATCAATATTCCTGAACTGCACACTTTTTAGATGCCTAAAGGAAATGCAACTATGTAGAGCTAAATTTTAACCCTTCCTCTCCCTGATGGATGATCACGTAGGCGTTTCTGCCTTTCTAAAGTCCGATTTTGTTACTGTGGAAAGTAGGAATAGGCCATCCTTGGGGCCTTATTCAGGAATAGCCTTAGATATAATTGGACCCCAAATAGTGGTATTATTGAGAGTGGTCAGTTTGATAACTTATTTGTCCGTGTTTACATGAGAAGATGTTAATCCTGGAGAACAAAGTAAAGCAAGAATGAGGACAGAAGAGTCCTGTAGTAGCTGGGCAGGACAAATGTCATGAGTAACAGTTATTGGCTTTGTTGGGGTTTGTACTTTCAGAGATAGGGATTTTTCCTTATCCTACTCTCAAACTCATTGTGTTTGGTGATGAATTGCAGGCAATGCTCTTTTTGTTTGTTTGGTTTTTTGTTTTTATGGAACACTAGGCTCCTTGATTTATTTGTAGCAAACAATGATAAGTTGTATACCTAACTTACTCGATTTTATTATTTTTTTCTGATTTGAATTAATTTGTTTATTTTCTTGTTTATATCACTCATTTCCACAAGATTTTTAGTTACAAATTTTCTCCCCATCTTTTCCCTACCCACAACCCCAAAACAGCCATCCCACTGTATAGCCCCTCCCCCAATCTGCTCTCTCCTGTGTCCTCCCCCATTGCCCCTCTGTTTCCAGTAGGGCAGGATGGGTCTCCCTAACCCACTACAGGCAATACTCTTGCTTCCTGTGTATAGCTTATAGTTATCTGGGGAGAGGGGGGGAAATGAGGGAGAGAACAGGATAGAAAGCAGGGGAAAACTAGGATTAAATATGACCAGAAGTGAGTTGGGACAGTTTTGTATGATTTGTTAACATACACTAAAGCCTGAACTTTTGATTTGAATTTATTTTTGTAGCCATTTGTTTTTTTCCTCTCTTAAAATATAAAATTAGGTAATGTTTTTCTTTGTTTTTTTTTTTTTTTTTGGTTTCTTTAAAAATAATTCTTAGCATTTATTTTTTTCAACTAGCAAAAAATCACACTTCTTTCTACCCATTTTCTCAATTGATAAAGAAGAAAAAGCAAAACTACTATTACAAATACTTACAAGCAACAAAACAAATTTATTTTACATGTCTAAAACTAAACCAAATCAAAACAAACAAATCAGTCTCATTCTGAATTCTGAGTCTTCAACCCCACTATCAGAGGAAGATAGTATGTTTCATCATTCCTCTGGGATTATGGAGTTATCTAAGTCTTTCAAAGTAGTTTGTCTTTACAAAATTGTATTCATTTTATAAATTATTCTCCTGCTTGTGCTCACTTCCTATGTTTTGCTGAGACTGTTCCCTCTTATCATTTCTTATGGTATAATACAATTCCCTCATGTTTATGTCATAATTTGTTCAGTCATTCCACAGTTAATGTGCATCCCTTTAGTTTTCAATTCTTGACATCACAAAGAGCTGATATAATTATTTTTTTACATCTTCAGCTAGAGTTTGTTATGCTTAGTACTCCTTAAGCTACTTCCTCTCTAATCATCTCTTCTCCCCTTTCCCTCTTACTCTTCTATTGAATGAAATGTACGTCTGTACCTAACTGTCTATTTTTTCTTCCCTCTTTTTGACCACTTCAAATGAGAGTGAGGTACAAATGTCAGCTGTTTCCTCATCCCTTCTTCCTTGTTTGTACGAACTTTTACTTCTGTACTCCACCCATGTGAGACACTTTTCTAACTTTTTTCTCCCCCTCAGTGTATTTTTCTCCCCTTCCTTTTCTATTATTCTTTTAATATCATGAAGGTATAACAGAAGCTTTCCTAGGCCTTCTGTATAATTAGAATTCCTCTATGATCCCTGATGATGGTAGGGTTCAGAAAAGAAACCTGTTTATATTAGCACACAAACAACTTGTCCGTGCTTAGTCCCTAATTGTTGTTTGTGCAAATTTGTCTTTTTATATTTCTCTTACCTTTTATGTTTGCACTTCAAAGTGTCTATAAAGCTCTGGTCTTTTCATCAGGAATGCTTGAAAGTTCTCTCTTTCATTAAAAATTCATTTTCCCACCATAGGATTATATTTAATTTAGCTGGGTAAATTATTCTTGGCTGTAAACCTATGTTCTTTGTCTCTTGTTTTATCACTTTTCAGGCTCTCTGCTACTTTGTAGTGGTGGATACTAAATTGTGTGTGACCCCTTGATACTTGAATTCTTTTATTATGAATGCTTGTAGTATTTTTTTCTTTTATGTGGAAACCCTGGATTTTGGGCTTTAAATGTTCTTAGGCGTTTTCTTGTTTTTGTTTTTTTTTTTCTTTCAGGAAGTAAATAGTGGATTTTTTTTTCTATTTCTCCTATGCCTTCTGTTTCTAAGAGATCTGAAGTTCTTTTATGATTTCTTTTCTTTTCTGTTCTTGCTTTTTGGAGGTGGTAAGGTAGGGCGATTGGGGTTAAGTGACTTGCCTAAGGTCACACGTGGCTAGTTTTGTGTTAAGTGTCTGAGGTCGGATTTGAACTCAGGTCCTCCTGAGTCCAGGTGTTCTATGCACTGTGCCACCTAGCCACCCCCTGTGATTTCTTGAAATTTGATATTTAGATGATTTTTGGCTATGCCTTTCAAATAGTTCAACGATTCTTAAATTTTCTTTCCTCAATCTATTTTCCATATCAGTTGTTTTTGGTTTGAGGTACTCTATACTTTTTCAGTCTTTTGACTTTGTTTTAATATTTCTTGTTTCTTGGAGTCACTTCTATTTGATCCATTCTAATTTTCAGAGAGTTTGTTGCTTGGGCAAGGTTTTGTACCTTTTATCCCAAGTTGTTGATTCTTTTTCTTTTTCGTCCATAGATATCTCTTCTTTCACAACTTTTTTTCTCTAGCTTATTAAAATTTCGTTTTGAAAAATATTTGAGACTCTTCAAAATAATGCATTTCACCTCTTTCATAAGTTCTAGAATTTGTGCCTAAGCTGCATTTTTCTTTAAGACTTTCCTTGTAGACTTTTTGGAGTTATTCTTCTGATTTTGTTTCTTGAGTGTCTCTGACCCCATAGTAATTTTTATGGTGGAGTCCTCTATTTCATTCTTCCTGCCTACTTCCTGACTTTGGACTTATGTTAGCGTTAGACTATGTGTACTTCTTGAAAGAATGTCTCAATTGATCCTGTTGCAGCTTTCTTGGGGTGTATTGAGTCATTCATAGATTTCACTAGTTGCTCATCCTGGGAATGTATAACCTTTCAGTGCTCCCAAAGTTACCCAGTAATTCCAAAGATTCAGAGTAAAGTCTCATTGCCTCCCCATTGGTGTGAGCTTTATGAGTTCCTGACTTGACTTTGGGTTTGAGCAACAGGTCTTAGTGCTTGTCTTTCTTTGAAGTTTCAGTTGACTTAAGTGAGTACCCAAAAAGGCCTTAGCCTAAAAGGGTCAGGGTCTCTCATTGCATCCTGGGTCATCTCCAATCATCCTGAGAATATCAGGTCACTGAATCCAGATGGCTCTGGAAGAGAAAGTGAGGCTGGTGATCTCGCACAGCCAGCCCTCTCTCACTCAAATCTAAGTCAACTGCAAGTCATGTCATCATCTCCCCAATGCCATGGTCTTCTTCAAAAACAAAGGACAAACACAACAACTATCAGCCAGTTGAAATGCTGTGCTGCTTCAGAGTGATAGAACTGTAGGTTCTTCTTTGTTCTGGGATTCCTGCCCTGGTTCTTCAGACTTAAGTTGGAGACTGAAATGAAAACTCTACTATGCTCCTGGGATCAGAGCCATCTCCCTGCAACTTGCTTCTGAACTGCAAAACCTAAGACCAAGGCAGCTTCTCAGCTTGGAATGTCACCCAGAAGCATAGGTCCCCTCTTCAGTCTACTGTGGATCTATGGCCAGGAAATCAGGTAGTTGCCAACTGAGCTACCATTTGGAACCTATTCCTGCATGATATACAAGTGTAGGCCCCTCTCTCCTCCCCTGGTGCACAGCTTCTCCTTGTACTAGAATGCTCTGCACAGCAGATAGACACTGGATAGACACTGTTGCCAGTTTTTACTCACTACTTTGTATGTCTGTGGTGACCAGGGCTGGAAAAAATGACTCTCTGTGATATTTTCTTGGATTCCCTGATCAATTCAACCTACTACATTTTCTAAATAAAGAAGGAGGGATTTATTTATTTTTTAAACCTTTATTTATTTTTATATATTTGGAGGGGTTTATTTGGGGGGGGTGATAGAGATGGGGGAGTTCTTGCTGTGCATTTTTCTAGTATTCTGCCATCTTGTTTCTGTCTCCATTTCTTAATTTTTGAAAACTATTCCATAGATTTTGTTTTCAATTTTGTTTTCATTTGATTTTTCAAAATGTCTTTTTTTTGGCTTTGTTTGTGATTGTTGATTTTTTAAAGCAGATAAAGAGGAATTTATCCAGGTTATACCATGACTTCTTTCTCTTCACCCCCAAAATACAATTGCTACATATAAGTCTAGAATGAGAAAGTACCCCAAGGCATATTAAAACTTTAACTTGTGGGAATCAGGCAAATGAAAAGGGATGAGGGGAGTCCAAAAATCCATGGAAGCATAATAGAGGAAAGAAAGAGTACAGAGACAAGTAGTCTCAAGTCATATAGATCCTGTGTTTCTAATAGCCTATGTAACCACTAGACTAACATGGCATCTAGTATATGAGGATAAAAAAACAATTGCAGGGAAGGGAAATTGTTCTTCTGACCTGGCAAAACCATCACTATTCACATCAGTTGCTGTTATTAGCACATAGGACAAGCCTTTGGTAGGAAGAGGAAAGAGGACCTTATCTCACTATGCCTGATATTAGTCTTTTTAAAAAATACCCTTAATTATTACATTCCTGGATGATTCTCAATAGGACCATCATTACTATTAACATATTCTTGGGGTGTTCTTTCTGAGTTAAATGAAATATCTGAGGTCCCTTAGGGTTAATTCAGAGAAAGAGAAAGTCCTATTCTAGCACACTGGTGTTCTAGAATAGATTAATTCATACGTTTATTCTCCTGTGCTGGTGTCAATAACTGATAGAGGCTGGTAACATTAGATATAGAACTGCTAGTATGCTCTGAATGAGAAAAAGAGGCATGAGGAGGGCACAGTTGCATCCAGGGCAAGACCTGTTCCTTTGACACTGTTGGTGTTATATTTGTGATAGGAGCTGCCATGTGGATGTCAGTCTTTGTGGTTATTTGAGTTGTTCCCTGTTTATAACTAGATATATAGAGACAGACTAAAACAGCAAAATTTCAACACCTGGAGTGAACTTTACTGCCAGCATCCTGCTGTCCTATTTAATCTGTGTGGCTGATGTGAGAAATGCTGAAAGTTCCCATAGCACTTGGAAATCTCTGTGTAGATAATGCTTAATGGCATATATCTAGCTTCTTTTTATGGGGTGACAAAATATAGTTGATTTCTAGGCTAGCTTTTTTTTAAACCTCTGTTACTTTGAGTTTGAAGTAAAACTTTTTGCAGTGAAGAGTTGCTATAATTTCATTTTCTTTTATTATCAATGATTTTAATATTCTTTGACTATTTATCTATGACAGAACATTTTTCTTAATCACAGCATTTGTGTCAATTCCTTATAGAGAATGATATGAAAGTCTTAGTCTACCTTAAAACTGAACTACAACTTTTGGGCCTTATTGTTGTTTGTGCATATTTGTCTTTTTATATTTCTCTTGCCTTTTATGTTTGCACTTCAAAGTGTCTATAAAGCTCTGGTCTTTTCATCAGGAATGCTTGGAAGTTCTTAAATATTGTATCTTAAATATTGGATTTTTATCAGAAATATTTGATGATATGGTCATTTTTTTCTTAGTCTCTATATTATTTCTCTTCTTGCAAAACATTTTCAATTGAATGTAATCTCAATTGCTTTACCTTTTATGATCACCTCTATCAATCACTCAACAAATACTTAGTAAGCACCTCTCATATGCTGGGTCCTGGCCTACATGGTATGAATACAGAGTCAGAATTAAGCATTCTTTCTTTTGGGGAGTATGGAAGTAGAACGAACACAGAAATGTTAACAATATCTCTATGTAGATAGGTGCACATATATTGAGGGAAATAAAACAGTCTTTATAGAGTTTTAAGTTTTAATCACTTCAGAAGTTCAAATACTACAAATTTACAAAAGCAACATTTGAAATGTTAATTATTTAAAATATTGGTAAATTTTTAATTAAAATTTAATTTAACCACTATATTGTGTTGTACTGTGCTCTAATTGATTTTGAACTTTGTAAAAACTTTAATCATCTGTTGCTTAGTAACTGAAAGGATCACATTTGTTATTCTGATTTATGATCATCCAAGTAATGATGTTTTTATGCATACATGATGTTTTAAAGTGATTTCCCAAGAACAATTTGATGGAGATAAATCAAATGATCAAGGAGACCAAGCAAGAGAACCTCCTCTACCAATCCACTTGTCTTAAGAAAGTTTCATTCAGAAACTCTTGGGCATGTTATGCATCATTATAGGGTGTCCCCATATTGTTAAAATTAGAATCAGAATTTGTTATTAAACATGTTTTAAAAAAGTATTAAAGAAATTTAAGTAAAGTTTCAAAGGATTTTTGGATGAATTTGTAGCATTTATATATTTGAGGTTATTAAAACTTAAAGCTACACTAATATTAGGACATCTGACAGATGATAGATAGATGATTTTTTTTTTTTACTGTAAATAAAACCTTTATTTCTTTTTTTTAATAAATAATTCTGGGGCTTTATATAATGTTATGTATTTTTATATTTCATAGCTCCTGATTCCTTAATACTAGCAGCACAGGTATATTGATGGAAGTCTTCCACTGATCTCACATACCCCTATGACTTAATATACATGGGAACATAGATTTAGAGTTAGAAGGAACTTCAGACATCATTTAGTTCAATGCCTTCATTTTACAGATGAAGGACCAGGATAGAACCTGTATTTCTCTGACTTTCATGGAGTTTATGCCTTGCAGTGGGGTCTCTGCGTCACAAAGTATGGGCTTTTGATCACCTTTTAGTGAAGCATAATTCCAAATGACTTTCCAGATACTTGGACTAATTCACAATGACATACACTGTATTACTGTGCCTCTAATTCTAGAGCCCCCTAAAACTCTATTTTTTGTCATCTCTGCCAACTTGATGGATGTAATGATTAATTTCAGAGTTGAATCCTTTCATTTGCAAAAAGCATCTTAATAAAAGATTTTTTTTACCTGAAAAAAAAACAACAGCAAAAACCTATTTCGCTGGTTGCAAAGAAACAGCTGCTCCTTTAGGAATGGCACACAAGTGTACCAACTCAACAAAGATCTACGTTTAAAACTCCCCAACTTGCTGCCTCTGCAAATTTAAATTCATACTCACTAGTCATCTGACTCATTGGCCCTAAACTGAAGCTAATGCCCCACCAATAAGTGGCAGTGGGGAGTCAGGTTCATCTTTAAGCTCCCCTTTGGTTTTTCAGATGCAACAGAATCAAGGGATCTAGCGCTGGAAGAGACCTTTGTGATCACCTACTCCAATAAACTCAGTTTTCCACATGAGGGAAATGAGACCCAGGGAAGTTATTTTCCCAAGGCCATAGAAATACAAACCCAGAAGAATTTCAACCTATGTCCTCTCACTCAACATCTAGTCCTCTTTCCACTCCACCACAATGCCTTTCAGGTATGTGACTAGGTGGAAAGGAACGATCCCATATGCCTAAGAAACTATCTCTTCTCTTTTTTAATCTTTTTCCTCTTCCTCCACATCCCCACTGCATTATACCTAGAACAGACTAATTATGGAAGGCCAGCACTACATCTTCTCCCAATGTTTTCTGCCTAGTTCAGATAGATTTAATAGACAGATAACAGATGAGATAGATAGAACATGAATAGATGGGTAGATGGATAGATAAATAGATTAGATATATTACATAGATGATAGATGATAGATAGATGGATAGATAGATAGATAGATGAACAGACCTTTTGTAAATCTAACTACATACAAGACAGCTTAGATAGACCCTTCTCATGTAGATCATAGAGACTTTGAAAGACTTCTTGGAATGATAGAGTCTTTATACTATTTTTCCCAGAATCTCTTATAGTTCACCATTCCCTTTATTAGGACAAGACTTCCAGGACCAATGGAAGTGAAAATCTCCCAAAAAAGTATTGGGGGGGGGGTGTTTTATATTCCAGTGAAGTTACCAAGATATTATAGGCCCACCTGAATCTCTTCTGACAATTGTCTTGGTATATCCCTGTATTAAAAAGTTTCGTCCATAGAAATGTCTTTTTACATACTTAGTACTGTATTGTCTTATGCATAACAAATTTTTTTCTTTGTGAAATGATTTGCAGCTTTATCCACTCCCCTCCCACCCCAATCTTCTTTTTGTTCTTCCAACTTCAAGAAGATACTTCTACAGTTTACAGAAGAATAAAAAAAAAACCCTTCTGCTTCTAAGTTCCTCTGAAGGTCTTTCTTTGTTATCTGAAGACCGAATAGGATGTTCTGCTGCAAAAGTCTGTCAGTTCTTCGCATTGGTTTTCATTTTGCCTTTTGGTGCTTCTGATTGTGTTTCTTTATTGACTTGAATTATCCTTAAAATTCTGAACTTCCCCAGACCAAAAGTAGCTACAACATCTTTAACGGTCATTGATATGTACTCATTAATAACGCAGTAGACAATCATCTATTAAGTAGTTACTATGTGATAGATACTGTATTAAGTGCTAGTGATACAAAACAGACAAAAATACACTTTGTCTACTCAAGGAGATTTAAGGACTCCAAGTTTTACATATTTTCTTTGAATAGTATCAATTCTTTAAGACCATAAGAATAAAAAAACACAAACAAAGAGAGTAATGAAATACATGTGTATGGCATGAAATTCAGTTGTCAACTGACAGAGGAATAATTAGCCTTTCCCTCATCTCTTTCCCACAATGGTAAAGAAAAAAAATAATTCTGGTTTTAATTAGGAAAAGTCAGGTATTTGGAGTTATCCTAGTGTTTGAAAAAGCATGCATGCATGGCAATTGCTATAATTAAATCAAATCATATAAAATTATTATTTATCCCAAATGGTTTGCACTTGCACGACAGCTATTTGACCATGAACAACTCACTTTACCTCTCTGAATTTCAATTTCCTCATCTGTAAGATAAGAATAATAATATTTATATCATCTACCTCAAGGGGTATTGTGAGTGAGGAATGGATGCATTTAAAAGCATTACACGACTTCCTAGAGTCAAGATTGTAGATAAAGCTGTAAAGTTCTATAGCTATCCCATATTCATCTCCAAGCAACCATAAAATAGAACTCCAGAACAAATTCTGGAACAGTGGAACCAGTGGAAAGATGGGATAGAGCAGTCTTTTAGCCCAGGAGACTTGAAAGATTGGCAAGAAAAGTCCAGGACAGGAAGCATCCCAGCAAGCCAGCAGCAAGTCCCACCTCAGCAAACCAGTGGGAAATCGTGAGCTTCAGTGTGGTGAAGCAGGCAAATGTCAATACTAGGAGACCCATGTGCCTTAGCATAGCCAGGGGAACTGGCAGACTCCAGCTTTGAGAACCACCATATACATCAGCATTGCCCCAGGAGGACAGACATTCCCTAGAAGCTAAACCTCCATGTACTTCAGCACAGCCCAGGGAAAACAGGTACCCTTGAGCAGCCAGATCCCCACAGACTTCAGTGTAGCCCTAAGGAAATGCAAAAAATTCCCACCAGGCCTCAGCACATGCCAGATACTACCACCAGGACTCCAGCTCAGCCACAGGTAAGCTGCTAGACCCCTACACTGTCCAGCAATGCCAGCCACCCTCACATTCTACCCCCTCAGCATAGTACCAGACACCTGGGTCCTTTGTGGGTCTCAGGGCAACATCAGTGTAGCACCAGGTCAACAACAAGGACCTGCAGCCACTGGTACAAAAAGCCCAAGATAGATCCCCTTCCATCCAGAGAGGAGAGAGCAAATTTAAAAGAGGAAAAAGTCCACCCCTTCCAAAAAAAGGGATGAGCAAACAGCAACAAGAAAAAAAGAATCTAACTATAGAAAGTTATTATAGTTATAGGGAAGACAAAGATGAAAACTCAGAAGAGGAGAACAATGTCAAAACACCTATGGGCAAAACCCCAAAGAAAAATGGGAAGAAGTCTCAAGCCCCAAAAGAACTCAAGAAGATCTCAAAAAGGAGTATAAAAATCATATAGGGCGGCTAGGTGGCACAGGGAATAGAGGACCGACCCTGGAGTCAGGAGGACCTGAGTTCAAATCCAGCCTCAGACACTTACTAGCCATGTGACCTTGGGCAAGTCGCTTAACCCCAATTGCCCTGCATTACCCTCCAAAAAAGCAAAAAAAAAAAAAATCATATAAGAGAAGTAGAAGAAAATTGGGAAAAGAATGAGAGTGATGCAAGAGAATTATGAAAAACAAGTCAACAGCTTAGAAAACAGCTTAAAAATAGAATTGGCTAAATGGAAAAGGATATATAAAAATCCACTGAAAAAAATTCCTTAAAGAGTGCAATTGGTCAAATGGAAAAGAAAGTACAAAAAATAATTGAGGAAAACATCACCTTAAAAGTTAGAATTGGGCAAGTGGAAGCTAATGGCTCTATGGGACATCAAGAATCAATTAAATAGACTCAAAAGAATGAAAAAAAAATGGAAGAAAATGTAAAATACCTCATGGGAAAAACAACTGACCTGGAAAACAGATCCAGTAAAGATAATATCAGTTACATTGGACTACCTGAAAGTCATAATGAAAAGGAGGACCTAAACAGCATCTTTCAAGAAATTATCAAGGAAAACTGCCTTGATATCCTGGAATCAGAGGGGAAAATTGGCATTGAAAAGATCCACCAATCTCCTTAGGTCAGAAATTCCCAAATAAAAATGCCAGGGAACTTTTTAGCCAAATTACACAATATCAGATCAAGGAAAAAATACTGCAAGTAGCCAGAAAGAAACAATTTAAATATTGGGGAGTCACAATCAGTATTGCACAACATTTAAGGATTAGAGCTCATGGAATATGATATTTGGGAAGGCAAAGGAAATAGGACTACAACCAAGAATCACACACCTGGCAAAATTAAGCATAATACATCAAGGGAAAATGGTCATTTGACAAAATATAAGGATTTTAAGCTTTTGTAAGGAGAAGACCAGGACTAAACCAAAAATTTGTCCTCCAATATCGAGACCCAAGAGAAACATAAACAGGTATAAAGGGAAAAAGAAAACATAAGGGATTCAATAGAACTAAACTATTTACATCTGTACATGGGAAGTTGATTCTTGTAATTCCTAAAAACTGTATCACAAATAGCACAGCTAGAAGGAATGTGCATGAACAGATTTCTAAATAGAAAACTTTCAAATAATTATCCACATGCAAAGTATATACAGTGTAAATGAAGGTCATTTTCTTAGGAGGGGTTATCAGGAAAGACTTCTTGTAATAAGATGGAATTTTAGCTTTCTTGAAAGAAGACAGGAGCCAGAGGTGGGGAAAATGTACATTCCTAGTATGGAGGAACAGTCATTCCAAATGCATGGTATTCATATGTAAGGAACAACAGATAGAAAACTATAGCTACATCATAGAGTGCTTGGAAGGGAGTGAAATATAAAGACTAGAAAGGGAGCAAAGGGGCCAGGTTGTGAAAGGATTTTAATGACAAATGGAAGATTTAAAATTTGATCACAGGGGTGATCAGAAGCCACTAGAATTTTAATAAACTAGATTTTTTTTTATAGGGTCAGTGACTGTACTTTAGGTACAGTCCTGTACTTTAGGAAAATCCTATTGGTAGCTGAGTGGATGACAGATTGGGGTTAGACTTGAGAATGGGAAACTTATTAGCAATCTATAGTGATAATATATTCTCTAATAACATTTTACTGAGATTAAGGTGGTGGCTGTGTGGGTAGAGCAAGCTAATCCCTGTCCTCCAGGAGCTTATGGTCTAATGGGGGTAGAGAACACATACAGGGGAATGGTGGCCTGGAGAATGTATTTTGTTCAGGGAAATCACAGAGATGGTGAATGTATTTATAGAGAAATTGATTTCCACAATCTTTCCTCTAATCTTAGTACTGAATTGGAGTGTAGAGGTGTTGAAGAAGGACTAGAACCTCTGTTGTGAGGGCTTGCTTAACCCCTTTCAGGATTGCTCATCCACCTTTGATGTCTACCTGGCACTCAACTCTAACTTCTGACTCTGAGAAGCCACCCTGGTAAACCATTCAGTAGATAGGTTAAATCTAATTGAATGTAATTGATGAGTTACAAAAGACTGCCCCTGGTGGATTGGGCATATGAGAATAGTTTATTCCAAATGGCCATAAATGGAGCTGAAGCAGACACTGTGGAATGCATAGAGTTTAGTCAGACAACAAAGATGCAAAGGTTATCCTTGGCATATCAGCCCATCACAAGTCATGTTGATTTTTGTCTTGCCACTGGACTTGGATAATTCTAGAAGAGAGAATAAGACTGATGATTTTGTGTAACTCTGCCCTCATTTAAATCCAATTGATGCATGAGTCAAGACATCATCCATGGTGTCATTGGTCCTCTTAAAAATAAAGGACAAATGACACATGTTGATTTGATTGCTGTTCCCAGAGCTAGTGGTAGAAAACTGGGGCATTGAGGTAGATGGCCTGAAGATGACTGAGAGACAATGGTGGTTTGGATCAGGCTAGAAATTATGAAGTCTTGCCAATGAGAAGCCCTGGGCCCTAGGTCAGGAGCTTTAATGTTGAGTTGGAGGTGAAGGTTGGAGCATGTGTAGATGGACTGTGTGGATTCTCGTTATTTCAAGTCAACTACTGATACAAGAATAAAAAACGAGTGATACAATATAGTATAGCTTCCTTTATTTATTCAAACATAGATTAGGGTCATCTAATGACTTCTGAAAAACAAAGGAAATATAAATACTTTTCTTTAGTGGTTCCAAAATAGTCAAAGTAAACTCTTTGGTATAATTCTGTGGGGGAAAAATAATAAACCAGTGCCTTGCAGAACAAATGTCATTTCTTCTTTCCAAGGTGGTTCTTGGGAGTCACATTAAAAATGAAGAAATAAATTGTCTAGTCAATTAAATGCAGCATTTAAGATATTTTGGTGATGTAGCAAACCACACAGAGGACTGAAAGACCAGAAATACAAATTTCTCCTAGCAGCCCAAACAGTGAATTTATTACAGCATGGAGCAAATATGCTCTAGTGTTCTCAGCTTGGCACCACAGAAGCCATGTGACCCTATAGACCCATGAAAGGGAAAAAAAAGAAAGAAAAACATGATAAGGTGAAAGTCCTCTGTGCTCCACTTCCCAGTTTCCCTCTCCCAGGATTGGTCTAAAAAAATCAAATAAAAGTTTGCATTCAGTGTTTGGCTGATTGATTAATGGACTCACCTCAAACCTACTGGGCATGCAGCCAAAATCAGTAAGTCTTACCACAGTTTGCAATTGCTTTCAACAAAATAGTCATTTAAGAGTGATGAGAGATTTAGAGATAAAGATTTTTTTTTGTGAGAATTTGTCCTCTTCTTCCACATCCCTTGATTCCTCTTGTATGACACACTTAGTGAGCCATAGATCTTAGTTGATGCCATTACAAATCTTCTCTGTTCAATTGGCAGAGTAAAAGTTTGAATTTTAAAAAACTCAGATGTTTTAAATATATGTTATTAATACCTTAGAATGATGTCACCTGCACAAAAGACAAATAAAAGTACATGGACTGACTTTATGTGGTGGGTGGGTAGAAATAAATCCAATGAACCTCACACCTTGCAGTCAATCTATGAATACTTGTTGAAACTGGATGGAGTTGAAAGCAACTTTAGCTCTGTTCTTGGAGGGATTGATTTCTTGGTTAATCCTGTGAAAGTCATTTAAACCTTTTGTAACTTTTTTCCTCCATTTATAGAGAGGAATTTAATGATATCTTCCTTGCCTCACTTATCTTCAATCTCCCCTATCTCTTAGCTGCTTCCCTATTGCCTACAAACATGCCTATGATGTCTCTATCTTAAAAACCAACAAAACTCTCACTTGATTCATCCAATCTTGTTAGCTATCTTCCCACATTTTTCCCTCCCTTTTGTAGCTAAGCTTCTGGAGAAGGCCATCTTCAATCTGATTCCACTTCCTTTTCTCTTCTTAACTCTCTACAATCTCATTTCTGAAGTTACCAATGACAACTTAAATGACAATGCTCATTCTTCTTGACCTTACTGCAGCCTTTTGGCTTCATCAGTCCACCACTGTACCATGATACTTTCTTCTGTCTAGGTTTTGGTGACACTATTCTTTCTTAGGTCTCTCCCTATCTGATTTCTCTGTCTTTTTATTGAATGTTTGTCCAGGCCACACTTGCTAGCTATAGGAGTCCCACAGGCATCTGACCTGGGTCTTCTCTTCTACCTCTATACCATTTAGCTTGGTGATTATACCAATTCACATGGATGCAATTATTATCTCTATGCTAATGATGATAAGATCTATTTATTCAGCCCTAACCTCTCACATCTCCAACTGCCCATTGGACATGCCAAACAAGATATCTTATTATTATCTTAAAACTCAACAAGTCCAAACTTAATTGTGTGTCTTTCTCCTTAAACCCTCTCCTCTCTCTAACCTCACTCTTATCATTGAGGGTGCCATCATCTTTCCAGTCACCCAGGCCTACATACTAGGCATCACCATTGACTTTACTCTCTTTCAGGCCCCATTTTTAATCTATTGCCAAGTTCTGTCAACTTTACTTTTAAAATATCTCTCATAGCTGAGTCAAATTGTTAAGAATACAAGTCATTGCACAATTGATAAATGAGAAATGCAAATCAAAACAACTTGGAGGTACCACATAACACCTGTCAGATTGGCTAACATGAAGAAAACAGGAAAATGATAAGAGTTGGAGAAGATGTGTGAAAACTGGAACACTAATGCATTGTTGGTACAGTTGTGAACTTATCCAAAAATTCTGGAGAGCAGTTTGGAACTATGCCCAAAGCGCTATAAAACTCTGTATACCCTTTGATCCAGAAATACCACTTCTAGATTTGTATCCCAAAGAAATAATAAAAACAAGGAAAAAGACCTACATGTAGAAAAACATTAGCAGCTTTTTTTGTGGTGGCCAAGAATTGGAAATTGAAGCAATGTCCATCAAATGGGGAATGCCTAAAGAAGTTGTGGCAAATGAATGTAATGGAATACTATTGTGCCATAAGAAACGATGAGCAGGCAGATTTCAGAAAAGCTTGGAAAGACTTATATGAACTGATGCTGAGTGAAATGAGCAGGACATGTGATGACTGACTTTGATAGACTTAGCTCTTCTCAGCAATGAAAGGGTCTAAGCCAACTCCAAAAGACTCATGATGGAAAATGCTATCTACATCCAGAGAAGGAACATATGAATGCAGATGGAAGCATACTATTTGCTCTCTTTTTCTTTTGTTGTTTTGCTTTGTTTCTTCTTTATCATAGTTTCTCCCATTAGTTCTAATTCTTTATATCATGACTAATGTGAAAATATGTTTAATAGGAATTATAAGTAAAGCCTATATCAGATTTCATGCCATCTTGGGGAGAAGGGAAGAGAGATATGGGGAGAAAATTTAAAACTCAAAATCTTATGTAAGTGAATGTTGAAAACTAAAAATAAATTAATTATATAAAAACAAAACATCTCTCAAATACATCCCCTTCTCCCCGTTAACACTGCTACCACCATGGTTTATAGGCCCTCTTCTCCTCATAGTTGAATAGTTTGGACTATTACAGTAGCTTGCTGATTGGTCTGTACACCACAAATTTCCCCATTCCAGGTCATTCTTCACTCAGCTACATAACTGGTTTCCCTAAAGTTCAACTATGGTATAATATGATCAGCTAGTTTGTGCAGTGGAAAGAGTGCCAGGCCTGGAGTCAGGATGACTCGTCTTCCTGAGTTCAAATCTGGCCTCAGACACTTACTAGCTGTATGACTCTGGAAATTTACTTCTCCTTGTTTGCCTCAGTTCCCTTATCTGTATAATGAGCTTGAGAAGGAAATGGCAAACCATTCTAGTATATTTTCCAAGAAAAATCCCCAAAGGTGATCGTGAACAGTTGAACATGACTGAAAAGACTAAACATGGTACATTATAACACAGTAGATGAAAGTATGAATTATATGGACTCTCATTTGTGAAATGATGGAACCGGGCTATATGATGTCCTTTCTAGCTCTGTGATCCTTAATAATTAAATATTATAGACCACCTAATCCACCCTTTCAATTTTATATACTAGGAAACTGAGACCTGCTAAGGTTTAATGACATGTCCAAGGGCCCACAACTAATAAGTGGCAGAGCTAAAATTTAAATCTAGGCATTTCAACTCCAAATACAGTATTCTTTACTAACATAACTGAGAAACTATACTAGATATTGTAACAAGTAACTTAAATGTCCACAATCAGTTTTCTAGGAACAATTATTATCTAAAGTATGTTGTTGTGTCCAATAAAAAATATAGAGAGATGTCCAGATGATGCCTTCTGGCATGACTGTTGCTTCATGAGATTGCCAGGAGGATGGGCATTGTTTGAAAGATGTCATGATGGAACATGAGCTGAGCACAGAAATCTGCCATTTTTTGATGGGCCTAAGCTTCCACACTCTAATTATTCTGACATTTTCAATCCTAAAATGTCGTTGACTCTTTTGTTTTTTCCAGACCAATTAGTATTTGTTTATTATAATGTACTGCTCCAGAATAGTAGCCTCCTTGATACATACTTTGTCTGAAACCTCAGTATAATGCCTCTTCGTGCTTTTAGTTTGAGCATAGACTATAACTTTTAGTTTCTTCTTCTTGATTAATGCTCAGCCCTTGCTCCCATGTGACCAATGACCCTCAAGAATGATTCTGAACTGCTAACTCTTGATGGATTATCTTGTAGAACCTCTGTTCCGTATTACATTGTATGGTCACCTGTATCATGGGGCCTAAATGATCCTGGAGTAGGAATGTGGCTGTGAGAATTTAATGTTTTGATGAGTAAGATACTTGAGCAGATGGCTCAGGAAAGCATTAAAAGCATTACACTCTGGATCTGGAGAGCACTTTAATACAAGAGGTCTAGTGACTTCCCCAAATAGTGTGATAAGCTGGCCTATCCTTTCTCTCTCTGCCTTGTTAGTACTCCTGGGAAGTTCTTTAGGTGGACCTTTTGCTGGCTGGTATTTCTGCCACAGCCGGGAATCTTAGATTGTATTGGAAATGGTCCTGTTTAAAGTAAACTTTTGACATTGGGAATCTCTGCAGGAGAAACAGGAGAAACCATGACAATGTTACTGACCAAGAAAAATCCCTGGATTATTATTAAGGAATTCAAGTGGCAGACACAGAAAAAATGTCAAGTCACAGAGAAACAAATAGACATTAAGTGATCTTTAAACACAGCTAGCTCTTTTACTCTGGTCAGGTGAGAAACCCTCACTTTCTTGGACTTTTAAGAGACATATATGCAATGAGAACTTATTTGGTTGTATAGTAATCTTAGCCACTGTCTTAACTCTGTAGACCTCAACACACCCCTGATAACTAGCAGTACTCTAAACCACAAATAACCTAATCTGATTGGTGGCAATCCTTGTAGGAACAGATAATTTGATACACAAATATAAATGTAAGGAGTAAAAAACTACATTTCAGACCTAGTGAGATCTATTTAAATAGTCCATAATATATTTAGCATGCATAAGGTCCCTACTATTTTCCAGATACTCAAGAACAACTTTTGTGTTTTTCATGAGCTGCTAGGACATGTAGTTATGACCTATGTGAATGACATTAATATCCTCATGAGAAAATGAGTATAATAATTAGTCTGGACTGTGTTACCCTGACTCTAAGAATATCAGATCTATACAGGAGGAAAAATGCCAACTTTTCCAGAAATAAATAGAATTCCTGGGACATATCATAAGCTAGCAGGGGGGTACCAATGGAGTCATGCTGAGGTGGCAACTGAGCCACCACAGGAATTACCTAGAAAGCCAAAAGACCTACAGCAAGGTTGGTGTTTTTGGCAGCTCTTATTGCCATTTAAATAGTTCTCCCAAAAGACATCCCTTGCTGACTTATAGAAACCAGACACTTTCAGTTGGAAAATGCTTTCATGAAACTTAGAGTTATATATGCCCCCAGTCTTAGCATATCCAATGATCAACAGCTATTTTAGAGAATTATTTGCCTCCAATATTATTATAAGAACACTTGTTTCAGTTTGAACCTTGATTTACCTACATTTATCCTTTAGGACTTCTGCAAGACAACCCCTACCCATGGAAATAAGCTATCAATGGAGTGTTCAGGGATGATCACACTACCTGTTATGTCTAATTATTATTCAAAGTGACCATCTGAATATTAGTCACCTACCATCAGCCTTCAAGAAGAACCACTGTCAAATTCAATGATTAATATTTTCTTAGGCAGCTTAATCTTGAAATACACATCCATTTGCCAGAAATAGTGGTCTTGTGTTCTATTCAGAAAACCATAGTATGGGGAATCATGTGCCAAGCCCAATACATTCTTTTGAGCAGAGAACTTTATGGCAATGTAGCCTTGCCTGAATTTTTTTACCCTTTACGTAATTCAGCAAAACTGAGATCCTTAAATCCAATAAGGTCTTGTAGTGTATATCAAACTATAACTCTTGAGAACTTGTAACTCTTTAGAACCATGTCTTTAGTAGGGCAGTTAGGAGTATACATAGACAGAGGCTGTTGGTACAAATTGACTTTTATGTGATGATTAAAAAATTAAGGTGTGAAAAAAGGTTTGTACAGGGAGAAAAATAAAAGGGAAAACGGAATAAAAGTGAATTAAATCACATGATGAGGCACAAAAGACCTGTTACAGTGGAGGGAAAGAAGGGATGTTATGAGCATTGTTTGAACCTTATTCTCATTGGGTGTGTCTCAAAGAGGGAATAACATACACACTCAGTTGGCTATAGAAATTTATCTTACTCTGTAGGGAAGTAGGAGGGGAAAGGGGAAGGAAAAGGCAGGTGGGACTGACAGGAAGGAGGGAGGTAGTGGTCAGAAGCAAAACACTGGTGAGGAGTGTAAGGTGAAAGGAGAGAGAAAAGAATACATGGGGAAAATGGGGTGGAGGGAAATACAGAGTTAGTAAACATAACTCTCCCATAAAATGGAAGTGGGTAACAGAATGAATTAAAAACCAGAATCCTATAATATGTTATTTACGAGATACACATCTGAAGCAGAAAGACAAACAGAGGAAAGGTAAAGGGTTGGAGCAGAATATATTATGCTGGGGTAGCAATCCTGATCTCAGACAAAGCAAAAGCAAAAATGGATCTAATTAAAGAGACAAAGAAGGAAACTACATCTCGTTAAAAGGTACCATAGACAATGAAGTAATATCAATACAAAATATATATGCATCAAGTAGTATAGCATCCACATTTTTAGAGGAGAAATTAAGTGAGTTATAATAAGAAATAGACAGCAAAGCTGTTCTAGTGGAGGACCTCAACTTCCTCCTCTCAAAACTAGATGAATCTGACCACAAAATAAACAAGAAAGAAGTTAAAAAGGTGAACAGAATTTTAGAAAAGTTAGATATGATAGATCTCTGGAGAAAATTGAATGGAGATAAAAAGGAAAATACCTTTATTTTCAGGACCTCCACAAAAATTGACTAGTCAAATGCAGAAAGACAGAAATGTTAAATGCATCCTTTACAGATTCTGATGCAATAAATTTATGTGTATTAAAGGGTCATGAAAGACAGATTAAAATTAATTAGAACTAAATCTCCTAAAGAATGAGTGGGTCAAACAACAAATCATAGAAATAATCAATCGTTTTATCAAAGAGAATGACAATAATGACACAGCATACCAAAATTTATGTGATACAGCCAAAGCAGGATCAAGGGGACATTTTATATCTTAAATGCTTACATGAATAAAATAGAGAAACAACAGATCAATCAAATCAAATCAAATCAATAAAATAAATTAGAAAAATAACATTAAAAATCCCCAATTAAATAGCAAACCAGCAATTCCAAAAATCAAAAGAGAGCCTAATAAAATTGAAAGTAAGAAAACTATTGAACTAAAGAATAAAACTAAGAACTGGTTTTAAGAAAAAAAACAACAAAAAAGATAAACTTTTGGTTAATTTGATTTTAAAAAAGAAGAAAACAAAACTACCAGTATTAAAATTGAAAAAGGGTAATTTCACCACTATGAAGAGGAAATTAAAGCGATAATTAGGAGCTATTTTGCCTAACTGTACTCCAATAAATCTGACAATCTAAATGAAATGGATCAACATTTACAAAAATATGAATTGCCCAGATTAACAGAAGAGGAAATAAAATACTTAAATCTAGTTTAGAAATTGAACAAATTATCAATGAACCCTCTAAGAAAAAATCTCCAGTACCAGATGGATTTACAAGTGAATTTTGCCAAATTTTTGATGAGTTTTATTTTTATTTTTAAAAATTAATTTATTAATTTATTTTTAAGTTTCAACATTCATTTCCACAATATTTTGAGTTCCAAATTTTTGCCCCATCTCTTCCCTCCTCCCTACCCTGAGATGGCATGCATTCTGATTACCCCTTCCCCAAGTCTGCCCTCCATTTTTTTCAACCCCTCTCTTACCCCTTTCCCCTCACTTTCTTGTAGGGCAAGATAGATTTCTCCACTTCATTGCCTGTGTATCTTATTTCCCAGTTGCATTTAAAACAATTTTTTAATATTTGTTTTTTAAAACTTTGAGTTACAAATTCTCTCTGTTCTTCCCTCCCCACGCACCTTCATTGAGAAGGCAAGCAATTCTATATAGGTTATACATGTGTACTTATGCAACACACTTCCATAATAGTAATGTTTTGCAAAACTAACTATATTTCCCTCCATTCTATTCTGCCCCCCACTTATTCTATTTTCTTCTTTGACCCTGTTTCAAAAGCGTTTGCTTCTTACTACTCCCTACCCTAATCTGTTCTCTCTTGTATTATCACCCCCCACACACTTTATCCCCCTTTCCCCTTACATTCCTGTAGAGTAGAATACCCAGTTGAGCTTGTTTGTTATTCCCTCCTTAATCCAAATCTAATAAGAGTAAATTTCACTTATTTCCTCTCACCTCCCCACTTTTCCCCTCCATTGTGAATCCTTTTTCTTGCCTTTTTTATGTGAGATGATTTACCCCATTCTATCACTCCCTTTTTCCTTCTCCCAATATATTTCTCTCTCACCCCTTAATTTTATTTTTTATTTTTTATTTTTTTAAATTTTATTATAGTTTGCATCATTCATTTCACAAGATTTTGAGTTACATATTTTCTCCCCCTCTTTCCCCCACCCACCGCCCTAAAACATCTATCCCAGTGTATCCCCCCTCCCCCAGTCTATTCTCTCCTATGTCACTTTTTGGTAGGGCAGGATGGATCTCCCAACTGCAGTGCCTGTGTATCTCACGCTCCAGTTGGGTGTAGTCAATAATAACAAT
>CM053587.1:186952935-186981904 GCA_028646515.1 Pseudochirops corinnae
ATGAGAGGAGATAGGGAGAGACAGAATGGGGTCAATCATTTCATATAGAAGAGGCAAGGAATAACTGTTATAATGGAGGGGAAGAACAGGAAGGCAAAATGGAATGGGTCAACCTTACTCTCATTGAATTTGGCTTAGGGAAGGAATGACACACTCTAAATTGGGTATCTTGGCCTACAGGAGAGTAGGGGGGGAAGGGGATGAGAGGAGGGAGGATGGAGGGGAGGGAAGGTTAGGGGGGAGGGTTGTTAGAAGCACACACTTTTGTAAAGGGACAGGGACAAAGTAGAGAACAGAACAAGTGGGGGGTGGAATAGGAAGGAGAGAAATATACAGGTACTGGGGTAGGGAGATCCATCTTGCCCTACCAGAAAGTCAGAGAGGTGATGGGGGAGGACATAGGAGAGAGCTGATTGGTATACAGTGGGATCACTGTTTTGGGGTGGTGAGTAGGGGAAAGACAAGGAGAAAATTTGCAAATCAAAATCTCATGGAATTGAATGATGTAAACTAAAAATAAACAAAGTTTAAAAAAAAAAAAAGTAAAACCTGTAACTCTACCTATAAGGACCTGATGTGTCAAATGGCAAATATGTTTAAATATTTTCTTTTTTTGTTTTTAATAAAAAGAAAGATCCCTCCATTTATTTCTATTAGGCCATTTCTTTGCCTCTATTAGTCCTTTTTTCTCTTTAAACAGCAGTAGAATTAATCAAATACTTATAAAATTTTGTAAATTATACATTCATGAAATAAAATTTCATCTTTGCAAAAAAAAAAATAATCTACTACAGCCTTTTACCTTTACTCTCTGTCTCTCTGCTTCAAATGTGTTTCTTGTAAACAACATATTGTAGGCTTCTGATTTTGAATCCACATTACTAACCATTTATATTTTATGGGTGAGTTCATCCCAATCATATTTACAATTATGAATACTGTTTATGTCCTTCTATCCTATTGTACTCCTGTTTCTCTCTCTCTCTCTCTCTCTCTCTCTCTCTCTCTCTCTCTCTCTCTCTCTCTCTTTTCCCTCTCCCAAGAGAGATGAAGTTACTCGCCCAAGATTGATTTCTATTACCAACACTGTGTGTTGCCCATTCTTTCAGTCAGTTATGGTGAATAAATTTCAAGCGTTGCCCACCATCCTCATCTTCTCCTCCACTGCAAAAGTTCTTTCATGCCTCTTTTATGTGAGATAATTTACCACATTCTACCTCCCCCATCCTTCTTTTTCCAGTATATCTCTTTCTCATCTTGCCCTCTGTTCATGTATATTCTTTCTAACTGCCCTAATAATGATAAATTTCTTAGGAGTTACAAATATCTTCTGGTGTTGGAATGTAAACAGTTAAACTTTATTGAATCCCTTATCATTTCTCTTTCTTCTTTACCTTTATATGCTTCTCTTAAGTCTTGCACTTGAAAATAAAATTCCCTGTTCAGGTTTGTCTTTTTATCAGGAATGCCTGAAAGCCCTCTATTATATTAAATATCCATTTTCCCCTGAAGGATTCTACTCAGCTTCACTTGATATGTGATTCTTGATTGTAACCCTAAATCCTTTGCCCTTTGGAATATTATATTCCAAACCTTATGATCTTTCCATGTAGAAACTGCCAAACCTTCTGTACTGCTGACTTTGGCTCCACAATATTTGAATTGTTTCTTTCTTGCTACTTAGTCCTCCCTCTCCACCAATAAAAAGCATTTTTCCCTTCACTGGGAGCTCTGGAGTTAGGCTATAATATTCCTTGGAGTTTTCATTTTGAAATCTCTTTCAGGAGGTAATTGGTATATTCTTTCTATTTTATTCCCCAGTTCTAGGATATCAGGGGAGTTTTCCTTGATAATTTCTTGAAAGATCTTGTCTAGGATCTATTTTTTTTTATCATCACTCTGACGTAGTCCAAAAATTCTTAAATGAGCTCCCCTCCATGTAGGTCAATTGTTTTTCCAATGAAATAGTTCACATTTTCTTCTATTACTTCATTCTTTTTATTTTGTTTATAGTTTCTTTATGTTTCATGGAGTCATTACCTTCTACTTACCCAGCTATAGCTTTTAAAGAATTACTTCTTTAGTGAGCTTTTGTATCTCCTTTTCCATTTGGTCAATTATAGTTTTTAAGGAGTCATTTTCTTCAGTGAATTTTTGTGCATCTTTTTTTTTTCCATTTTTGTGCTTCATTTACCAAGCTCTTTTTTTCATGATTCTTTTGCCTCACTCTGATTTCTCTTCCCAATTTTTCCTCTGCCTCTCTTATTTTTAAAAATCATTTTTGAGCTCTTCTAGTAATTCCTTTCAGGCCTGAAAACAAGTCAAATTTTATGTTGAGATTTTTGTTTGCAACCATTTTGACATGGTTATCTTCTTCTGAATTTGTATTTAATATATCCTGTCACCACAGTGTCTTTCTGTGATCAGGTTCTTTTGTTATCGTTTGCTCATTTTCCAGCCTAGTTTTTTACTTTTAACTTGTGGCTGCAAACTCTAGTATGCTAGAGCTCCTCCTCACACAGGGACTGGAACTCAGACCTTAGACTTGGATCTCTGTATGGGCAATGCAACACAGTCCTAAACTCAATGCGAGCAAAGTGTCACCAGTAATCTCTCTCTGTTTGTCCCCTTACTATATGTGGCCTGAGAACTCCAGAACTTGCAACCACTTATTCCATCACTCCTAAGGCATGAGCTGGGTTTCCTGGGTCTAGCCTGCTGCTGTCTTACTGGAGTGCCACCTGTGCTGGACTGTGTTCCACTCTCACCCCAATAAGACAGAACTTTCCTGACAATCTTTTTGGGCTGGAAATTTTTTTCATTTTGTGCTTTTTTTGTTTCTGTTGCTCCAGAATTCATTTTAAGGCATTATTTTAAAGTTGTTTGAACGTGAATTTGGGAGAACTCAAGCAAGCCTCTTTACTCTGTCATTTTGATTCTGCCTCCCTCAATTTACTTTCAAATCACCCAAAGAGCCTGATCGCATTCTTGCCCCTATCCTCTTACTTACCCTGATGGTTAGAGATAAGAGGGGAAGACCACAGGAGTCAACTTTTAGTTCTGCTCCCATTGCTTTAGAACCTGGGAATTTCAAGCTGCAACTTTTATTACTATAGTTTCCATATAAAAATATACACATAAAATTTATCATATCCTTATTTCAAGGAAATAAAAAAAAAATCTCTCTCTTTCCAATGTTCTTAAACTTTTATTTCCTTCTTTTCTTTATATGCTTTTCCATTGGTGTTAAAAAAAAACATACCTTTCTTATTTCTGTCTTATTCTTCTCCTAAAATTTCTTTCAATTGCTCAATTCTTAAATTTTCTATATTTCAATTGTGTCTCAAACTATAGAACTAATCTTTGATCCACTGAATTTCTTCTTTATGACTTTAGCACACATTGTTAAACAAAACCAATGACTTACTAAAACTTGTATTCTCTAAGTGACATAGATTATTTCAACTCAGGCTACTTTGTCATTAATTTACCTATAACAATTAAACTCTGTGAAATTATTGCTATCAATTACAATTTTGTTATTTTCTAGAAGATCAAAGTACCTCATCTTTCTCTCACTCTCCCATAAGTGGATAAAGGCTTATAATGCCTAATCCTAGTCCTAATCTTGGCAGCAAACTTCCAAAAATCCACTAAGATGTTCTAAATAATTATAAAAATAGAAACTTTAACAACCTATAAAAGTCTGGTCTATCCAAGTAAGAATTAAGCCCTGTTATATTATTAAAAGAAGTAACACTAAACATTTTTTTCCAAATTAAATTTCACTTTTATCCCAGTTCCCTGAAAAAAGTTTCTCTTTGTGAAAAAGAAGCAAGATAGTTCTTTAAAATTCACATTGTAAACTTCTTTTAAAATTTAGCTCAAACTGACTTCCCTTCTTTGACCTTTGATGTTGGGGAGGAAGACTGCTGAGGTATAATCCTATGTAGGAGCAGTGTAGAGATTTTCTTTTTCTCATGTGCATCTGTGGTGATGTTCCTAAGTTTGCCCATACCCTTCTCATGCCACTTAGGGCAGAAAACACACACACACACATACATATATAATTAGCTCTGCCTTTGTTGATCAATCCCTGCCAGGAATTAAGTTATATATATATATATATATATATATATATGTATATATATATATATATATATATATATATATTACACATATAATATATATATATACATATATTAAGCAGGTAGTTCTAAGTGTCAAATATGCATAAAATGTAAGCTGCAGTCCTATTTTTTTTATTTTGACATCTCATTGATATAGATAGATAGACAGATAGATAGACAGATAGATAGATAGATAGATTGATCACTTAATTCCTGGCAGGGATTGATCAACAAAGGCAGAGCTAATTTATGAATCACATGACTTGAGTGGATCTAGACACAAATCTCACCTAGAACTTCATATAATTTACTATAAAAATGGATAGGAGTTTCATTTTCTTTGTGACAAATTGTTTAAAATCTATTCCAATTAATCTACAACTAAATTGGTCAGTCTAATATAATTAGTAGCAAAACTGTTAATTGAAAAACAAACACCAATTCAAAAATTTCTTTCTAAATTGATTAGTAACTCACTTGAATTTGTAGAACTCCCAATATTTAATTAGATGCTTCTAATAGAGCTTATTTATTTTTTGGTTGTTTACAATCAAACTCTTTTTTTTTACTTTTTTACTCTTTTACACAAACTTTCTCTTTTTATAAGAATCAGGAGAGAGTTAGTATTAAGCAGGTAGTTCTAAGTCTCAAATATGCTTAAAATGGAAGCTGCAGTCCTATTTTTTTTATTTTGACGCCTCATTGATACCACTTTTAAACCAGCTTCTTTCTAACCAGTGAAATGACCTTCCTCTTTTAGCTGTAACACAATAAATTTGTCACTTTGGGGGTAGGGAGAGTGATAAAAAAATCCATATAACATTCACATTTATGCTCTTAACTTCCTTAAAAACAAATCTTGAAAAATGTTAACTAAAAACTCATTAGAATATTTCCACATTTACAAAAACATTCAAACCACAATTTGGAGATTTACAGTTGTGATGATAGATTCTGAAGCACGATGAAACTGAGGCCCAAAGTTCCGAGCACAATGATTTATTTGCAAGTTTAGCAGTTTCCAACAAATCAGGTCATCTGGCTCCTCAGTAGCCAGAGACAAATACGGGTTTTACAGAGCTTCTTTTATAGTATTAAACCAATGACTGGGAAATTACAGAATTCTGGAAAATTTGTTTTGAATATATTTTGATTGGATGAGACAGGTCACCTGACTTGTGGTTAGGCTAGGTACATCCTGGAAGAGTGCGGTTGTAATTTGTCACTATTGCCAACATTCTGGATATAAGTATGTTGGGGGCATAATAACGCATTTCAGAGGAGGGACACTCACCAGGCTATTTATCTTAATTGGTCAAGATACCACACCAATCCATCTGCCTGTCAAGGGAGTATTGTGCTAAATGAAATGTCCTGTTGCTGTGGTAAGTGTGGGCAAAATATTAACTTAGCTGAACACAGAGCTAAACACAGAGGGTAACTTAGCTGGATACAGAAAGTAACTTAAACTTGAGAAATAAGGCAATGTTTTTACTAGGTCAGTTCAGCTGCAGGGGCTCAGCTCTGCAAAAATGAAGAACTTAGTCTCTGACTAGAATGGAATTTTTTGTGTGTGTGTGCATATACATACACACATATGTATATGTGTATCTTAATCTAAAAGATATACGAATTAGACCTTACTAAATAAGCTAAAATAAATGAAGATAATAAATACTAACTTGATTAGGAATTACTTCTTTCACAGTACAGAAGTTAAATTTTAGTCTCAAACTCAGTTTCTAATCTGATTAAAATGTAATAAATTTCTCTAAATTGGGGAAAATATCCCCACTCCTCCCACCTGTGTTTCTCTTATCTGCCTCCCTGACTTGATCAGAGTCAAGGGAGAGATACATTCATTCTTTTTTGAAGGAAAAAATAAATTTCAGCTAACCAAGCTCCAATAAACTGTTTCACTAACAAACATGACAAAACAGATACAAAGGTACTAAATAAAATTAGTGTGCATCAAGAAAGTCTCCCCCCCACTTTGGGGTCAAATTTTGCTTTGAATTTTTAGTCTCTTCCAATTTACAACTGTTAAGAGTTCCTGTTTACAGGCTTCCCTAACTTCTTACAAAATGGTCCCCCTTCTGGCTTTGGTCAGCCACTACCACTCACCCCTCCATGAAAGAAGAAATATTCCTGTGAGGGTTCAGTAACCATCCTTACCTTCTCATGAGAAGCAGGAGCTTCTCTTTAAGAAAAAAATTTCCAAGACTTCAGCATCGGGATGATTCTTTAGGAAGATTTCCTGGGTTTTCTATTGCCAATTATTGGCAGTAAGTCACACTTAAACATAGACAGGAAGACAAACATACCTACTCAGCTTCTCCAACCATATGGAGGTAAATGGGATAGTAAATTATTTGGAAGAGATAAAAAGATTGTCTTGTTGCTCAGAGGGCCCAGTTGATGTCACATAATATAAATTTTGTATTGGATCCGATCAAGCACATTTTCATTATTTTCCTTCACTTTGTTTAGCAGCATGTGAGTAGGAGTGAAATCAGCGGATGGTGAGAATGGTCCAAGATTGAGCCTTGTTTTTATGCCTTTAATGATCTCTCATCGTCATCATCATCATCATCGTCGTCATCATCCTCGTCGTCGTCATCATCATCGTCATCATCGTCATTGTCGTCATCGTCGTCATCGTCGTCGTCATTGTCATCATCATTGTCATCGTCGTCATCATCATCGTCATCATCATCATCGTCATCATCGTCATCATCATCATCATCATACTGGTGATATGATAAGAGGACAAGGGACTCAAAAGAAGAAGAGAATACAGCATCAAACTGGTTCACCAAGGAGTCAAAATGGCAAAAGAAGAAGTGCAACTAGTATAGCTCTGTCAAAGGATTAGAGGTCACAGTGTGGGGGAAAGGACAGGATTTGGAGTTGGGAGGCAGAGGAAGAGGTGGAATAACAAATTGTGATCAGAGAAAGTCAAAGTTCATGACTGTATAAATGGTGTATTTGTGAGGGATGGGAAAATAAAAGGTAGGACCATCTTTATGTGTAACTGAGATGAAGTGGAGTAGAGTAGCAGGTTCTAGGAAATTAATAAGTTTATATGATTTGCTCAAGATCACACTAAATAAAAGCAGCAGTTGAACCCAGGTCTTTCTTATTCTAAGACTGGCTCTGTAACCATCAAGCCACATTGCCACTCCTCACTGTTTTTGTTTTCTGTGCTTCTCTCTGTCTCTGTTTTCTGCTTTCACCTACCCAAATTGGAGCCTCCTCAGGTTTCATCTGATTTATAATCTGAGCTTCCTCCTCCTCTCAAAAGGAAGAAAAATGAAGTGCAAAAACAACACTCAATATGCACTCAGTTCTCTCTGTCTCTGGATATGTATGGTATAGTACATTGGCATTGTCTCAGATTACTGTACTGATTAGAGTACCTAAGACTTTCACACTGAGCATTGTCCGCAGTGTTGCTATTACTGTTTACAAGGTTCTCCTTTGTGATCACAGAGTTCTGAGGAGATACAAGTATCATCTACTCATATTAGAATGTAAAAAGTTCGTATTTATTTAGACACTTATGATTGTTGACTCATGTTTGCCTTTTTACGTTTCTGTTAACTTCTATGCTTATATTTCCAAAGATTCCATGCAGCCCTGGACCTTTCATCAGGAATGCTCAGATGTCTTCTATGTCATTAAAAATCCAAGTATTCCCCTGTAGGATTAGACTAAGTTTAACCACATAAGTTATTCTTGAATGTAAGTCTTTATCTTTTGCCTTCTGGAATATCATATCGCAAACTCTCCACTTCTTTATAGTTGTAGCTGCTAAATCTTGTATGATTAAAAGTTGGTTATGATCATGTCTTCACCACAAATGCTCCACTTTTGTGTACATCAACTCTAAAATTATCTGATCACTCTCTCTTGCATTGTATCTCTCCCTGGGCTTTGCAACCCCAACCCTTATTAGCACTGTGACCTGCAATACTACAACCATCCAATTCTTTCCCAGGCCATCACTCCTATATTAGCTACACTCAGATACAGCTCCTCCACTAGACTATGAGCTTCTTGAGATCAGGGACCATCTTTCCCTTTTTTTAGTATTTCCAGCACTTAGCTGTAATCACTTAATAAACATGTATTGACTACTTGATCCTGACTATTGGTACCTGAATTCTTTCTGTCTGAATATCATATTTTTAACCCATAATCTCTGGAATGTCCAGAGTAAAATAGCCATATTATGGCTATAATGTTTCTGGGAGTTTTCATTTTGGGGTTTCTTTCAGGAGATGACTAGTGGATTCTTTCTCTTTTCATTTTGCCCCCTGTTTCTGAGAGCTCTGGCCAGTTTTCTCTTATGATTTCTAGGTTCTCTTTATTATTGTTGTTTGTGACTTTCAGGTAGTCTGATGATTCTTAAATTCCCTCTTCTCCATTCATTTTCCAGGCCAATTGCTTTTTATAGTAGATATCTTTAATTTTCTTCTACTTTTTTTCAGATTTTTAACTGTATTTTAATATTTCTTGATTTCTTACGTATTCACTTTTCCCTGTTCAATCTTAAACTTCAGAGACTTGCTTGGATAAGATTTTGTACCTCTTCTGTCAAGCTGCTTATTTTAGGTCCACAAATTTCTCTGTCTCCCCATGCTGACTTCAACTGGAGAGGTAACTCAGAACTTTTTCTTGGATTTTCCAGCCAAGTCTCAGTATGGTGCCGTTTCTAGACTTTCTGGAGGAATTATTCAGCTATACTTTTTCCTGATAATTTACCATCTTCTAAGCAGTTGCTTTTGTGAGTTTTATGTTTAATTCACTTTTTGATGTTTGTTTTGTTGTTGTTTTGGTTTTGGTAATGCCTAAATTTAGGTTCCTGGTGAAGAACTTTTTCCCCAAAAGGCTCCTTTGTTTACTTGTTTAGAATAGAGTCCTATTTTGAAGAAATAGTGAGTCACTATTTTTTAAGTCAACGTAGATCTGGTATTGGGTACAAAGAGAAATGACTTGATAAACAGCAAAGGGGAAAGATGCTATAATGTCCAGAAATTCTCATATTATCTTATTGCACTCAAAAATCCACAACAGGAAAGGATGTTGAGGAAAAAAAAGCCCAATGTGAACGCATTCTGTCTATGCATCACAAACATGAATCATTGGCTCTCCTGTTAGTAATAGCTCTTTCTCTGGACTTTTCTCAGGAAATGAGTCTCCAAGAATCTCTGTGGTTTTAATACTGACAGCAGTCCCACAAATGATTGGAAAGTAATTTTCATTTTCCTCTTGATAATTTAATTCTGTCACACAGAAAGTCACTAAGGGAATGTAACCTTCTGTCTGTCAAATTCACTAAGAATCTGAATAGTAAATTTGGAGGATAATTTTTAGTCATCATTGAAACCTTCAACTATAAGTATTTTCACTCTGGGTATAATTAGGTAGGAATTTGATGAAATTCTTAATTTAGGGGCCTTCAGTTTGGGTACCTAATGCATCAATGACATCACACAGTAGCCTCACTACCAATGTGTGTTTTAGGACCATAATAAATGTGCATTGCACTACCAGAATCCAGAATGGTGATGGAGCCACCAGGGATGGGAGTGATCAAACAATGCTGCCAACAGACGTGGAACATGTTGCCATGACAAAAAGTGGCATTGATGCTGAAGATGAGAGGAAGGGTGGCACCTAATGGGAAGCATGGCTTAGCTGGATCATAAAGGTACTTCTTGACCTCTGGCAACTGGTCTAACTCCAGAAGTGGGATTTTTTTTAAAAAAGTATCTTAGATTTACAATTAAAAACAAATACTGTCTGTCAAAGTAGTCATCTGAGGGAGGAACGCACTTATTCTAATGACACTAATCTTGTTCAAGACAGCATGGGAGTTTCTTCTGGGGGACTGCTTTAATACCCACTTTAAAAGCCACATTAAAAAATCAGTCTTACTACTAAATAGTCAAACTTAATTAGGACCCAAAATTATATCACATTAATCACCACACTAGGCTCTTCTGGATGTTTTTAAAATTCAGACACCCACAAAAGAAAACCATTTGTTATTATTAAGGATATCCAAGGATATAATATAGGACCTGACACCAGTAATTCACACTCATGCTACACTGACATCTAGCCCTGAAGCTTAGCCAGACATGCCTCACAGTTATAGCATAATCAAGAATTCTCAAATGTGATTAAAATATTGGCCTTTTCAGTCATGTCATTGAGTTAGATTAAACTCAGAACTAATACTATCTTTAAGATGAAAGACTAGCTAATTACACACATATATTATACACATTATATGTGTGTGTGTGTGTGTGTGTGTGTGTGTGTGTGTATATATATATATATATATATACATATCATGCAAACATAGAATTTACATCTCCACTTTAGGGAGGCACCATGGTACAATGGCAGACTACTGTCCGTGGAGTCAAGACCACTGAGTTCAAGTTCAGTTTTTCCATTTACTAGCACTGTGACAGTCATTTAATATCTCAGTCTCAATTCCCTCATCTTTGAAAGGGAATCTCATACCTGCCAAATTAGCTTCACAGGATTATTCCACAGTTTAAGAGAATTAGTTAATGTATGCCTCTAATGTCACCATTATCCCTAATTTATAAATGAAATAACAGAATCATAGAATTTTTCACCTAGAAGTTACCCGAGAGGTTATTAAAAGGGGTATAATTATATAATTTGGGAGGCTGTGTGTAGAGGAAGAAATTGAGCATTTTTCAAAATACAAATACAAGGTTTACCATAAAATAAGGGAACGTGTTATCAAATACACACACACACACACATTTGCAATGAGATTATTGCCATTTTATGTTATTACATTACCTTGATGCGCTAATAAGTTCCTATAATAAGACCATTGTTTTCTCATATTCCATATGAGTTTTCTTTATTCACAAATAAACTCTTTCAAAGAGACATCTTGGTTTACAAATATAACATATGTAGATTTTTTGAGCTATATCATTTATCAGAATAGTATAAAAGGCAAATTCCTTATTCTTAAGATGTTTACCATATCAAAACAAGGCACTATATCACCTTAGTTTTCAATATGCTCCCAAAGATCACCCCTAAAAAGTGATTTAATATTCTCACAATATTTAAAATCAGACAGATGTCTAGTTAAAAAAAAGAGAGAGAGAGAGAGACTTATTCTGAAAGCATGAAGCTTTTCTGGACCAAATTGGTTGAAGTGCTTCTCAGTTCCCACAGGAAAGGATAGAAACTGCTGACATCCTGGAAGCAAAACAGACTAAGTACACATTACTGAGGAGAATCAAGCTGTCTTACTCCTCTGGGCTGTGTGACTCCTTCTTTTTACAAAATCTAAGTAATATATAAAGCACAGCCAACTTCCTTGCCCAGCCTTCACTCAGCTTACTATGAGACATAGCAAAATGTGAGAGTGCCTGGCTCACACATGTGACCACATACACATAAACACACATACACACCCACCTGCAATCAAAGAACCCCATTAAACTTCTCAAAAACCAAGAAAATACTTTCAGTAAAAATAGACTCCTTTCTCCAACACTAATCTTTTCTCCGACTTGAGACCTACATTTCCAACATTTTGCTCCAATTTCTGAAACTCGTGTTCAAAGTAAAAGAAAATGCCTTCCCTTTTCCCCAAACTGTTATGCTTTCTCCCTTCTTTATCTCTGTCAGTCACATCAACATCTCCTCAGACAGAGGAGTCAGAGGAAGCATGGTGCAGTGGCAAGAGCATCATACTGAAAGTTAGTCAGGAGTGTGTTGGCAAAATATTTAACACTCAGCTCTCAGGGTGGGAACAGGGGATGGGGGTGTAACCATAGCACACTGTTAAGTTTAACCTGCTTTGTTAACATTTTCTCCATCAATTTGTTAAATGTAGACAATCAACAAGATAATAAAGCCCTGATTTGTAGCACTCGCCCATTTCTGAGATACAAATGTTCATGATGAAAATTTAATAATTAGTTCTTACCAGGTGGTTAGAGTAGGCTCCAACACACCCTAGAGGGGATCTAGTTTCTAGCAAACACCATGCAACTATCTCTTTGTATGACCTTGGGAAAATCATTACTTCTTTCAGCCTCAGTGACCAATATATTAAATGGCTAGATTGGATTAGACTTTTGGGGGTGATTTCTACCTTTGAAATTCTGTAAATCAGACAAAACAAATCGATAAACTTTCTGTCTGAAAATGAATTTGACATGTCTTATGTGAAATATTTTCTCCTTATAAGGAATGACTTTTTTTCCAGTTGAACTAGGAGGCAGAATTAGTGAAACATGTAGAGGTCTAAAAATAAAGGAAAGAACAAAAAATTTAGAAAATAATATGTAGAAGAGAACAGAAGGAAGTATTGAAGGAAGTGCATTCGAATAGGGCAATTCTGCTACTACCATATTAAACATAATAGAATTTTAAAGAAACAAAAACAAAAGAAAAATTAATAGAAATTCACAGTTCCATATACAATCCTCTTTTCTTCCTCTTCCTTATAGCTTGAAATATTCATATTTGTTTAAATCAAGTTCATAATTAAGAAGTAAAATAAAATAAAGAAATAATAATTGTTATTTTCGTGTTTTCCTTTCCTTCATCCTCATAACCAATCACTTGTAAACTCCTTTCCTTTCAGTATCATTTTTATAATATCCTCTTTGGTTTCTCCTTCAATTTCCACTGCCACTATTTTAGGTCAATCAATCCCTCTCTGTCTCTCTCCTGGTTTATTGTTATAGGCTCCTAATGGGTCCTCCCGCCTCCAGTCTACACTCCCAGCTTCCAACTCCAATTTAAACTACAAAGTACTACCAAGACAACCTTCTTAAAGCCTACCTATGATCTTGTAACTTCTCAGAAAACTTTCAGTGTCTCCCAAATGCATACAGAATGAGAGAGAGCACAGAAAAAGGGAGTTATTTATTTTTTTCAAAAACCTTTAGGCCCTTATGTGTTTATTTTTCAGCAAAACTCTGACATTAATTCATTTGACATTTATTAAATCCCAGTTATAGACAATGTTTTGTGAGATGTGTTGGGGGAGATGCAAGGATAAATAAAATGTGAAATCTATCCTCACAGGATTCAGAGCCTAAGGGGAGATGAGCCATGTACACAAATAATACCTCATATAGTTTTGTAGGTTTGCAAACCTGTTGTTTTCTTCAAACAAATAATGCTTTCAGGTACACAGAGGATAATCATTTTACAGTGAAAGAAGGAACTGAGGCTTGGAGAATTGAGCTGACTCATCGAATGTCAGACAACTTATTTCAGAGACAAAATCCAAATCCACTCAATGCCAAGACAAAATAAAGTGCTTTGAGCTTAAAGGAGGGAAAAAATAGCTTTCTTGGGGTAGAATTAGGGATGACAAAACAGAGGAAGTGAAATTTTAATTGAATCTAGAAGTCTGGGTAGGGTGTGCAGCAGCAATCACCCTAGCATACACAGGATGGCTGCTAGCACAGGTTCTTTGATTTGTTTTTCTAAAGGAAAGCAACTCAAAAGGAATTAACAACCTTAGTTTAATCAAACATAGATATCATTCATTTAATTCAGGGGAAAAAGTCAGTACCCTAAACTCAAAGAAAATACAAACAGAAGTTACAAGCAGACAAAAAAAAAATGCAGAGAAAATAACATAATTCAACAGACCAAGAGACAGTGCTTCCAGCTGTCTGACCATTACATACAGATATAGTTAGTTACAAGAGAGAGAAGCACCAACATCTGGGTTTTCAAAGCCAGGGGGCTGAACAGCTGCCCAGAGTCTCATCTGGCCAAATCACACAACTCTTCCCCAAGTAAGCCCCAAAGCAAAACCTTACCTCAGAGGTATATATAGCCTTCTCCAGGGTCAAAGAACATCACATTTCTTGTGACCCACTGCCTAATTACAAAGTAACAAAAGGTGGGCCTTCCTGAAAAACAAGCCTCCCCTAAGCAAACTTATCTTTTTGTGTTGTAAATGAGGCCCATTAACAAGCAGGGAAGATCTTCAAATTCCTTACCATTGCAGGGTGTCATTAGGCAGAGACAGAGGAGAGAGTTTTAGACCTTAAAGTGAGTAGAAGCATAGAACCAGGAAAGTATAGACATGTTTGGGAAACTGCAAGTATATGAAAGTTTGTACACTCAGGGTATGTAAAGTAGAATGATGAAGTAGATGAAGCAGAAAGAAAAGTTGCCTATAAGCACACGTGAAGGCCCTTGAAATGGAACTAGGTCTTTGGTAGGCAATGGAGAGCCATGGAAGATTTTACAATATTAAGTTGCATACCATATTTGTATACCAATTTGGTAAACATAAAAGACACATGTTGTTAAGCCCTCACTTTGTAAAACCGTAATGTTCTAGGGACTGGATGACCAAGAATATAATTTGGCAGAAATATGTAGGAAAAATTGGAGAAGTACAAGACTGGAGGCTGAGACATCAATAGGTTGGGGGAAGAGGGGGTGGGAAGGGCGGGATGATGAACATGGCTGAAGTAGAATGGATAAGATTTAGAAATCGAATAGATGTAAGAGGAGAAAAAAGGTGTAAGTCTAAAAAAAAAAAACTTAGAATCACAGAACACTAGAACTGGAGGGGAGCCCAAATGTTCTCCCCTCTACAAAATTCCTAACAAGTATTCGTCAGAGTCCTGTCATTCATATCAGTAACCAGTTTCTTCTTATTATTAAGAATCTGGCCCAAAATGGCAGTTCATTTTTTCACTTTTAAAAATTAAAATAAAATACAAAAAAATTAAAAAATAAAATTATCATGGAAATAGGACATAAACTTCTTAGATATTTTACTTTGGGCAAAGAGAGGGTCTCTAGGAGATAGCTGGATAGTTGAAAATTCCCACGATTATTATAACATGTGACCAAGGCAGCTAGGTAGGTCAATGGATAGAGTGTTGGAATCAGAAAGACCTGAATTGAAATCCAACTTTACTAGCTGTATAACTTAAGGTCACTTACCTGCTTGCCTCATTTTCCCCAACTATAAAATGCATATAGTAATAGCACCTACCTCACAGGGTTGTTGTGAAGATTAACTAAAATATTTGTAAAGTACTTGGCACATTGCCAAGCAAATAATTGGTGTTATAAAATATATATTCTCTTCCTTCTAATCTGTTTCCTGATTCCATTCTCCATTTTCTCATTCTGGCCAAGAAATAACTCCTAGGATACAAGTATGGATGACTAGAAAAGGGTAGTGCCATGGACAGAGATCAAAAAGTCATAAAGAAGAGCAGAAAGGTACCTGGGGCAGGAGTTCTTAACCTGGGGTCCATTAACTTTTTTAAAGAAATATTTTGATAACTATACTTCAATATAATTGGTTTCCTTTATAATCGTATGTAATACTATGCATTGAAAACAGACTTCACCTAACTGTCAAAGCAGTCCATGACAGAAAAAAAAAAAAAAAAGATAAAAGTTTAAGAATCTCTGCTATAAATTGTTTCTAGAAGTTATTGGATAAGTGTCCATTTAAGACTGGGTGCTAAGTTAACCTGAGAAATACTGACTTGTAATTAACCAAGAATTATCAAATCTTCTCAGAAAAGAGTTTCTGTTTTGTTTATTTTTTAGGATCCAAAAGGCTGAATCTTTATAAAGCAAGAATTTCAAAGTAAGTTCTCTCTGATTTTGCTTCTCTGAAATAGGGAGAAAGGATACTTTTGGCAAAGTTCCACAGTTTATGATTAGTGCCATATCCCTGAACATCCATGAAAGAGAGGGGTGGGGGTAGGTTGCATTTTCATGGTAACTATGGGCTGGAAAAAATAGTGCCTTAACTATATTACTTGTAAGACATTTTCTTAAATTTCTACCTAGGTGGTTCAACTAGGACAACTCTGTTGGCTCCATTGGTCTCCTGGCTTGGAGGGACCTCAAGGCCCCCAGGCATATATTATTTACATTCCTTTCCACAGGACTCCTATGTGAGAAAAGGCAGGGAAGCAAGGCTCAGAACCTTTGGGAGTACAAGCTGTGTAGTGGTAAGCCACAAAGGGCCAGTTGCATATCTGTGCCAAGAAAGACCCTCACTCACCTCCTAAGGGAAAATGGCCCAGATGAAATGAAGGGGTTTCATTTGTCAAAAGGGCTGCCAACACTAACATATGGTACAACACATACCCCTGTTGGAGTCTTGAAAAAAAAAAAGGGAAAAAAAAGATCTAAGAAGTCAACAGTAATCTGAAGACTTCAGAAAAAGAGTTCAGAAGTTAATCATAATAAAAGTAATACTTAATGCTTCACAAACTTGCTGTTACTGGGTTTGAGAATTACAATAACCTGCAAGGACTTTTCCATGAATTCAGTATTCTGCCTCTTGACTTAACTGCCTACTTAGGTACAAAATTTATGATATGTATAGTTAACACAACTGAATCAAAATGGAAAAAAAGCAACAACTCCAAGAATTTAATATAAATTTATTTTTCATTCCTTCTTCTGTGTTCTTTTTTTGTTTATGATTGAATTTCTATGAATGCTCAAGAAAGTGAAACACTCTAGCTATATTTCTATGTTATCCAGATTAATCATTTCCATACCACTGGAAATGGTTCCATTAAGATGGAATTTGCTTGAAAGAAGTTTCTTAATCTCAGTATCTTTCTCACTGAGCTAACACTGGTAGCATCGTCTAATACTGTCAGAACAATGAGCAGACTTCATGTGCTAATGCCACATTAGTTGTTTTAGTTATACCTACAGAGGAAGCTCATAATAACTATGAAAAGTTGACTATCTTCAAAAAAAGGAAGATGGCCTTGGAGAAGGAGGGAGGGAAAGAGAGACATAGACAGGGACAGAGATAAAGAAACAAATAGGGACAGAAAAATAGAGAGAATCCTATATAAACTTGATCTTTGCCTATAATTATTCATAATCCACAGATGAAATAAGAGACATTTTTATATGAGACTTTAGAAACTAGGAAACAACTAGGAAATTTGTGTACATATATACATAATGTGTCCTAAAAGCCTTAGTTTGCAGTTTTAGCTCAAACTTCCATAAGATTTTAGGACACCCTGTATATACTCTAAAATGATAGAGAGATAGAAAGATAAAGAAAGATGATAGATAATGTGTATATGTATATGCACATATATATCAAGATCAAGTATATACATATATCTCAAGGTTTTATATGTATATAGACATCCATACATAGACATGTATACATAATGTGTATATATTTACATGTGTATACATGATCTAAAGCAACATAAGTGGGAAGAACAGTGAAATAAAACCAAGCACTGTAATTATAATGAGCAAGTTTGGCTTCATGAAAAACTTGAGAAAATCCATTTCCCTGCTTTCCTTGAAGAGGTAGGTGTTTTTAAACCTTTTTTACACCTGGACCCCTTCCTACTTTTATAGTCTTCTTAGATTTTATTTTCTTCTGCATTCTATGATCAAGCTATATTGCCCTGCTTGCTGTTCCTCATAGACTACATCCCTTTCTCATTCCCATGCCTTTGTGTTGATTGCCCCCATTCCTGAAATGGTGTCTCTCCTTACCCTGCCTTTGAGAATCCCTGGTGTCCTTCAAGACTCAACTGAAATTGGAACTGAATCTTGTAAACTAAAAGTAAATAAACAAGTCATTTAAAAAAAAAAAAGACAACTGAAATTGCATCTTTTGCTGAGGCATCTCCCATTACTCCCAACCTTGCCCCCAACTATTGCTGCCTTTCCCACTATAGTTGCTTTCTTTCTACTCTGATTCTTATATTATCTATTTATTTACATACTGTCTCCCTGAGTAGAATGTAGACACCCTGATGGTAGGGATGGTTTTTGACTTTTTTTTGTATACCTAGTGTGTAGCACATAGTAGAAGCTTAACGAATGTTGGCTGGATGAACAGCATAATGCATACACCATCAAATGTATTCTGGCTGGCATTGCTGAGATGGACTTTTTTTTTTCATTTTTGCCACAAGGAAATGCATATGGGATAGAGCAGGAGTAAAACATATAGTTAGAAAAAATGTGATGTAAAAAAATAAAATGACATCAGTAAATTAAACTAAAAAGAAAACATCTATTTAATAACTTAATTTTACAAATGAGGAAATATTACTCTAATCCAAAAATCAAATGATTTTTGGCCCATGGACAGCAGAAGTTTTGCTTGAAATAGATTAAAATGTAATTGGGAAATATTTAACAAAACAAATAAAAGTATAATAAAACATTGATATATTATAAACTAGGTCAATATGTGTTCTGTAAGGATCCTTATGTATGGATTAGTGCCCCCCTCCTGATGGAATTCTAATAAAGCTGCCCCCAGCCCCAATATTCTAACTTCATAATAGGCCTGGCCCCACTGAACACCAGGCCCACTGTACCTACCTAGCCCCCACCCCCACCCCCACCAATATCCTAATTTCTTTGTATATGTCTCACTGCTCACTGGAACAACAGGTGTGTCCCTGAACTCTTAGTTCCTACAAAAACAGTAGGTGCATCCATCTGATGGGAACCTAGCTACTGCCTCTACCTGGTCACTGCCCCCAGATCCATTCCTACAGAAACAGGTGTGTTCTTAGATTCAATCACAATCATATCGTCCATCTAGCCTAGCAGTTCTCAATCTGTGGGTCGCAACCTCTTTGGGGGTCAAACGACCCTTTCACAAGGGTCACCTAAGACCATGGGAAAACACATATTTCCGATGGTCTTAGGAACCAAGACACCGCTCCTCTATAACCATCTCCAGGCAGGTCCACCCACATGCAGATACACCCACATAAGAGTATTAAAGGGTAGTGGCATTAGGAAGGTTGAGAACCACTGATCTAGCCCAAGACAGGACCACAGTACCTAACTATCTGTCTTAACCAGACAAGACCACAATAACTAGCCAGCTAGAGGGAAGAACAACCAGAATGTTTCACCTCCTATGGTTAGGACCTATGGGACACCCTCCTCATTACCTAATCCTTAACAAACTCCTTCTGCATTTTTAATATTAATGATCTTCCTCTATTCTATGTAAATTTCTGTTATGTAATTGCATCTTTACCCTATAAAAATCCATCTTGCTTTCTCTGAAGTTGCTGGTTCCTTTTAGAACTTAGCCCATTACACAAGAGGCGTCAATCTCAATAAATGCCTATACTTGAATTGGGGGCTTCTGACTCTGAATTCTTTGAGATGGTTCCACCACAACACATCATGAAACCTCAACAATTTTTGGGTGGGCAGAGCTCTGACCTCAACAGTTCTGGGCGTCCCTGGGTTTAAACCACAACACTCCCATTCCTGTTTATGTTTGACACCACTCATATAATGCATGTGAAGCATTTTGTAAAATACTATATAAATGTCAACTATTTTTGTTTTTTTTCTGACTTGCAAAAAGTCATACATACCTCTTCTGGAAAGATTATCATAACCCCTCCCTTATCACATAGGAAAACAGTTTTAGGAAAGGAAATAAGGAATTATTCTCTCACATGGGTTGGCAAAAATGTGATGCTTCTGAATCATCTTCATACTGAAAAAATAGGAGGTAAATTACACTACTCAACAGGTCAGACTTTCTCAATTTTATTGACTTGAATTAATGAGGAATCTTCTCAAAGTCAGCAAATGAGTTCATCAAAATGACTTCCCAACATTTCAAATAAAACAAATATAACCAAGTATTCAAAAAGAGATTTTGAATTGGGCCAAGGAGATAGCAGAAGAAAAACAGACAAAGAGGTGAAAAGAGACACTCGGATGGGTTTGTTATTTGTCCCTGCTTATTCCTAGCCTTTCCCAGCCCAGCATGCTCTCTCCTTAAGCTTACATCAGCAACTGAACACATAACCTTTTAGTGTACTCTCCGTGATCCATTATTTAAGGCTCCTGTGTATAATCCATCACTAGTTATGCTGCTTCTCCACTAAACTACTTGCACATGCCATAGTACTAAATAATGAATTGCAGTAGGGATCAACAAGAAGAAAATGTCTATGTTTCTTAACCAATGAAGTTAACTCTGAATTTCTTTCTAATACCCATCTAAACTTGGGTTTATACGACTCATGCATTATTGATACCCAAGATAGACAAACAGTTGATAAGAAAGCATCTAGCTGCTCTCGATGACTTCAAATCACCAGGCTAACATGAACTATATAGCACATTACTGAAAGAAACGTAAGGCACAATTAATGAGGCATTTTTAGTGATCTTTGAAGGACTAGGGAGAAGACGCAACAAAACTAGAGAGACAAATGCCAAAGTTATTTTTTAAATGATAAAATATTATAAACTATAAATTATAAGTCTACAAGATTGCCTTTGGTTCTTGCCAATATTTTAGAACATATTACAAAATAGTAGTAAGTTAATAAATAGAGAAGGAAGCAGTCACACAGTTTACATTGTTTCACTGAGAACTGGTCTGGTCAAATTCGCCCCCATTTTCTTTTCTGCAGGGTTACTAGACTGGTAACTTGGAGTGCTTTAAAAATTATTTTACTTAGACTTCAGCCATGTATTTGACCAAGACAAGATGGAAAAAGATGGGTTGGGCATGTGTTGAAACCAAATAAAACGGACTCTGAAGAGCCTATGTTTAAATTTTCAGGGTGAGAATTTATGCCTCAGAATTTGGCAAATGCTGCAAATCAGGACTTAAATTACTATTTTGTGAATTGTCCAGACTTTTTAAAATGATGATGTTTAAAATGAAAATGTTAATAACATATATTACACTTAAAAGTGTTTTGTGTATACTTCTCCCTCCCCAATCCTGAGAGTCAGTTGTTAAACATTTACTAGCACACTCCTAGGTGTGGCCTAGAAGATTATATACTTCAGTGAAACTGAAAATTGTCCTATGGCAGGACCCAAAACATAAGTTGGTTTCCCACATTATATGTGCTTGTTACTATAGTTACTGTAAACATGATCAAAGGGTTCTAGTAAATTTATATTCAATATATGTTGAAAGAGTAATATGGGCACCAGAAAAGCTAATGGAACCTTGGGCTATGATGGAAATAAAAGGGACAGAACAAGGGGAGATTTTTCCAATGTACCCAATTTACAACATGTGCATCCACTGATTTTTCTTTGGTTGAAGGCTCACATCACTCTTTTAAATTCTGACTCAAATAGTCCTTGCCAACAACCATGATCTTTCCTTGAGAAACAGGTGTGAAAAGAGCATTGTGTCTAAAGGTAGAAGGCTTGGAATTCATATCCTGATTTCAGCACTTACTTGGTGTGTAACTTGAATAAAGTCAGTTGATGTATCTGAGTTTGTTTCCTCATCTTTAAGAGAGGACAAATAATACCCATTTTATCCATCTTATAGGGTTACTGTGAGAATGAGATGTCATAATATACGCAAAATGTTTTGAAAACCTTAAAGTACTATACCAGTGTCAACCACCAATGTCACCTCTCTGATCTTGTTTCCTCTTCTATAAAATGAGTATGTTGGGTTTTGACCAAGACCTGCAACAACTCTCCACTAAGTCCTACCTGTTCTACATCTATAAGCATCCTAGAGCAATGGCATGGTAAAAAGGTAGGAGCAGTAAACGAAAGTGGAAAATAGGAGAGGGAAAATGTATATGTGTGTGGAGGTGGGTCGGTAGCTTACAAAAAGTCAGATTAAATATAGGTCGAATCACATACACCCTGACTTGACAATTGCCCGAGCAATTCCCAGTCTGAGGTGGTGCCCTGTTTTGGGGAACAGAAGCAATCACAGAGAAGGAGATTCTCTCTCCTCTGGCAAGGCGAGATCCTCCCCAGGCACTGGTTATTGTGAGATTGGAACTGGAGACAAGCCTTCTTATAGGGGAGTAGAGAAAGGTAAGTAAGGGGAAGGAAGGGAAGAGTCTGTCTGCTACTGGCAGCTGTGATTGGCCTCAGACTTTTTTAAATTGTTTCATATTTATTAATAATTTTCTTTTTTAAATTTTATTTTAGACCCAAATGCCAGAACATGAATAGAGAAAGGAAACAAAAACATATCATAAAATGAAATATTGGAACTTAAATACAAAGTTAGGAAAAAAGCATGTCATGTGCATAGAAGAATATGAGAGGATTCTAAAGATGCAACAATAAATTTTCATTTCAAGAAAGCCTGTATGATAAATAATACTCATTATAGTGAGAATTGTCCATCTTTGCTTCATTGTGAATTTTCATTTGTTCTCTCCTATGTATTTTTTTACTTTGTTCTTTTTTATTGTTTTTCTTGGATCTCTGTCATTTGATTTTTAAAGTCTTTTTTAAGATCTTCAAAGAATTCTTTTTGGGCAGGTGACCATTTGACATTACTCTTAGGGGGTTTCTTTACTTCAATATCCTCCTTTGAAGATGAACCCTGGTCATTTCTATTCCCATAATAGTGTTCTATTCTTTCTCCTTTGCCTGTGCATTTTTTTGTGGTAGTAGCTTAATTATTTTTAGGCACCTCTAGCTCTGGGGTATGGGAAAGGGGGCCTCTTGCCCCAGATCTTTAGTTCTCCCCTCTAGCCTGGAACCAAATCCAAACATCCAACCTCCTGTAAGTGCCCACAGTCAGGGTATAACAGCCATTAGTTTAGCAGATACTTAGCACTTAGTAACTTAGGGCTAAGTATGGAAGGTGTGAGCCCTGTCCCCTGTTGAGAGGGCAAGAACTCCCCTGATGATGTGGCAGAAGGGGACTGGCTGAGACAGGAGGTCAGTGTGTACATACAAAGAAGAATTCCAGAGACAGAGAGAGAATTGTAATGTTGCTCCTGGTGGAGGAAGAATCCTGGAGACTAACCTGCCAGCTGACAGAGAGGGGGTGGGGTGGAGAGAGAGGGAGAAAAGGAGTAGAGGGAGAAAAGGAGAGAGGGAGAAAGAGAAAGGGAGGGAAAGAGGGAGAGAGGGAGAGAGAGACAGGGAGAGAGAGTGAGTTTCTCCCCCAGCATCTGGAAGCTGACTGAGAACCGAAATGGAGTTTTCCTGAGACCAGAATCTGATGAAGCCCACCTGGAAGGCTGGGAGGGCTTGCCTGGAAGGCCGATATTCCTTCTGGGTCCTAGAGCCAGCTGAAGTGCTGGAGGACTGAAGAAGCATGACCGGGATAAGACTTTGTTTGTTTATGGCCTGGCTGATCCTTGAGTTCCAGGCAAGAGAAGTGGTGAAGGGTCTGAGATGTGCTGGACCCTGTGAACTTCAGTGTGTGCCAGGGACTGCCCTGAGGACTGGAGAAGGACCTGGGAGCTGTCTACTTCTGAATCCAGGTGACTGTTTGGTGGATTCAGGAGGGAGCTAGGACCTTGGAAGGGGATCCAGGGAATCAGAGAGACCACCCTGAGTCAAGATGTACAAAAGGCCTCCCCTTGGATGAAACTGAGGTTTGTTGGGGACACCGAGGGTGGAGGGTTTGTGTGGTTTTTCTAATGATTGTATTTAGTGACTGATTGAGTTGATGTATGATTGCCCCATGAGTGGAAGATTGGTTATTGTATTATGAATTGATTGAATGATTAAGTATTGATTTGTCTCATGAGTGGAAGACTGATTACTGTATTGTGAATTGATTGAATGCTTTGTTCTAAATATTGTGGCCACTGTAGTGAAAACTGTGGCCATTCTAATGTTAAGCTGTTATGAACACTATATTGTGATTTTCTGTGATAAGATGTAACATTGTGAATATTATATTGTGATTTGTAATGAATGTTTGCCTTGATTTGTAATGGAATAAACAGAGTGTTCACTATACTGTATAATCCGAAACTTAAAAGCTGTTCACAGTAGCATTCTTTTGGGAATCTGCTTGCGCATGGTGTTACACAGGGGTTTTCTGCCCCACTGCTTCTGCACTCATGGGGCTCATGCTGGTTCCTTCCTTCCTCCATTGCCACCACTCTCTGAAGCACAGCTGGCTCTGACCTGCCTTGTCAGCAGAGGTTCCCTTGATATTATTCCCAGGTTCAAATGCCCAGCTTCCCTCACTATCTGGAGGCAATAGCTCCTGTGGCTGAGGCTGAGACAGCCTCTTAAACCAACTAACCCTAGGGCTAGCCAGTTGTTGCTTAGCTTGCTGCTGGTTGTTGAAACAGAATCTAGCCTGAAGGTGTTTACTCTTCACAGGGACCAAATCTTGTCCTGGGAATTTTCTTCTGATCTTCTCGAACTGTTCTAGGAAGACCCCCATTGTGCCCATATCCTTATTCACCACCCACACTTTGTTCTCCTAAGGTGCTATTTTAACTCTGTCCTCAATCTTGAGTCATGTGTCCTTACTCTGTGTTCACTACTGTACCCTTATCACCTAGATGCTTATTGATGTATGTATTTGTAATGACAAGCAAAGTGGGATTTTTTTGTGTTTTTCTTTTTGCCCATCTTCAGGTTAAATTATAAAGATCTGAAGGTTTAATCCCTGGTAATCCACAGCTGTAGCACATTAGGTACTAAGGGGAGATTGTATGCCTTTGGGCACTAAGTTTGTCTGGTGCCAGGTTCCACATTACCCACTGTGCTACTCAGTACTGTGTGCTGAGCTACTCAGAAGACACACGTGGGCTATTCATGTGGCCTCAGCCAATCAGATGCTGAGTAAAATTATATATAAGCTGCAAGCTTGATATTGCCTTGGAGTTTACTCCTAAGAATACTTTGCTTGAGAACTCTTGAGAAAAAGAAGAAGACTCTTTGTAGCCATTGTTTAAAGCCCCTCTACACATACACAAGAATGTGAACTCAGAGAAAGAAGATGAACATTGAGCTTTAAGCATCTAATCATTGGCAGAGTTAGCAGCAGCAGCAGAGACTTGCTGAGTGGCCAGTGGCCAGACAGAAGCTGGTGGCAGTAACAGGGACAGCTTGGAATGGAGCGGTCCTTGTGAGCTGAGATGTGGAGCAGAAATGGAGAGCTGCCTGTGTCTGAACCCAGGCTGGGAGCAGTAGGCTCACAGAGAACCATGGGGTTGGAAGTCAGCCTCCAGTTAAGATAAAAGAAGACTTCACTTGGATACTCTATATTGAATGAGGAGATTATAACCTACTGTGACCTAGGAGTGGTGTGTATTTGTGGTATTTTCTGGTACCCCTTAAGTGATGTTGTACTAGAGAAGACTCTAGCCTGGGACGTGTTGATTATATAAACAAGTATTTTGGAGAATGCTATGTTATATATTGAATGCAATGATATATGCTGTGTTCCACATTACATACTGAGTGTTATAGGATCTACTGGATGTTATGTTTTGTTTAAAGCTATGTGGCCACCTTAGTAATAAGTTGTTATGTTGTTATGTTATAAAGTCTAGTTCTAAATAGAGTGTTCATTATACCTTTCAATTAGACCCTTAAAATTATTCACAGAAGTAGCCTTCAGGTATCCTGCCATGATTGGTGTTACAGTATTGTATGTACTATGTATGAGCATATAATACATATGTGTATACATACACAATAAGTATGTATATTACATGTATATTACATACACACACAAACTGTTGCCTTACCAACCAACTAAACCCTTGTTCAAAATGTATGTGTGTATATGTGTGTACATACATACTTATCTGTGTATATCTATACTGTATGTATACATATTCATATGTACACAAACTATAGCATTAACAGCTAAGCCATTATATGTTTATATACATATGTATGTATATATAGACATGTATATGTTTTGATGCATGTACATTGTGTTTATCATATTGTATTGTAGATATATATACACATACATACATGCACACACACACACACACACACACAAACTTTAATCATTATCAGCTAAGTAAACCCCTGCTTGATATATGTCTGTGTATTTCTCTGTGTACATACATACATACATACATACATACCCCTTTGTGTACACACATACATACCCCTGGCTTTTATTGGGACAGCCAGTTTCATTATTTCAATACCTGAGTTTAGAACTACTTCCCCAGCCTTCTTAAATAACAATATTTGTAGCTAAATACCTCACATGACAATTTTGTGAATCAAATGAAAGTGTGTGTGTGTCTGTGCCTGTATGTGAGAGAAAAAGATACACACACATAGATACCTATCTATCATAGATAGAGAGATAGATAATTTGTTGTTCAATTATTTCATTTCAGGTCTAATTCTTTATGATCCCATTTGGGGTCTTTCTTAGTAAAGATATTGGAGTAGTTTGCCATTTCCTTCTCCTGCTCATTTTACAAATGAAGAAACTGTGGCAAACAGTTAAGTGACTTGCCCAGGGTCACACAATTAGTAAGTGTCTAAGGTCAGATTTGAACTCAGGAAAATGAGTCTTCCTGATTCCAGGCCTGGAACTCTACTTCAACACCTAGCTGCTAAATACATACACACACACACATACTATACATATGTGTGTACATATATGTATACATATATTTGTATATATACACGTACATATATGGATATATCTCTATTTGTAGATATACCCATATATGTATTTGGTCAAGATATGTTTTTTATACAAAGCACAGCATGAATACATTATTATTAATTCTTACCTCCTTCCAATATGTTTTATGTATCTAGGCTAAGATCATCCAAATAGTCAATGCACCTGCCAATTAGCTTACTCCATTCTACAAGAGGCATCACACAGGTTATCATAGAAAATATTTTGGACTCAGCCTCACTCTATAACCTAATTGGTACAAGGCCAACTCTAGATACCACATAATGTCTGGATGAGTCCTAGTAAGACTAACTTAAAAAGTAAGCTGTTGATTCATCAACAAACATTAACCCTTATAAAATAAATTAATTTTTCAGTCTAGTTTCTGGTTGTATGTGAACAAGTGGGGCCTGAGGAAATAAATGAAACACAGTATAGGGAAATTTTTGGTAAGGATGGGGGAATTATAATTGGAAATGCAGTCACAACGGGGGAACTCTGGGCACCTGGGGCAGGGGACCATAATGACCTTGGCTATCTGGAAGGCAAGGAGAAAGTCTAAAATATTGCAACAAGAGACAATAAAGACAATTTACACCTATTTCACATTCTTGTCCATGATAGTCCCACTTGATGAAATCCCAAAATTTTGTGATCCTATTACTCAGGGACATCTCTATCTTTCTTCATGACATTCTCTAGCCACAATTAATCATTAACTTCTTACTTTAACAGAAAAGAATGAAAGCAGGGAACTGATACTATTGAGAGGAACAACCATAATTCCTAATGAAGATTACTGAAGGCCATTCTTTACAGCTAATCTTGGGAAGATTATAGGTGAGAAAGCAGTCTCTTTATTTGAGGGTTGTACATTGGGTCTCCAGCACAGATTGGCCAGAAGGGAAAAGGGCAGGTGAGGGAGGAAGCTAATAGCCTCCCAGACACTAGTAAAGGAGAGAATAGCATTTCCCAGGGACTTTGGAAAGGTCATAGCCTCAGGGATAGCTCTCTATTATCTCTATCAGGGTAATGTAGAGGTCTGTTATCTCAAGTCAGATAATGAAAATAAGAATTGGAGAAGAGGAAGGAAAAAGGTACCAGCATTTTTTGCTTATCTCTAAGCACCCTTGAGTGTTAGTACTCAAGTCTTATACAATTCTCTTTTTTATATAAAAATAGAACATTCCATATCTGATGTACATTTGTGATGTTTCAAGTATCCAGTTCTCAGAGATTCCATGGCAAAGATCAAGGGAATGGGATAGCAAAGGTAGGATCAGAAGAAACGTCATTTGGAATGTCACATAGTAAGTGCTTAATAAAGACATATGAACAAGTGATCTTTCTGCATCTAATCTCTGCCCTTTCCAAACAACTTTTCACACATCCATCACAATGCTGAGAAGCACAGTTCTGGCCCTGCCACAGGCCAGATCAAGAAGATTTAGTGATGCCTCATTACTGTAGGATAAAAATACTAACTCTTCTGATGAGCCTTTAAAGCCCTTCCCAATCTAGCTCTAACCTTTCATTTCAGGCTTATTTTTCCTACCCTACGCTCTGACCAAACTGTCCTCCTTGCTAGTCCCCATGCAAGACTGCTCGTGTCCTTCCTCTCTCTCTGACTTTGCTTTGAATGATTTCCCTTCTTATTTCTCACTCCCTGAACCCTTAGCTTCCTTTAAAGTGCATCTCAAATGCCAACTCCTCTAAGAATCCTTTCTTGATTCCCCAGATTGTTAGTAAAATTCATTTTACAATTGTATATATATCTACAAACATTTCCATATATACCTACACACATTTGTTAACACATTTAATTATCTATAAAACATCATTACAGTCTAGTCAAATATAAGTTCTTTGAGGTCTGAGACTGTCTCACTTTTGATTTTAAATTCCCAGCACCTAGCGCAGTATCTTCTCCTCATGTATGTTTAACAAATACATATTGACTGATTGGTTCTGAACTTCAGCCTTTCTCACACTGTTCTTGCAAGATCATGCTACTTTTTGTAGCACTTTTTGTCCCTCATTACCTGCCATTGCTTCCATCTTCTCGACATGTCTTTCAAAAATTAAAGTTGTTTGCTGAACAATTTAGGCATCCTCATCAGTCTTTTTAGGCAACTCTCCCTTTTCTCCTCAAATTTGATTCTCCTTTGTGCCTTTAGAATTTCATCGTTAAGAACTTCTAGGGTAGAGCTTTAACTTAGAGGATTCCCTCCTACTCTTCCTCTAAATCCTTTGAAATTTGCCCTTCAAAATGGAGGCTGCTTTTTGTCCCTTTGTGACTTTTCTCTTTTTTTCTATTACACTTTAAGGGATCCTCACTTCCTCACAGTGTTCCCATCATCTCCCATCATAGGAACTGATTTCTCTCTTTTCGGAACCAGTT
>CM053587.1:186982404-187003869 GCA_028646515.1 Pseudochirops corinnae
TTTCTCTGGATGCATAGAGCATCTTTCTTCTTACATTCTTTATTTTTAATTTGTTTATTTAAAACAGTCAAAGTTATTTTGTCCCCTAAATTAAACTAATAGACATGGTTTAATAGTTAGTGGGGGGAGGGGGTTTCTTCCAGTTAGAGGTTTATAAATTATGGTAGTGATTGCTAAAGTTAAGAAAACAGTGGGCACAAGCAGAAAGGTATGCCTCAAAGATAACATAGAATCATATAATATTACTTCAGGTAGGAAGGTATATCAGATGTTATGTTGTCCAATCTCCTACCTAGTGCAGGAATCTCTTCTACTGCATTCCTGACACTAGTCATTAGAGTTCTGTACATATATGTTCAATGATAGGGAGCCCATTGCCTAAAAGGGAACCTAGTTCATTATTAGACAGTCCTAGCTATTAGAAAGTTAGGTTAAAAAAGAGGTTTCCAGAGTGTTTCCAGGGATGAGCCACTGAAGGGCTCTGAAGTAACCATCTAAAATGATGTTCATGCTGGTTATCCTAGTGAAGGAGTTGAAGGAGGGATGAGAAGGCATCCTTGATTGTCAAAGCTGTCTTCATGACCTTAGGGCCCAAGAAATGAGTAAGTTCATTGTTAATGCCAGAGCCAAAGCTGTAATTTGTAATGATGGTGAAGCTTATACCCTGAATTTCTTCAATGATGTCTATCCTGAGGTAAAGACTCTGGTGGACATCACTAAGTCACAATATGCTGAGGCTTGCAATGGAACTACTTTGGTGACTTTTTTGGTAGCAGAATTCCTGAATCAAGGGCAGTGCACTATGGCAAGAAGGCTTTCACTCCCAAAGCGTCATTCAGACTTTCCACACAATGACACGACTGGCAGTTAACAAGATCAAGGAGATTGTTGTGACCATAAAGGATGAAGAAAAAGAAGAACAGAGTTGACTATTTGGGCAGAGCATTATAATAGTGCTGAGCTTCAAGCTGATTTCCCAGCAGAAGGCCACACTTGTGTCGGATGCCATGGTGATGCTAGATGACCCATTTTATCTTAAAATGATTGACATCACTCTAAATCACTATTGATTAGACAAATGTAAGTTAAAAAAACTCTGAGATACCATCTCACATCTATCAAATTGGCTAATATGACAGAAAAGGAAAATGATAAATCTTGGAGAACTGGTGAAAAAATGGGGACACTAATGTACCATCGATGGAGTTGTGAACCAGTCTAGCCATTCTGGAGAACAATTTGGAACTATGCCCAAAGGCCTATAAAACTGTGTGTGCTTTCTGACTCTGCAATATCACTACTAGGTCTGTATCCCAAAGAGATCAAAGAAAATGGGTCAGTGACATTCTCAAAAGTCAAAGATGAATCATGGCAGTGGACTTACAGTTTATATGTTCTTAAAAGAGTTGGTGTTCCTGAGGGTAGCATTCAACTCTGATTGGTTAAAAATTAATGAGAGAAAATGAATATTACGATGAGGGAGTGGACCTATTCTAATGAGGGTGATGGTGAAATATAACTTTGATTATGTCATTTACTTCTAAATTGCCCAGCCTTGGACAACCTAATCAAAGAATTTATCCCCACTCAGACCTGTGGAGAGCACAATGGGCTTCCCCACTTGGGTGGGGTATGAACAAGATTGAGGAAAATGTTAATTCAGTCTCATTATCAGCAATGTCCTTCAGAGACTGAACCTACTTCAAAAAAAGGGGGGGGGCGGACTCTAGATCTCCCCAAATCATTGGTTATTAATAATCATTACTCTCACTGTAGATGACTTTTTACTTCTAAGAACACAATCCTACACCATTTAGTTCATTCGATGTACCAAGCAAAGTCTCTTTCGAGAATTTTCTTCACCTTCTTCCTAAGATAAAGGTTTTTTTTTAAAAAAAGGCCTGTCAAAAAGAAGATATCTCCATCTTCTTCCTGTCTTCTCCAAGTTCTTTCCACCTATGACAAGAAGAGTCTCTTTAAGCTTCCTTTTAAATCATCACATCGCCAAACTGACAGTTAAGCTATTAAAATACTCCACTTGGCTCTAAAAAATAAAGTAACAATGCCCGTGATATATGAAGTACAGCCCAGTGACATAGGTATTACAAAAAGAGATGAGTAAAAAGTTTGTACTCTTACCACCTGAATAGACAGGTAGGACAGCACTGGAGCCATCAGAAAATATTGAAAAGGAGTCAGCCCAGAAAGGTAGGTTGGAGCCATATTGCAGGCAACTGAATTGAACCTAAGAGATCATTTTACAGATTTTTTAAAATTAGGACTTACAGAAATAAAATTATTTGCCTGCGATCACACAGCAAGTGAGCAGCACAACTGAGTTTCAAGCTCAGGTCTACAGATTTTAAGTATTGTATGGAAGGAGGGATACTTGCTTGATCTACCACAGGCCAGAATAAGTTTGTTATGAGGAACATTTCCTGACAATTAGAGATATTTAAAATTGGTTCCTCATCATCATCACCCCTATCCTCTTCTTCTTTCTCCTCTTCCACTCTGACAAAAGGAATATTAATCATTTATATTTTGGTGGGGATTTTGGGGTTTGGGAGCTAGATTTTTTTCTTCCTTATTCATTTATTCTATCATTGTGTCGTTGTTGTTTTTTCCAGAAAAACTGGGACAACTCTTTTGTCTCATGTACTTTTCATTTATAATTTCTTGAAATATAGCTCTGAAAACCCAAGCTTTGATAAAGCTCATTATGATTCAAATGTGAAGAGATATAGGATTGGGGTGCTTGAGACCCCAAAATACCAACATACCAGGTCCTGCCAAATGAATTCAACTCATCTTCTCTCAGCCAAAGAAAAGTAAAGTTTATTAAAAATTTGCTTGTATTGGACACAGAGCAAGTCTGTGCTAGAAAATTCTATGATGCTCTCACACACATGGAGGCAAGATGGAGTCTTATATACAGAAAAGTTGTGGGAGGAATCTAGGAGTGGTCTAGAGGAGGAGTTTGGGGAGGGTCTTCAGGAGGAGTTAATGAGGTCAGACTCCAGTAAATGAGTGAAGTTGCTGGAGGCTACCTGAAGCCAAGAGACTATGATGGGCTAGGCCAGTTCAAGGGTGTAACAGTTGATTTGGGTATAGATATTTTGATAGGCTCAATGGTGGGAAGTAGATGGATGATGGAGGGCCAAGCTAGTAACAAAGGTTCAGGCAGAGCCACAATGAAAGGCTTATGGCCTCATGCAAACACCTCAACAAATGGGAAGATTCAATCAGAATTCAAGGGGGTTCCCAGAGCCTGTACCTCAAAGATTCAAGGAGAGCTCAAGGGAGTTCCCAGAGCCTGTACCTCATCAAATGGAACTATTTGACTATGCCTTTAAACCCAAATCACTCTGGCTCTCATTGATTTACCAATAATAGATTCCAGCCCAATACTCACTTGTTCACTGTTTGGGTTTTAATTGCTCAGAATGAGTATAAACAGCAATTGTTTCTGTTCCACCAGAAACTCTGAGGGTCTTACTCTCCCAGATTGATTCCTTTGTGAAGACAAACTAGGCCATATTTTGCCTCAATTCTTACCTAGCCTTTAACTACTGAATTGAGACCTGAGGAAGACCTTAGCTTAAAAAGGCCAAGGTCTCCCAGTGAATGTCTTGCCACTGGTCTCTGGTGGCCCTGGAGGAAAGAGTGAGGCTAATGAATCTGTAAGGCCAGGCTTCACTTCAATTCATTGGGAAGTCAAGACATCACTCTCCAGATGTCACTGGTCCTCTTTGACAATAAAGGACAAACAACAATTCAAAACTGAAATGGAGTGCTTCAAGTAAGAGTGGATTCTACATTACAAGCAGTCTTCAATGAAGGAAAGGCAGTATGAACATTAATGAGTTTTGTTATAGAAGATTATAAAACATTCTAGGAATTAGAGTTGGAAGGGATCTTAGATGATACCTGATCCAAACCCCTCATTTTACAAATGTAGAAACTGAGGCCCAAAGAAAGATCATGCCAAGCATTAAGTGGCAGAGTAGGCATTCAAAACCATCTAATTTTAGCCTCATCATTCATGTTACTCCCTTACCTGGTACACTTCCTTTTTACTCAAGTATAGGCTAAATAAAATGGCTTCCAATGCTCCTTCTGACTCTGAGATTTTGGGTCATCAAATCCAAAACTCTACTCACTATATCCCAAGGTGGAAAGCATGTCTAAGACAGCACACAGATGAGACATTCCAAAATAGTGAGTGATCTGAAGTATAGAAATATCCTATATTCTCGCCAGTAAGAACAGAGCAGGGAGAAGAGGAGCAGAGCTTAAAAAGAGAAAAGTGTGAAGAGAAGAAGTGTGGGGCACAACAAGCAGCTATATGTGCCTTCCTTTCAGTCCCCTCAGGGAAGAAATCCCACTTTTTATCTGTAGGACCAACTTCCTGGTCACCTTGCAGTCATTCATCCCAGATTCCTATCATCTCTCTACTCTCAAGTACCTGAAAATAAGGACATTTCCTACTGAAGACCAAAAGAAGCAAATCAAGGAAATCTTGACCAAGTCCTGTTCCTACCTGTCAGTCACAGGCCTCAAAATTGATGAGGTACAGGCTCTGGGAACCCCCTTGAACTCTGATTGAATCTTCCCATTTGTTGAGGCATTTGCATGAGGCCATAAACCTTATTGCTGGGCCCAAATCTCAGTTACTAGCCTAGCCCTCTGTTGTCTCATCTCCAGGTAGCCTCCAGCTACTTCCCACCCTTAATCTCTCATCACTGGAGTCTGACCTCATTTGACTCTTCCTGAAGACCCTCCCCAAACTCCTCCTGTAGACCCCCTCTAGATTCCTCCCACAACCTTTCTGGATATAAGACCCCATCTTGCCTCTATGAGAGAGAGAAGGCTGAGAATTTTCTATGGCAGACTTACTCTGTGTCAGAGGATTCTGGCTCGCTTGTTCAACGCAAGCGTGTAGCAGCAAGCACCTAGCACACCCAGGATGGCTGCTAGCACAGGTTCTTAGATCTGCTTTTCTAAAGGAAAGCAACTCAAAATGGGTTAACGGTCTCACTTTAATCAGTCAAACACAGATCATTTACCTAGTTCAGGGGAAAAAGTCAGCACCCTGAACTTCAAAGAATACAAACAGAATTCAAACAAGTTACAAACAGAAGTTACAGGCAGTCAAAGAAACAGATCAGCAGACTCCATACCTAGTCAGTTACCAGAGAGGGCAGCACCAACATCTGTCTTTTTCAAAGGGGGGGGGAGGGGGGGGAGACTCAACAGCTTCCCAGAGTCTCATCTGGCCAAATCACGCAACTCTTTCCAAAGTGAGCCCCAAAGCAAAACCTTGTATCAGCAGTTTATATAGCCTTCCCCTGGATCGGAGATTGTCACAGCCCTCTTGACCCACTGCCCAATCACAAAGTAATAACGAAAAAAAAAATCACAAAATAATAAAGAAAAAAAATTTTAAAAAAAGAAAAATAAATAAAAAAATTTAAAAAAAACAAAGAAAGCTTGGGCACTCCTGAAGAACAAGCCTCCTGCCACGGGCTCCATGTGACCACATTCTGCCTATTAGGGGGCAGAGTATACTTTCAAATCAGGGAAGGTTTTCAGAGCCACTTAAGCCACTTAAGCAAAGGGCCTAGGGGCAGGGAAGATCTTCAGATTCCCATAACAAACCATCACAGATAGGAAGGCTCCTTAAGAGTCTATCCATTATGGCAAATCTTTAACAAACATTGTTTTTCTTGGATGTTTTTCTTGGTTCCTGGAGTCTGATCTCAGTCCCATCAAGATCCTCCCTAGACTCCTCCTCAAGATATTCCCTGGACCCCTCTTCCTATCACCCCAGACTACTAGATCACCCCTAGATCCCCCTCAAAGTCTTTCTGCATATAAGATCCATCTTGCCTCCATGAAGGGACTCAGATCCAATCTAGCCCACTTGTCAATACAAGCATCACAATCTTCAAGAAATTTTGTTTTACTTTGGCTGAGAGAAGGCTTGAGTCGAATTCATTCTGCAGGACACAGAACATCAGTATTTTGGGGTCTCGAGCACCCCTAAACCTTAACCTCAACAATAGCACTCCTAAATCTAACTAAACAAGTTAAGAAGAAGAGACCATTTCAATCTCTTGGCCTATGCTCATTTCTGCCTCCTGCTCTTTCTCATTCCAAATAGAATGTAAGTTACTTGAGAACAGGTTCTGTTCCCTTTTGTGTTTCTATCCCCAGCTCTTATCCTACTTCCTGGAACATAGTGAATAAATGTTTTCTGACTGATTATTGGTTGATTCTGTGATTAAAAACACAAGGTCACTCAAAACCCATCCTCTAATAAGACATCTCTACAAGTATCTAGTTCTTTCTAAGCTCAGCTACCCCCAAATATTCAAGAGTTTCTAAAGTTTTACAATAGGGAACTATTTCCCTTCCAATTCTTTTAAAGAACAAATTGAATCCCAAATGCAGTAATGTTGGTGCTAAGTGGTTTTGACAGTCCCATCAGTGGACATAAACAAACATTTAATGTTGTTCAGTTGAAGACAATGCTGTCAATGTATTGTTTCCAAACAACTTGGAATACACAAAGATCCCTCAAGTAGAATCTCTTATGAGACATAAAACCACTGGCACAAGGGATAATTGAGTTTTACTCCTATCACTGAACATTATCTAATATTCCTTGGGGTTTTTATGAAGCCAAGGAATCATCTATTCCAATCATGTTTATTCCTGAAAGCATGGACACTGGTGTTACAGAAAGCAAGATCGTTATTACAGCAGAGAAAACCTCAAGGGAGTAAACAAGATCATTCCTAGGAAAGAACTGCAACTCACACGCACACCTCATAAAGAATTATACTTTTGGTTGCCCTAATTAAAGAGGCAACTCAGAGGAGCACATAATATGACTTTAGAAAGACCAACAATGTCATGACCGTTTCTGGGGAAGAGCTTATTAATCAGAGTTTGGGACATAAAACATTGAAATCCGAAAGGACCTTAGAGGCAAATTAACTGTGAACCAAGACTAGAACCAAGGTCTTCAGGCTCACAACCAAGTGCTCTTTCCACCACACTGTTTTCTTAATCAGGAAGTTTCCCCATGCTCACCCAAAGACCAAATTATTTCCATGGTTCTTTACCCTATTATTCAAAGGCATTGGGCACTAGTTCTGTCTTCTGATTCAAGGTTATGTTGAGAGTTGGAAGGAAGGAAGGAAGGAAGGAAAGAAGGAAGGAAGGAAGGAAGAAAGGAAGGAAGGAAAGAAAGAAGAATGAGAAAATAAGCTTCATACTCTTCCTTTCAGAACTGAGGTATTTGGGGGAAGAATGGAGGGATGTTGGGGGGAGAGAGAGAGAGAGAGAAAGAGAGAGAGAGAAATGAAATTTCAACTTACCCTCCTTAAGCTACTTGGTATCTCTAATTAAGGATTTATTTGGAAGGTGACGGAAACAATTAGTGAAAAGAGGTCTGGGGCATCTACCTGTGTATTTGTCTTTTCATACTACCTTTGTGTTCCATTCACATGGTTGAGTAAAGGTTAATTATAAAACTAAAAGTGAGTAAAAGTTCATTATAAAATTAAGTTATGAAACTAAAATAAAAGGATCATTGATCAAAGAGACAGCTGATTAGACAAGCAGAATATAACTGGTCAGGTAGAGTCATGCCCCAGGATACCACATGTTTTAGTAACCATATGATATAGGAAAGAGCTATACTTAACAATGTGCTCAATCCTTCAACAAGTTAACTAAGAAAGGGCCATATTGCACCCCAGCAACAAACTAAATTCTCTCTCTTAATAATAGTGGCTGGCATTTATATAGTTATTTAAAGTTGGCAAATTACTTTCCTAATGAGAAAATTGTGTCAAACAGAAGTTAAGTGACCTTCCCAGGATCATACAGCTTGTTAGTTTCTTGAGTTCAATTTAAACTTGAATCCTTTAGACTCCAGGCCAGAGTTCTAAGCACTGTGCCACCTATCTCTCTTGGATTTGGAATAATAGATTAAAGAGCAAGAATTTATATGTGTGTTTGTATGCATATGTGTGTATGTATATATGTATGTGTATATACACATATATACACAAATACATACATTACATATGTATATTGTGCATGTACACACACACACACACACACACACACACACAGACACACACACATCTCCTTCTCATTGTCTTGGGAAGTGTTCTAGTATACCAGGATTCTGTTTGCTACAATGGGTTACATTTTTTCCAAGGAAGTGAATGGTAACTTGGGGAAGAAATCATTCACTACCAAGGTAGGAGCACTTCACTTTTTTTTTAAAGCAATTCATTCTCAGAAAGTGAATTCCTGATGACTGATATGGAAATATATATTGCATGACAGAACATGTATAATCTATATCAAATTGCTTGCCTTCTCAAGAAGGGACAAGGAAGAAAGAGAATTTGGAACTCAGAATTTTTAAAAATGAATATTAAAAATTGTTTTTACATGTAACTGAAAAAAAAAGAAAAAGAAAGGAAAGAAAGCAAGTTCCTCATTAAAAAGAAAGACCTTATTTAATTATGAAGTCTGGTTGGACAAGTGACTATGTATTAACTGGAGTGTTCCAACTTATATTTATAAATGTCAGATGCTATTGTTATTATTTTGACATGATGCTGAGAATCCAGCCCCCAGCAGCAGATTGTTTTCTTCTTTCTTCAGGCACGAAAGCTCAGAAAAAGGAAGAAATCAGACAGACTGGCCTTGGAAGGTCTCTGGCTAATATGTAGCTCAATTAAATGTGCTGAGCAGATTAATCAGTCAATCAATCAATAAATGGGCATTTGTCAAGCATTTACTATGTGGCAGGCTTTGTACTAAGGACTAGTACATTAATTCTTAGAAGCCACAGCTTATAGTACCCCATAGCATAGCACCTACTGTTCAACTATGATATGAGGATCATGACTTCCCCAGTGGGTCCATTTCCTCCTTGGATGCTGACTACAATGTCTCTTGGTTTCAGAAGGTGGCTTTGGGGAGTTGCTATAGTTAAAGAATGCAGCACTCATACACTAACCTGGTAATGAGCCTCTCTGTCAAGTCAGTCATTCAGTCAAATGATGAATATTTATTATTTACTATAGGGCAAGCACCATGCTAAGCTCTAGGGATATAAAGAAAGACAAAGATATAACCCCTTCCCAAGTAGCTCGCATTCTAATGGGGAAAGTAATGTGTCTCACCCCTCCCAAAAAGATAACTATGTACATTTTAAAATATATACATTTTAAATGTAAATTACCAGGCCAGTGTGTGAGAACCAGACATACTATGCTTATACTCCGTTAGCATGATCTTCAAAAACCCAGTAGACTCCATGCAAAAGTGTACTAGTAAATGTTTAACTGACTCTCCAGAGGAAAAAAAAAATGTGTCCATGACACACTTTTAAATTTAATCTTAATTATTGACTTTTTATCCACTTTCTTAAATCTAGATAACCAACAAAATAATAAAACAAGCCCTGATTTATAGCATTTGCTGATTTCTAAAGTATAAATGATCACAATGGAAATTTAACAATCAGCTCAAGAGTTTGTCTACATTGGTTCTAGTACATTCCTGGTTCCATGGCACAAGCATTCATTAGTGGCGGTTAGGATGCTGGATATAAAATAGAGGTGTCAAATACATAGCACTGAGTGCAATCGAAATCAGATTTAAGTGGAATTAGAAAATATTTAACAAAATTTCAAAGATATTCAATAAAACATAGATGACATATTTTGAAACAAAATCAATACACACCCCAGAGGGATCTTTATGTATGAATTAGTGGCCCCCGTTTCTATTTTAATTTGATACCATTGATGTAAGAGACACACAAAATTCTAGATGAAAATCCAAATCCAATTGTTGAGGTTTAAGGTTTGGGGGTGCTCGAGACCCCAGAATACCAATATGCTGGGTCCTGCAGAATGAATTCCACAAGCCAAATTCTCATCCAAAGAAAAGCAAAGTTTACCAAAGATTCTCCATAATGGGTAGACTCTTAAGGAGCCTCAGTATCTGTGAGCTTGCACTGGACAAGGGGGCCAGAATCCTCTGACACAGAGTGACTCTGCGCTAGACAATTCCCTTGTCTTCTCATGGAGGCAAGATGGATCTTATATACAGAAAGGTTATAGGGGGAATCCAGGGGTGGTTTACAGGAGGAGTTTGGGGAGGATCTTCAGGAGGAGTCAAATGAGCTCAGACGCCAGTAAAGAGAAGATTAAGGAGCTGGAGGCTACCTGGAGATGACAGACAAAGGAGGGCTAGGCTAGTTTAAGAGTAACAGATTTGGGCAGAGATATTTATAATGAAAGGCTTATGGCCTCAGGCAAATGCCTCATCTGGGGGAAGATTCAAGGAGAATTCAAGGGGGTTCCCAGAGCCTGTACCTCACACCATACTTCTCACATAGAAGGCAATTAACAAATACATACCTCTGATTAAATGAGAATAACAACATTTACAGTTTAATAAGTGCTTTCATAAATGATGTCTGACCCTTCTAGCAGCAGGGCAGGAGCCATTTGACTCTTAGACAAGTGAGGCTGAAGCAGTAAAGTGAGGTGCCGAAGGTCACATGACCATAATGGGTCAGAATTAGCTTTATTTTTGTTTCTTTTGTGTAAATAAACAAATAGAGACTATCACTTGAATACAGCTATCCAGCAATATGGTACAGAGGTAAAGTGTGAGTTTGGAGCAAGATGACCAGTTTCCATATCCTGCCTCTGCCCCTGTCACTACCTGAGTGATATTGAAAAAGTCTCTCTATGGTATGATGTATAAAAAGCTTGAGAGACACTGTTTCTGGGTAATTAATCACTTTATTAATAATGCTAGCATATTATTAATAAAAAGACGGACATTTGGCTGTCTCTCTTAGACAGACAAAAGACAAATCATGGAACCCACTCAGTGCTTGGAGGAATGAGTGTTCCTGAGGGTGGAAATCAACTCTGACTAGTTAACAATGAGAGAATGAATATTATAATGAGAAGTGGACCTGTTCTCAGTTTTGGTCAAAGACTAAACCCTAATAAGACTAAAGGGAGAATCCACATTTTCCCAGACCTGTCTGAGTAAAACACAATGGGCCAGAACCCATCAATTCACCTAATTTTATCTTTTGAACAGGTTGCTCTCAGTATCTGCCATGCACTTCAAAGGCTGCCTGAAAAACCTACAGAAGCTGATTTCTGAATGAGGAAGTAGAAAAGGGGAAAAACCTTCATTCTAATTCAATAATTAATTCTTAAACACAAGAGAAAAATAGTCATTTCTCTCAATGGGCCTCAGCTTCCTCATCTATGATATTTGGAAGGTTGACTGTCTTAGAGGCCTAAGATCACTTCCAACTTTAAATCTAGAATCCTAAAATAGAAACAATTAGGGTTTCATCTATCCATACCCACAGATCTAAATGTCTCTGAGTTCTCGCTACAGCAGCAAACAGTTGCTATTCCCACATATTTTTAAAGATGAGAAAAACTTAGGCCAGAGAGAAAAAGTAACTTTTCCACTAGTCTGCCACTGGAACCCAGGTCTATCAACTCCCAAAGCAGTCCTCTAAATTGCTCCAGCCTTGTTTATACAAGAACATGGTGTGAGTGAGTCAGGAGGAGAGGTTTCATTAGATGTCAAAACAAGCCCAGGGCCAAGGGTTGGGAAGCAAGTTCAATACCTTTTGTAATGTATACAGATCCCCCCAAAAAAATGTAAGAAAAAAATTATCATTACTTCTACCACCGTGCTAATTACCTCATTGCCATAAAAGTTACCCTCAATTTTCTGCTACTCTGTCATCTAATCCACAAGAACATTTCAGTTAAGTAAGTTTTGATGGCTATTTGAAGATTGTAGAATCATATAATTACAACTGGAAGGCTCCTTTAAAGATCCCCCTAGTCCAAACCTCTCATTTTACACAAGAGGAAATTGAGGCTCACAGGAGTTCAGAAACTTGCCAGTGACACACAGCTCATATATGGCAGATCTGGAACTGAAAACCAGATCACCTCTCTCCAAATCCAGGGGTATTTATTACAAAAACATCTAAAAAATCACGACAAACACATTTTCATACTAGAAGCCATCTCCAGTAGGAATGAAGCAGCCTCAGATTATTAGCTCCAATTTACTTCCTAAGTTTAAGGACATTTAACTCTAATTTTTCAGTTACTTCAATCTTAGAGATAAAATATGAAAACCTGACTCCATTTCAAACTCAGCTTAATTTATGCCAGTCTTAAAAATTATTTTTGTAAACTTTTCTCAGCTTGCGAAAGTTCTGATAAACCACGCTTTTTACTGGTCCTAATTTCCTATTGCCACGTGTGCTACTCCTGTCTTCTTTGAATTCATGGCAGTGAGTATTCTCTGGGCTCAGTGCTGGTTTCCTATAAATATAATGACCATATTTTCAAAACCCCAAATCAGGGCATGTGATCTAACAAAGAATATCTGTGTTACAAAACCCCATTGGAAGCATATCTTCCATTTTTGAAATCAAGGCCATCCTGGACAATCTATGGTTTCTGGAGCCAAAAGAAAAGGACCCTCGAGTAGGATACTTTCCAGCCAAATAAATGGCTCCTGGAGCTCCTGAGGGACAGTTGTGTTGCAGAACACACTATAATTTGTGTTTTGTGTGACCACACCCACAGACCAGCAAAACAAAACCTTATATATCCAAAGGATGGTTTGTGAAGCCAAGGTGTATTATTACATTAAGAAAATTGATCTGTCTCATGACACACAAGCCTTTTGGATGAAAGGGCTGTAATTTATTTAATATGCGCCCATAACAAAATGCCTTATGGATAATAAGGGGCAGAACTTCATGGCCACGTTGGCTTCACAAGTGAAGCATCATAAAGCCATAAAAGATCTACTATTAAACATCCCACTTCACCATCTCCAATAATGATGCCTTAGATATCATAGTATGATGACCACCTCCCCAAGTCCCCCACTTCAACATGCTCAAATATTCTACTTCTAGTGAACCATGTAGTGTCTCTTCACTGAGTTTTCTGATTCATTGCTGAGCTGAGGACACAAGATATTCATTTGGTAAAAGAAAAAGTGACTTTTTCTGGGACCTTTTGGATGTAGCCAACTAGGTGAGAAGATATGATTTCAGATCAGGACTCCTGACTACCATTTAGTCTCTTGAGCCCCCCTTTCCTTTAGCATCAACCCAGTAAATGTGGAAAAGTCTATAGAAATTGCAATGCTACTCACTTCCCCGGCACCTGAGGGGAGGGGAGGTGCCTAGGCATCAGTAGGATTGGACTGGTGGCAGAAGAAATTTTAGCATCAGAAATAGGTAGATGTGTGGTTTTAGCAAAAATGTTACCCACTCCCTGTCCTTTACCTAACCATTACTGTTTTTTCAGGCATCCTCTCTGGAATTATCTGACCAAACAGCTAATTAGGATCTTCCCAGTGACCTTTCTCAGGCTCCAGTATACTTTCTCAGGTTTTTTTGTTTTTTAATGGATTTCTGAGTCTTTATCTCAGCCCCTTCCAGGAAGTCTTGGGAATTCCAAATTAGACATATAAATTCAAAGTCTTTTTAAGGAGAAGAAAACACTAAAGACTGGATAAATCAGGAAAGGTCTTCTGCAAGAAATGACTGAGTCAATCCTTGAAAGGAATTAGATATTCTAAGAGACAAAGAAGAAGACGGATTACATACCTGGCATCGAGGACATTTTGAATAAAGTCACAGAAGTGAGAGATGAAATGTTGAGGTTGAGGAATAGCTTATAAGCCAATTTGGCTAGAACATTGAGTGCATGAAGAGAAATAATGAAAAAGAAAAAGTAATCTATAGTGGCAGGCCAGAGTCCAACTGTGGAGGAGTTTGTATTCTATCCTAGAGGTGATAGAGGATTGTGAGGCAAGCAAGGCATTCCACTTGAAGCAACAAGGCACCCTGAGGAAAAGTCAGGGTGCAGTATATGCTAGGCAAGTCAAACCACCCACCCTAAGTACCACCTTCACCTCACTCCCTGGTAGACACCCTTGAACCTAAGTGCTGCACTCTCACTCCACTATTCCTACTTCTGGGTCATCCCTTGCAGCTGAAGGAAGCAACACTTACGGAGAAGGGGCATAACACTACTAACACCAACCCCCTGGCACAGATAGGCTTTTAAGACCAAGAACCCTAAGAATACCAGTATACCTGTACAACCAGACCTGCTTCCCATTCAATCTTTAAGAGGAACAATCCTTCTGGAAATGGATTCTGCCTTTCTTGCCATCATCCGCTGTTTTCCATATGGCAACAACAGGTAGCTAAGACTAAGAACCCTGAGAACATCAGTATCCCCTCCCTCCCCCAACCATTGGCCCTGCTTCCAGCCTGACCCTAGAAGGTACAGGTCAGGGAAGCAACCCTTGTAGAGGTGTGATGTGGCAATTCTCTCCAGCTCCTGCCTTCTCTTCAGCCACAGCTACTAAAGGACTGAAAAAGAAAGTCCTTGCCATCAAAGTCTTTGGAATTTTCAAATGGATCAACATTCAAAAGCAATGTAATTTTATTAATAGAAATGACACTAAAGAAAATGCAATACAGTCTGTTTTACCACTATATCTTAAGGATCATGGGGCCTTTCCATCCGATTTGCAACTGAAACTTACTGTAACACCGATGTTATATTCACAGCACCTGTGAATATGCTGGTGTAGTTATGAATCACAAAATGTAGCAGACTCTTCACACGGAAGACAGAACCAAAACATTTATTCAAATACCAGAAAGCCAAATCCCAACACCAGAATGTCAAATCCATCGTACCAACCAAGAAGTTGGTATACATAACCAATGTGGTAAGCACCAACATCCCCAAGCCTTCCCTCCATCAGGACTTCAAAACAAAACCTACTCCCTTAAGCAAAAAATGCTCTTCTCTCACTCCTGCTTGTACTCTGCCCCCACACTGCTTACTCCCAATTCTCCTAGTGCTCTCTTCTGTTCCTTCCTGCTTCACCCTTCCTGTTCTACCCTTTCAGCAAGCTCCTCCCACCATGGGCTCCATGTGATTACGTTTGGCCTGTTAAGGCACAGTGAAATCTTCAAATTCCCATTACCATTATACTTGCTAATTTCTGTTTCTCTTGATTAGAATTTGAATTCCTTGAGAACAGGAACTGTCTTTTTTTTTTTCTATTTACATCCTCAGCACTTACCACAGTATTTAATGAATACTTTTCATTTATTCATTCATTCATTAGGGAATGACATGGTCATGGCTGTGCCTTAGAGAAAATAATTTTGCTCTTGCATGGAAGATGGATTAGGGAAGAAAGTGACAAAGCTGGGAGAAAGAAGAAATTAAGGTAGTCCATATGAAAGGTGATGAGGACTTCAGCTGTGGTAGCAGCCATGGGAGGCCATACGATATCAGTGTAGAATTTACAAGACTTAACAAACTATTGGATATGAGGTAATTGAAATAAATGGTAAAAAGATGTATAACCTTAAGGATATGAACCTGTGTGCCTAAGGTTGTACCAGAACTCAAAAGAATTAGAGAAGTCTGGGGGAACAATAGGGTGTTTTTGTTGGGGGAAGGTCTCAATGTAATAATCTTCATTTTAGCCATGTCACATTTGAGATGAGGATGAGGCATCCTGGTAGAAATGCCCAGCAGGCAATAGTTGATGATGTGATACTGGAGTCTAAGAGAGAGATCAGGGCTGAATCTATATAGACTTGCCAGTCATCAATATACAGATAAAAAATGAGCCCATGGGAGCTTATGAAATAGTTATCAGAATAAACTAAAGATCAAATCAACAGAACAATTCAATACATATTAAATTTAATTCAATAAACATTTATTTAAGCACCTACTATGTGCCAGGCACTGTACTGAATGTTAGGCCAATGACATAGATGAGGAGTCTAGGAAAAGAATCGTAAGACTGGCACCAAGGTGTGATAGAATTACAACAAAGGACTTCAAGTATCTAGATAGATGCTTCAGTTCTTTTCAAAAGCAGAGTGACTAGGATGTTCTTGGCTTGCATAATGTTGATTTCTTCCTTCAAAAGGTGGAGAAATCAACAATGAAAATTTCAATTCTGGATCTGATTCTTACCAAAGGAACTAGTTGCTGTAGGAGAAATGATGGTAACCTTGGTGGGAAGTAACCACTCTATCTTAGAAGCTGTGACAGAGGAAGAAAGAAAATGAAGACACAGTGTGACAAGCATCCTAGATTTTTTTTGGCGGGGGGAGAGATTTCAAGGAGTTTAAAAGGATAAATAAGATCTTGTGGATTAAAACTCTTTAAGGAAGGGCAGCTAGGTGACACAGTAAATAGAACACCAGTCCTGGAATCAGGAGGACCTGAGTTCAAATCCAGCCTCAGACACTTAACACTAGCCATGTGACCTTGGGCAAGTCACTTAACCTCAATAACCCTGCCTTCATCCCTCCAAAAAGCAAAATAAATAAATAACTCTATAAGAGAAATCAGGAAAGAAAATGGAAAAGTAATAAATGAAATTATGAAAACACTAAAGAACACAATGATGAGGAGGAGGAAAATTTGGAGCTGTATAAAAAGGATGACATGGCTACATAAGGAGTTAACCAAGCAACCTAGACTTTTTGAAAAGATATGTATAGAAGCAAGGGAAGCAAGGCCATGTCAAAAAGGGGTGGCATGGTCCTGTAATAAGATTGTTTAGAACATGAGAACTCAGAATGAGCTTAGCAGGAAAGGTCTAAAAAAAGGATTGTGTTTTAAAGTTATAATGGAGAAAATAGGAGGACTAAAGAAAAAATAAAGCTGTTGCTTGGGGAAGGTGGATAAGGGATGACTGAGAAAAGGCAGAATGGCTCAATTTTTATTTTGCTTTTGTTTGCCAAGGGGAATAATCTGCACTAGAAAGGATAGAACAAAAATAGCTAACAGAACATTGATAATCAAGTTAAATAGGGAGATAATATGGTACAACCTCCCTCCGTTCATTAGGTCAAGACACATGTTTCTGATGAACTGCACCCTGGGGTATGGAAAAAACTGGAAAATGTGATTGTTGGGCCATTTTCAGTGATTTTCAAAAGAATGTGGAGAATTGGAGCAGTATTATAGGATTGGAGAAGGGCACATTTTGTCCAAACTTCCAAAAAAAAGAGAACATTTCATAAAATTATAAAACAAATATTAAAGGGAAAGGAAGCATACACCTAGAAAAGGAAGCAGTCATCACAAAGAGCCATCCTGACTTCATCAAGAGATGACTGTGTCACCCTTATTTTATTTTGCTTTTTAACAGGATTCCTAAACTGGTTGATCAGGAGAATGCTATAGAAATAATTTATCTAGACATTAGAAAAGCATTTAATACAGTCTCTCATGCTGTTGTTATGGAAAAAGAAAGAAAACCGCCATAGAGTAGACAATATAATTAGTTGGAATAGAACTGCTTGAAGGGACCAAAATAAAGAGTAATCGTGAGGTTCAAAGTAAACTAAGATGGAGGAGTCTAGTAGAATGCATAACCGATTTGTGCTTGGCTATATGCTATTTAACATTTTTATCCCAATATTTGGATAAAGACACAAATAGTATGATTATCACATTTGAAAATGCTACAGAGATGAGGGAATCTTGACATGATAAAACACTAGGCCCAATAGAAAGGGAATAAACTCTAAGAGGAATAAATATAAAGACTCACACTTGGGTTCAAGAAGTACAATACATAGGGGGTATGGACCTATGTTTGTGAGAGGCAGGGATGTAAAATCTGCAAATGTAGGATTTTTTTTTCTAAAAGCTCAATAATGAAAGGGATAAAGATATAGGAAGGTAGCTTGAAGGGATGACATGATCAAGTAAAAGATTTTTAAGAATAGGGCAAGCCTGGGTATGTATATAGGTGGCAGAGACATAGCCAGAAGAGTAGATAAGGAGAAACAGAAAATTAAACAAAAAGAAAAAAAGACATGGAGAGACAGACCACAGAGGATACAAAGAAAGTGAGACAAAGAGAGAATCAGAGACATGACTGAAGGTCAAATTTCAGAAGGTGATTGGAGCAGAAGAAATCAAGAACACAAGTATAGAATTTGACCTTCGCAAAGAGAAGAATAAACTCTTCCTCAGAGATGGGAGAAGAAAAAAGAAAAACAATTTTTAACAAAGCATGCCAAAGGATTTTCCATCCATTATCTCATTCAAACTTTACAACAACCCTATGAAGTAAGTGTTGCAGGTTTTATCACTAATTTGACCTTAAAAAGCAAGAATTTTTAGGACAGCCCAGGGTCACCTAACTAGCAAGCAAAAGGGCAGGGATTTTAACGCAGTTCTTCCTGATTTCAAGTCCAATACTCTCTCCACTGCACCTCACTGTCTTTCAAAGAAAGGCAGAATGGAACTGTTTTAAAGGGAGATTAAGGAGAGAAATAAAGGGAAAAAAAGGAAGTAGGAGGGAAGGTCTTCTGCCCAGAAGAAAAGGAGAGAAGATGATGAGATTTACTATATTAGATATTAATTATTATCCTCCAGCTGCATCTGCTGCTCTGCAGTTTTCAACTCCGCAGATTAAGATGCCCCACCCAGGATAAACTCATCACTGCTAATGCCTAATTCAAACCTGGATTGACACCCCCTCTCAGCCTCCTCTTCCCTCTGATTGGAGGGCTGGAGGGTATAGTACCAAATTCCTCCCAATACTATCCTTTACTGAGGGTAGAAACTAGACTCTCAGCTCTTTGCTTTATGTCTGCTTCTCCACCTAGTTTCAGCTCCATCAAACAAGATCCCCCTTAGTGTCCTGTCTCACCCTCCTTTTCCTGCTTCTTTTTGTGGGCTATCTCTCCCTATTAAATTGTAAGCTTCTTGAGGGAAGGCTCTATATTTATTATTATCTTTATTTGTATCCCCAGGGCTTAGCACAATGCCTAGAATATAGGTGATGCTTAATAAATGCTTAGTGGATTCGATTACTGTCTCTAAGATTTCTCCCTGCTCTGAAATATGACTCTAGCGTTCAGTGTAGTGGCTAGGGTACGGTGCTTACAGCCAGGAATGCCTGACTCCAGCTCTTGTCTCAGACATGAATGGTAGATAGCTAGCAAACAAATGAGCAAATCACATGACCTCTCTTTGATTTAGCTTCCTCATTTGTAAAATTAAGGGGTTGGAATTGATGACTTCTAAGGGCCCTTACAGTTGTAAATCCATGATCCCCTGTCGTATCTAAAGACAAATGGGTATGCCATCCGTGAAGCTCACACTTTCAGTGGTGCTTTACACTTTATCATGTGCTTTCTTCACAATTATTCTGATTGCTAAATAGTGCAAGTATTATTAACCCCAGTGCTTTTTCCCCTCTTAACCATGTATGCCTGCATGTATCCCATTGAACAAAAAAAAAGAAATGTAGCTAAGTGCTACAATGGATTGAGCTTTGGACTTGGAGTCAGGAAGACCTGAGTTCAAACCTTGCCTTAGACACATACTAGCTGTGTGACCCTGGAAAAGTCATTTAACACCTCTCAGTTTTGGTTTACACATCTCTAAATGAGGAACAATCATAGCAGCAGTGTAACAGGTTGTTGTAGGAATCAAATGAGATAATATAGATAAAGCCTTTTCCAAGTCTTAAAGCACTGTGTCAAGTGGTATGGATAGAAGGATGTTCAAGATAGTGTCTGAATTGCCACCAAAGAACCTTGGTTTTAACCAGGTTAGGGACGGAGAGAGTGTACTTGACTTCTACATCAGCTATCATACAGAAAGTCTTATAGCCAGATGCTTTGTTTCTCCCTTTGATCACAACCCACTGGCTGGAAAGTCTGAACTTGACAGCATCGATCAGTTCTCTAGTTTGTGGTGGATAAACTAATGTTTTCTGTTAGTGGACTCCATCCCTAGCTTCTGCCATCCATGAAGGGTAATTTCTATGGGATGTAGATTATTGAAATGATTTTTCTTAATACCTTCCCATTAAAGGAATTTTTCTATGCCCTTAAAATATGGCTAACCTGCTCATATGCCCTTTTTTGGGGCCCATCAATCAAAGGAGATAGAAATCAATACACTTTAAGAAAAGATAATTATCAGTTTCCCACTATACAAAGACACAAACACTCTGAACAATAAAAAATTATGAACTTATTTCATGATTCATTACTATACAATGCATTTGGCATATTAAAATACTGAAATTTTAAATGTATATCTAGAGAGTCAGAGTGTGATAACCACTTCCCATCTTTTTAAAAATAAATTGTATTGCTCTGTTAAGCTTTAACATTACCTGTATTTCCCAATGTATACTTCCCTTCTTGCCCTCCAAGAAAGCCATAACTTAAAACAGTGAGTGAAAGAGGGAGGAATACAGTTGTGCAAAACCAACAACATATTGAAAAAAAGTCTAGCAATATATGTTGTGTTTGATATCATAGTAGGTAAGGCAGCTACATACAGGCTACTGAGCCTGGAATCAGAAGGCCTGAATTCAAATCCAGCTTCAGACACTTAGAAGCTATGTGATCCCGGGCAAATCATTTTATCTCTGTCTGCCTCAGTTTTTTCAACTGCAAAATGGAGATAATAATAGCATCTATCTCTCAGGGTTAGTTATGAACCTCAAATAAAATAATATCCATAAAGCATTTAGCATAATGCATGACAGACAGTAGATACTTGATAAATTTTTGTTTCTTCTCTCATGTTCCTAAATCAATGGGCCTCTACTTTATTCCCAGTTCTTTGCTACCGCAAGAAGTGCTTCTATAAATATGTTGGTGTACATAGGACATTTCTCTTTGTCACTTACCCCCCTTGGGGCACTTGCTCCTAATTGTCCATATCCCAGAATTCTAATGTATGGTAATCCTTGGTTCTAGATGAAAACTCTCCTAGAATCCTCCATTTCCTTTTGGTGAGCCATTCTTAATAGCCTTTCTTGTCGCCACCTAGAACTTTTGGAAGCACACTAAGGGGAATTCTTTTACACTTATCCCAGGAATGTTAGAGGTATATACATCAATGAATAAAATGTACAATTTTTTTCAGAAGTCAAGAAAAATCATCATTCTATTTCCTCTTCAAACTTTTTAAAAGTCAATTTAAAACTATCATCCTTTTTTGCCAGAGACTATACTAACTAAAGCAGCATGATGTGTTGGAAAAAAACGACACTGGATTGGAAGAGCTGGAATCTGAATCCTGATGTTCTACCACTTTCCAGCCATATGACCATGGGCAAGCCACTTGGCTCTCTAGGCCTGAGTAGCCTCATCTCTAAAATGAAAGCTTTGAAATGAATAATCTATAAGGTCTCTTCCTTTTCATTTCTAAATCTTATGGTCTTCCTTGCCTGCAGTGACCGCTGTCTTCATTCAGAAAAGTCTAAGAAGGGAAAAACTATAAGCAGGGAAGGGGTTGCTTAGTTTCC
>CM053587.1:187004369-187024437 GCA_028646515.1 Pseudochirops corinnae
GTCAAATCAATTCTCAAAAAGCCATTTCTTAAAGCTTCATACACCCAACTCATCCAATGCAGGCAGACATTTCCTCAAGCTCCATAGTGAATTTTATTCATCAGAAGGTAATTTATACCCCTATAGACAGATTTTCTCCCGACTAGAGACAGAAGTAGCTCTGAAGGCACATCATAAGTGGCTATCACTGTGGTGTTAATCCCAGAAGGAAGTGCTCATTATGAGGATTGACATCCTACTGGTGTTAACAGAGTATTGCTCCCTAGTCTATCAATCACCACATCTGTCCCATGCCAATTAGCATTTGTAGTGGTAGACCAGCATGGATTAGTGGGAAATGCACTATATTTGGAGTCAGAGAATTAAAGTACTGCCACTGTCTACCTATGTGACCTTAAATAAGTCACAGCCTCTCTGAGCTTTAGTTTTCTCATCGGTAAAATGAGAGGGTAGGATTATATGAGTTTATAGTTCTCCTATAACTCTAAATCTATGATATCATGACCATATGGTTTGGTATCCAAATCTGACATAATATAAGGAGAAAGAATAGATTATCCCTTTCATATCCTGAGATCAGATTTTTTAAAAAATCTAATTTGTTGCTTCTCCTTAATTTGACAAAAAGATTATTTGACAAAAGGACATACCTTCTTCTCTGAATGCTATGCAAATTACTTACTTGTCTTCTACATATAAACATAAATTTCTTATTTCTAGATTGGTATATTTCTCAAAGAACAAAGCATGCTATCAAGGAATATTCCATAATCCCGATAATATACCCTGCCCCAGGACCTCCCCCTCACTCTGATTGGAAAGGGCTGAGGATAGACACTGGATATCTCAATCCCAGAATCTCCACCACCTAAGGATGGCTCCCAAGAAATTCACCTCATCATTTCCCACCCACCTGCTTTTGTGGACTTTATGATTTCCAGAAACTCATCATTCTTCAAGATGAAATCCCATTCTAAGATCATTTCTCTCCCAGATTTCAGGACTTCATCATGCCCTCTCCCCTTGCTTTTTACCTTCTGTTTGTGTGTTGTCTTCCCCCATTAGATTATGAGCTCCTTGAGGGAAGGGATTGTCTTATGCCTTTCTTTGTATCACCAGCACTGGTGCAATGCCTGGAACACAGTGGTACTTAATAAATGTTTATTGATTCTGACTGAGATTTACACTGGCTTGCCTGAGACCTTCTTTCCAGTTAAATCTTTACCACCAACTAGCTATGATGTTGGTACCAATTACAACCTCAATGGATCTCAGTTGACTCATCTGTAAAATGTAACATTGATACTAGATATCTTTTAAAATGATTTGGTGAGACTTCTAGCTCTGAGAACAGGCTATTCTTCAGCATAGACCTGGGCAAATAGGCAGCCTTCAGCAGACAGACTGCCTTAGGTGCTTCAATGTAGCCCTAGGGAAATGCAGAAACACCCCACAAGCCTCAGCACACACCAGACACCAGCACTAGGACACCATCTCAGCACCAAGTAAGCTGCCAGACCCCTACAGCCTCCAGCAGTGCCAGTCGCCTCCCATCCACCCCCACAGGACAAGACAAGAGGGTCCCCCGTGGGTCTCAGGGCAACATCAGTGCAGCACCAGGTAAACAACCAGGGCTTGTAGACCCTGGCACAAGAAGCCCAAGACAGTAACCACCCAGGGAGCATAGCTTAAAATTAAAAGAAAGGAAAAAAGCCAAAACACATGAGCAAAAAATAATAACAAAAAAAGAATCTGACCATAGAAAGTTACGAAGATGACAGACAAGACAAAGACACAAACTCAGAAGAGAACAACAATGTGAAACCAACAATGGGCAAAATCTCAAAGGAAAAACAGAAAGTGATCTAAAACCTAGAAAAAAATCAAGGAAGAGCTCAAAAAGGAGCACAAAAATTATATGAAAGAGGTAGAAGAAGAGTAGGAAAAGAAATGAGAGTAATGCAAGAGAATTATGGGGGGAAAAGAGTGAACAGCTTAGAAAAAGAAATCAACTGCTTAAAAAGTACAATTGGCCAAATGGAAATGAAAGCACAAAAGCTCACTGAGGAAAACAACTCAGTAAAACTTAGAACTGAGCAAGTGGAAGCTAATGACTCTAGAACATCAAAGAATCAATCAAACAAATTCAAAAGAATGAAAAAATAGAAGAAAATGTAAAATAGCTCATTTTAAAAACAGCTGACCTGGAGAATAAATCCAGGAGGGATAAAATCAGAATTATTAGACTGCCTGAAAGCTATAACCAAAAGGAGGACCTGGACATCACCTTTCAAGAAATTATCAATGAAACTGCTCTGATATACTGGAACCAGAGAGCAAAATAGGCATTGAAAGAATCCACCAATCCACCAAAAAGATCCCAAAATAAAAACTCCAAGGAACATTATAGCCAAATTACAGAATTATCAGGTCAAGGAAAAAATACTGAAAGTAGCCAGAAAGAAACAATTTAAATATCAGGGAGTAATATTCAGGATTATACGGGATGTAGCAGTTGCAACATTAAAGGACTGGAGTCCATGTAACATGATATTTTGGAAGGCAAAAGAACTGAAACTACAACCAACAATCACCTATCTGGTCAAATTAAGCGTAATTACTTCAAGGGGAACAAATGGTCATTCAATGAAATAGAAGGATTTCAGTGTTTCATATGAACCAAACAGGTGCAAAAACCTGATAGAATGTCAATAGCTTTTCATTGATACACTTCATGACAAGTTGTAGAAATAAAATAAGATCTCTAACTTTGTTTAATGAATTAAAATGCATTTTTTTCCAAAAAAATATTTAATTTTAATGTTTTATGATCCTATGAATATTTAGTCAGTGGCAGCATGGCATATCAGCTAGAGAGCTGGCCTCAGAATCAGGAAGATGGGTTCGAATCCCATCTCTGACACATACAAGCTATGCCACCCTGGGCAAGTCACTTAACCTATCAATGCCCCCAAAACAATTCTCCAAAGTTTATAAATTGCAGGGAAGGTACTAATCTACATTGATAGAGGAAGTTTCTTCTCTGGCAATTTCCTACACCAATGAAATCACAGGTCTGTTTTTTTGTTGTCTGTTTGTTGTTGTTTTTTTAATATACAGTTGTTTACATAGTTGTCTGCATGTTGCCTCCTTATTAGAATTTGAGTTTCTTGAGTGTAGAAACTGTGTTTTTGGCTTTCTTTGTATCTTCAGTTTGGGGCATGATACTTAACATATTGTAGGTGTCTAATGTTTGTTGTCAAGAAAAGAAAATATACATACATCTTTATTTTATTCAACCATTTATCATATGAATAGTAAGAGTATATCTAGTATACATCTTAGTGTTAAAAGAAATTCAAAGTCATCTATAGGTATATAGATAGAGATATACAAACACATAATTTGATTTCATTTAACAATTTTCAAATAAATATTAAGAAGACAGCTAATATGCATCTACATATTAAAAGAACTTCAAAATGGGAATGAAACTGTCATCCCTAGTATGAATATGAAAGTCTACTCTCAAACCCACTCATTAGCATTAGGGTGCTAACCAATGTAGAGAAACATGGGTATTCAATCAATCCCATATCTTAACTTTGGAGAGCCAAGAACTTCATCTCTACCTAAAACCCAGATTCCTCCTTCTGGAGCATGCCAGCTACAGCTGCCAAGCCACAAACTAGACCCAAAACAAATATTTTAAGGATGCTGAATTAAATCAGCAACTTCTAAATTTAGATGTCAAAGTCCCTACTGTTGAATTATTACTTGGTTCATTCAGTTGATACTGAGACATAGACAGAAAACAAAACTGACAGTCCTTTGAAGACATGTCTGAATGACATTTAAGCAATGAGGAATCTATGATCTGCAATCTCAGGAGCAAAGTTTTGCTCATGCTTTCCATCATCTGTGACACATTTTTAGGGCTCTGTAAGGAGAAAGAAACCATTAAGAGCTAAAATTTCTCAAATATTTCTTCAAACTACATAGCAAATACATCAACAAACTTGGATATTAAAGAAAGATTTACAGGGAATTTCCAATTTTGTTCAGCCTTTCCTTTCTCAGGTGAATAAAGTATTTTGCTAAATCTGGTGTTTGCAACCATATTCCCAGCAAGTGGATAAGCATTTGTTAAGCATTTATCGTGTGTCAGGCACCGTGCTAAATAATAGAATACAGATAACAAGCAAAAATAAAGATAATCTCTGCCCTTAAGGAGCTCACATTCCAATAAGGGAAGATAACACAGGAAAGAAACCTTAAGGTGGTGGGGGTGGAGAGGAGGAGGAAAGAAGGCATGCTTGGAGAACAAAGTCTGAGGAATCAGGAGGGGTGGGTGGGATGTAGCAGGAGAGTTAGGGGAGAAGATAAGGTAACAGGGATAGGGTAAAAAGAGAGGCTGAGAAAGAAAATAGTGAATGAAAATAAGATGGAAGGAAATTCATAGTAATTATAGTAATTGTAACTTTGAATGTGAATGGGATATTTATAGCAGCTCTCTTTGTAATGTCAAAGAACTGGAAGGGATCTTCATCAACTGGGGAATGACTGAACAATTTGTGGTATATGATTGTGATGGAATACTACTGTACTATAAGAAATGATGAGCTCAATGATCTTAGAAAGGCATGGAAAGGCCTGAAATGATGAAGACAAAGTGAGCAGAAGCAAGAGAACATTGTATACAGTAACAGCAATATTGTTTTAAAAATGACTTTGAGTAACTAAGTCATTTTGGATCTTATAAATACACAAATTAAGAATAAAGGACATATGAAGAAAAATGCTATCTGCCTCCAGAGGAAGAACTGATAAATAGAAGTATATATAGAATAATTTTACATGTATATGTGTATATGTATGTCTGTGTGTGTACACACTTATTTGTGTTTAAAGGTGGTCATCTCTATGTTGGGGTAGGGGAGGGAAGAAAAAAGTAGAAAAAAGAAATTCACATGATAACTTCATTACATATATAAAAGGAATAGCAAGTTGTACATAATAGATTTGCAGTTTCATGTGCATTTTTTTATTTATATTATGTTATGGAAATGCTTGTTTTATTCAATAAATTAAAATTTAAAATTTTTTTTTTAAAAACTAAATAATCAGGAGCAGAGCTCAGAGAAGAGTGAAGGAGTAAATGTGGCTGGTCTGGGAAATTCTTCCAAATGGAAGTTTCAGAATGAGTAAGAAACCAATTGGAGGAGTAAGCTCCAAGGGTAGAAAAGGGATCTTCCAGGATGAGAAAGCCTCAGAGATGAAAGGACGTTCCAGGAAAGCTATAAGAAGTAAATCAGTTCGTTTTGTCAGTCTCCTCACCTCAGATATTTGCTAGCTGTGTGACTCTGGGCAAGTCATTTAACTTCTGTCTCAGTTTCCTTGTCTGCAAAACAAGAACAATAACAGCCTACTTATCGTAGGTAGGTATTGTATACATTGTTGTAGGGATAAAACAATATTTACAGTGATTTGCAAACATTAAAACACTATAAAATTGTGACTACTATTATTGCAGTCCATGCTATATCTGCATTACCATGACACTACAGACTCACCTTATGGCTGGTTGTTTCCCCATCTGTTAGCTGCACTGTATGATGTCACTAAGGAAAAGGAAGGAGGGAAGGAAAGAAAGAAAGAAGGAAAGAAAGGTTTATTAAGAACCTACTATGTGTCAGGCACTGTGCTCAGCACTTTACAAGCATCTCATTTGATCTTCACAACAACTTGCAGGGTAGGTGGTACTATTACGTCCATTTTAGAGTTGCGGAAATTAAGGTAAACAGAAGTTAAGTGACTTGTTCAGCTTCACATCGATAGTAAATGTCTGAAGCCAGATTTGAATTCGTTTCTTCCTGACTCTAGGCCCAGAGTTCTATCCACTACACCACGTAACACTGAGGTAAAATAACACACCACAAGTTACCACAGTGAAGCTTCTTCCCCAACAGGTAAGCAAAATGGAAGGCTCTGTGTAACCCACAAGCATCAAGACCTTTTCACAAAGGTCTCCCTGAATCCTTGCTTCTTTCATTGCTACTGCGAATTTTCCAAAAGCAATTGGGCTGTGTCCAAAATTCCATTCACTAGTAATCTCTTTGCTTTCTTTTTCAATGACTGAGCTGCATGCTAATGTCATGTATTAGAGTGGTAGTATAGAGAGGTCTCAAATGTAGTGAGGGCTGTCGCCCTGCATATAGTATGGGGAGATATTGTATTAGGCAGAATAGATACCCCTAGCCTCCTCTCTTCTAACCCTTCAGGTTAGTTAGCAGGAAGTTGATCAGAGTCCACCACTCTGTTCTCCTCAGAGAAATGGGGTACAGGGTTATCATTATATCTCTCTGCTCCCTTAAATATTATTGTTCTAAGGGATGTGATCAGATTCAACCTAAATTCTGATTTCTGTGCCATTCTTGAGGGAGGAGAACAACCCCAAATTTTATATCCAAGGTTTGACTCCTTTTCCCACTAAATATCACTTCTGCAATGAACACCCATATGTTGGCAATCTGTTGTTAACCAAGAAATCTATTTATCCAAATTCCTAGCAGAGAAAGTATTCATAGGAGAATATATCAGACAATACAGAACTAAGAGGCTCCATCATTGGGAGTGAGATGATTAAGTTGAACCAAGAGAAAGAATCCCATATTCCACCCAATGAGAAAACTACCTGAAGTCTCTAGTGTAGCAAGCTGTATATAGGGACACGACGAAGACTGCCAGATCCTCTCCTGACTTTCCAGAGTCTTCTCTTCAGCAATCTAAAGTGGGGTTGGCCTCTTCCTTATTCCTTCTCAAAGCTGGAAGCCAGAAACACCCAAAGCAACTAGAAGCCTAAAGAAGACTGAAGAAAGTTGGAGCTTTCCCACTCTGACCAAATTCATCCTGCCCCTCACACAGGGGAGGGCCTTCATCTCCACCAATGAGGAGAAAGTTCCAAACCAATGGGCCTTGGGACTGAAGCTACTTTTGTGTAATTACTACAGAAGCATCTTCACCTGCCTCCTCCACACTCTTCCAGGTTCTACCGGTGTTCTACCAGTTGCCAGGCTAATATATCCACTCTGGTATCTAGAGACTGTAGCAGTCATTTCCCAAGCACTGAATCATGGAAAGGGGAGCCACATGACTGTGACCAGGTAGTTGAAGCCCACCCCCAGCTCCCCACAGCACCCTACCTTCTTACCAACTCTTCTATTCTTACTAGCCCTCTCATGACCCACCTGGTAGCACCTTCTAGTGAATTTTTGCTATCATCACTATCATCTTCCCCTAGCTTACCTGAGTTTCCTTAACTATAGTATTGTGAACTGTTCTCCCTTGAAGGAATCAGGACCCCTCAAGTGAAGCAATTAAATGAAGTTCATGATGTTTATTGAAAGATCCCTTTTCTACCCTTGAAGCCCACTCCTGAAATTGGTTTCTTACTCTTTCTAGAACCTCCATTTGAAAGAATTTCCCAGGACAACTGTACTCCTTCACTCCTCTCTGAACCCTGCTCCTATTTAATTTTTTTAATGTATTTAATTCTTAATTTATGGAATAAAACAAGAATTTTCATAATATAATGTAAATAAATAAAATTGCACACGAAACTGCAAATCTATTACGTACAACTTGCTATTCCTTTTAAACATGTAATAAAGTTATGTAAATTTTTCTTCTTTTTTTTCTTTTCTCCCCCTATACCCCCATAGTCAGGTGAGAGTGATGGCTCCAGGGAAGAAATTCCTGTGCAGGTAGTGATCAGAGTTGCAGACTGTACAATACAGAATTAGGCAGAGTGAGCAAGAGAAAGAGATGGAAGTAGAATGAAGAGGATGTGTCAAAACAAGGAAGCATAATAAATGTTGAGGGATTTAGTGAGGTATAGCATCCTGGAATTTGGATAATAATTAAATCTGTACAAAATGAATAACAGGGTCTTGAGCTAGACCAAGAGTTATTTCAACTCGTTCTTTCTGGGTCTGTGTGTATGAGTCAGCTTTTACAACTGGCCGTATATATCTAGCCCTGTCTTCCAGTGACTTTTGAATTTCCTTCCTTTGGAGAGCTACTGTCACCACTGCCCACGTAGCCCTTCCATGGCAATGACCAAGTGCATGTGAACCAATGAAAGCTCAGCAGCACAAAATTTCTGAGTTGGACCAGTCCCTGAACACAAATTCATAGTACAAAATAAGCAACAAACAATCATTCAGAATTTGAATGAAAACTTCTAGGAAGGGGGAGGGTGAATGTACTGACTTCTACCAGCCCATTACTTTTCACTATAGTTCTAATTGTTAGGAAATTTTTCATCGTACTAAATCTAAATCTTTCTCTCTAAAACTTCAGCCCTTTGCTACCAGCTTTTCCCTTGGGTGCCAATAAAAAGAAGTTTTATCTCTCTCCTTCTTCCACAGAGAGCCCCCTTAATTATTTGAAGATAGTGATCATGTCCCCAAAGCTCTTTGGTCACTCCCCTCACCAAAAACAAACAAGAAACCATGCCTACAAAATTTCCCATGGAGCAAAAGCCCCCACAAAACTAGCATCTCAAGAAGAAAGTATATCATATTCAAATACCACCAAAGACATAGCAACTGCAATTATCCCTCAGATCATTGTATTTTATGTTCCTCACAGTAAACCTCAATGATGTTATCAGTGCTCTGACATACCAGAAATAATGCAGTTGGTTTGGAAAGCTACCAGAAAGGGTTACCTTCTAACCATGGTTCTGTATCAATAAACTTAATCCCTGACACCACCAACCCCGTCTCTATCCTAGGATAATAACCTTCATCTTATTCACATTATGCTCAGACAATATGTCCTTCAAATACAAAAATATAAACCCCTATTACTCTAGAAGGCATTTTCTAGCCTTCTCCTCTGAGTGCCTCTGTTAAATTACAGTAACGTGTATAGATAGGACTGTAGACCTGAAGCTGCAACAGGCTTTAAAATCCTTTTAGTTCAATCTTTTATTTTAAATTTTTTTTAATTTATGGAATAAAACAAGCATTTCCATAACATATTATAATTTTAAAAAGTGATTTCACATGAAATCGCAAATCTGTTATATACAACTTGCTATTTCTATTAAATATATAATAAAATTATCATGTAAATTTCTATTTTTTTCTTCCACTCTCTCCCCTATGGCTACCATATGTGGATATATACATATATATGTAAAACTATTCTATACATTCTTCTATTTATCAGTTCTAAACTTCTTCATTTTATAGATGGGGAAACTGAGGGCCAGGGAAGTTGTGACTCATCCAAAGTTATGCAACTAGTAAGTAGAAGAATTGGGATACGAGTCCAAAACCTGAGCAATTTCCCCTACAACTATGGTGCCTCCCAAGGAAATTGAAAGTCTGAAAAGTTTTTAGACTATAGGCCAGGGATGGGGAACCTACAGCCTCAAGGTCACATGTGGCCCTCTAGGTCCTCAAATGCAGCCCATTGATTCAATCCAAACTTCACAGAACAAATCCCCTTAATAAAAGGATTTGTCCTGTAAAAGGTGGACTCAGTCAAAAGGCTGCCCCCAAGGATCTGGAAGATCACATGTGGCCTCAAGGCAGCAGGTTCCCCACCCCTGCTTTAGACTATCATGTAGACTCAGGAAAAGTTAGGAATGTGACAAGGCACAAAAGTAAAGATTAAAAGGCTTCTTCACTAAGTTTGACTCTGTCTCTGTGCCTGACTCTGTCTCTGTGCCATTGCTGTCTCTTACCATTAATTCAACTGTACGTAAGAGTAAACAGGTTTTGGAATTAAGAAACTGAACAACTCTTGAAGGAAAGAATTCAGGCAGTTTGGGTAGAAAGACAGTGTGGAAGCTGATCAGGTTTTATCTAACAATCAAATACAAATTGGGAGGATTAGGAAATGCCAGTACTAAACGAGAGTGAGGTCTCTGGTGGAGAGGTAGTTGAGTGTAAGAGCTGCAGTTCTGAAAGGATTGTGGGAATCTGCAGGACCTTAAAACTAAAAGCACATGAATGAACCCACTCTTCTCATGATATCACTATAGGAAAAACCAAGCTGCAGCCAAAGACTAGAAAGAGAGAAAATGTCCACATTCAGGTGCCCAGAGGAGCTATGCGTAGTGGCAGTGAATAGAGACTATGTAGCTAGCAGGGCAATATCTGACATAGGCTAAATGTTTAGGAGAAAAACATCTCATGATAACATATCCTGCAAAAATGACTTGCTCAATAAGGGCCAGAAAAGAACAGGTCAGGATGACTAAAGAACATCAGTAATCTTTCAGCATCTAAGGGTGAGTTTCCCTTCCGTATGTGTACCCCTATCACACATGTACCCTACATTATATACACGCCTTATGTATATCTCTTCTTCCCAATGATGCTATGGGTCTTGTGGGGAAATGTGTCCCAGATCTATGAGAGAATGTCTTATTGCTACTTTTCTGGCAGTGCTGGCTCAGTGAATGCCTTTACTGTGAACTAATTCTGAACTATGGCAGAAGTAAACCCGTCAGTAGAGCCTTTAGAGTTGTGGAATTGATTGGATGTATAACCAAAAAATACCTTTAATCTGTGATAATATTTTCTGAGGGACCCACTCAGTGACTTGAGAGTTTGGTCCTACACTACTAAAAAAAATTTTTTTTAAACTTCAAAAAACTTCCTATGTAGGTGGAATATCTCAACACATTGTAACTCTGTTTATGTTCATCATCAATTTTCAGTTTATATCCAGCATGAATTCAATAACCTCCATTCTTTGGTTCTAGTGTACTACACTAACTGTAATATCATCCATCCCACCTCTCTTCATCTCTTGTTTATGAGATGTTGACAAGAGATTTTTGTCAAGTGCTTTCCCTCATTGAAATCAAGTATATAGCATCTACAACATTGCTTTCTCTGATAAGTCAATCCAAAAATGAAATGAAGTTATTTATCTGTTATGTCTTAACTTATTACAGAAATCCATTAAGATGGAGTGAAATCATGAGAAACAAACCTAGGCCCTCTTCAGAGTATTTGATTGTCGCCCTTGAACATTTGCACCTTATACACTTTTAAGGACCCAAGGATATGATGCCAATCTTGGAACAAAGCATCAAATTTAATATCCTTCTCTTTGTGTGGTCTCATAAGCATTATCCACCAGTTCCTCATTGACTCTCTAGAGCAGTGGTTCTCAACCTTCTTAATGCCACAACCCTTTAATACTCATATGTGGGTGTATCTACATGTGGGCAGACCCGCCTGGAGACAGATAGAGGAGTGTGGTGTCGAGCACAGAAATATGTGTTTTCCAATTGTACTAGGAGCCCCTGTGACCCCTGTGAAAGGGTCGTTTGACCCCCACAGGGGTTGCTACCCACAGATTGAGAACTGCTGCTCTAGAGACACATTGTCACCATCATTCTTTCAGTAGACTCTATTCTGAATTACATCTTACCTTTATGTTGTGTCTTAGGGTTATAAGATCCTTTAAATTAAACAAATCAAGCGCATGCAAGTTTCAACCATTGTAAATATGGAAGGTAATCTGGCTCCAATTGTTTTTTATATTCTCCAAATATTCCTTCTTGATTAAATTTTTCAGTCATGGGACCAAAAAGATGACCCAGAGAACAGTGTTCCCTCTATTTTTTTTCCTGTGAGTAGATTACCATCCTACACAAGCAATAACATATGAACACCAAAAATGAACGAGTTTTAGACCTGTAATCAAATAGAACTTAGAGTAAATTTCATAAAATCATTTTTCCTGGGAGCTGGAGATGTCAAATGGGGCATAGAAAGATTAATTTGGATATTCTTTATCTTTATTGCATATTCATGATAATTAATAAGAAATGGCAAGCAGATGATACAAATGGCTATAATCGATGTTATTTTTATGTTGTTTGTCAGACACTGAGTTCACGGTCTCATGGACCATACTGTTCATGGGGTCTTCTGGGCAAAGATACCAGAGTGATTTGCCATTTCCTTTTCAGAGTGGAGACAACTACATAGGCAGCTTCCTTTAATAATGTTTATCTTCTTGTTTTGTTCTCCCATGTTGCAGTTCGCCAGGGAATGAGCCAGTAAGGTAGGCAAAATTATTGAGGACATCCTTGCTCCGGGTCTTAGGTTTCAAGTAGAAGAAATTAAGACACACATTCCTCTGCCTATAGTTACCTCTGGGATAGCCCTCCAGTAGGTGCCATTGGATGGATCCCAAGGCAGCTAGCTACTCTATTCTAATGAATAGAGTGCTGAAGCTGGAGTCAGGAATGCCTGACTTAGAATCCTGCCTCATGATGTAGCTTTGGGGTTTAGGACAGTCAATTAACCTCTCTCAACTGTACTTTACTTATGTGTAAAATATCACTAATAGCACCTAACCTCTGAAATTAACTCTCATTTATACAATATATAACTTGTAGCTATATAGTTGCTTGTATGCCGTCTTCACCATTAGAATGTCTGCTCCTTGGGGGCAGGGACTTCTATTTTTGTCTTTTTATGTATCTCTAGATCTTAGCACAGACCATGACAAATTTTGTTGTTCTCCAGTCATTTTTTTCAGTCATGTCTGAGTCTTCATGACCCTATTTGGAGTTTTCTTGAAAAAGATATCAGAGGGGTTTGCCATTTTCTTCTCCAGATCATTTTATAGACAAGGAAACTGAGGCAAATCAGGTAATGTGACCTGCCCAAGGTCACATAGCTAGTAAGTGTCTGAGGCCAGATTTGCACTCAGGAAGATGAGTCTTCCTGACTCCAGGCACAGTGCTCTTATCTGCTGTGCCACCTAGCTCCCCACCATGACACATAGTAAATGATTAATAAACTGACAGTATCTCCTATCTTATAGGATTGTTGTGATTATCAAATTAATCATATATGTAAATTTCTCTATGAAAGTATTTACTAATATTATTCCTCATAAAAGGGCCAAGTAGTATCTAGGTAAGAAGACAATATGAGCCTGATTTTAACTGGCTCTTCCTCAGGCATCTGGTCCAAAAAGATGCTAAACTGACAAGGGAAATCTTACTTTTAAGAGAGATCGTATGAACAGGCTGCGTAGTGTGATTTTAGAAAAGTTTTCCCTAGGCAAAGAAAGGAAAAAAATATCTTCCCCTTCTCTTTGCTAAAGTATGAAATTACTTTAACAGGGCATGAAGACTAATTCAACTTGGAGAGGCAATGTATTCACAGTCACTCATTCATACTAGCTTTGTGACCCTGGGCAATCCACTTAACCTCAGTTTGTCTCAGTTTCTCCAATTGTAAAATTAGGATAACAAGAGCACCTAATTTTCAGTGTAAGGATTGTAAGGATAAAAGGAGACAATATTTGTAAAAAGTGCTCTCTCTGTCTCTCTCTCTCTTTCTGTCTCAGATAGATAGATAGATAGATAGATAGATAGACATACAGTATAGTGCTATATAAATGCTTATTCTCTTCCTTTTCCCTTCATTCTTACTAATGTTGACATGACTCATTTCAAATTCTTTCCCACTATGGGACACAAGGTCATTCATTGACTGAATGGTTAAGGGTCAGATGTTAGTTAGGAGATAAAAGAGAAGAGGAAAAAAGCATAGGCTCTCTGAGGACAAACATTGTCTACTTGCCTGAATTATTATCTTTACTTTGAATTGTAAGCTGAACCACACTTGGAGTCATGAATCATCTATGCACGCAAATTTGAGAGAACAATACATAGGTCTTGCTGCTGCAAAAGAAGAGAAAAACTTAAGTAATTAAGGTACTACCTATGCAAATACACCAGTAACAGCACATTTATTTTTAAGCATTTTGAGTTCCTGGAGGGAGAAAGGAATTATGTAAATTCAAGGCATTTAAAAAAAATTTATTTTCCATCCCCCTCAAGTTTCGATATGTTCCTCTATAGCTACAGATATACACATACACATATACATATATAGACATATACTTTCCCAAACATACTGTACTCCTGATCTTTGTTTTTATGTTTGTGGCATTTTTGATACATTATTCAAAATAGTATAATTCTATGGAATATCTAAAGAGAGTAATTTTAAACCTCTAACTATTTTAAAGTTCCTTCAGAAATATAGAGGCAGACAGTATGGCATAGTTGGAGTCAGGAAAACCCAGGATTCTCATCTCATCTCTGATTTTTATTAACTATGTGACCCTGGCAAGTCATTTAACCTATACATGCCTCAAGCAACTCCCAGGACTTTTCTACTGAGTAGTAGAAAGACTGCCATCTGTGATAATAGAGGGAGTTCCCACACCAAGAATCCCTCCAGATCTTTTGCATAGTATGCACCTGCTGTAGAAATACATGTGAATTACATTTCAGCACCATCAATAGCCAATGCTACTTAAAACTAACCTCAATGGACTCACTCAAGAAATTTACATTGAAAAGAACCAACAGACAAGAAGATCACAGGGTAAAATATTTTGTCCTGCTTAGAAAGGAAAAGATATTTGGTAGTCACCAAAGAGCAATTTACAGTTATATGATAATCCTCACCTTCAAAGGATGCTTTCCATCCTTCAGCAAACTTAAAAACAACAGAAGACTAACTTTAAATCATGACATTGAGTTGTAAACATGCTTAAAAGTTCAGCCTTAAAAGTACAAGGATAGACCATATGTTTTATTCATGAAATATTAGAAGTCAATGGACCACAATTATCATTTGGAAAGATCCTTTGCAGGCAAGAAAACTAAGACCCACAAAGGTTAAGAGGCTTGCTCAAGGTTATATAACTAGTTGATGGCAGAAACAGGACTCAAGCCAAGGTCTCCTGACTCTCAATACAGAGCTCTATCCCACAAACATCCTGCTCCCTTCAAGTCACAAAAATAAACTCAATTTCAAGGAGTTTATCTTGGGGAAATATGGTACAAATTCTTGGGCTCTGTATCAGAAATATGTAGCATTAGTCTTATATAACACGGTTTTATTACTGATTAGTGAGTAAACTCTGGATTGTCTACATCAATTAACAGGAGTTATCACATGAATGAACCTGGATAATATTAAGCCTTATTTTTCTTAGACCTTGATATGCACGATATGAAGGATTTTTGGCTGCAGATTTATCCTTTTGCTTAAATTTTGCTTAGGAATAGTGAATGGGCCTTTGATTTCAATAACATAAGGTATTCCCAAATGAGTAAACCTCCCTCTACCAATGCAGGTCAGCAAATTAGTCTTTATTTTTTAGTAGTCCAAACCATTATTTTATTTTATTTTATTTTAAATTTATTAATTTACTTTTAGTTTACAGCATTCAGTTCCACAATCCCTTGAGTTCCAAATTTTCTCCCTCTTTCTCTCCTCCCCTCTCCTCCACCCCATGGCAGAACCCAATCCGATATAGATTCTACAAATACCTTCACATTAAACATTACTCAAGTTGCAAAGAAGAATTATAACGAATGGAATGAACAATGAGAAAGAAGGAACAAAACAAAACACAAAAGAGAGAGAGCAAGTGGTTTGCTTCAGTCTGCATTCAGACTCTGTAGTTCTTTCTCTGGATGTGGATATCTCTTTCCATCATGAGTCTTTTGGAGTTGTCTTATAACCTTGCATTGCTGAGAGGAGCCCAGTCTGTCAGTTAGTCATCACAGATATGATGCGTCTGTAATTGTGTACAAAATTTTCCCGGTTCTGCTCTCCTCACTCAGCATCAGTTTATATAAGTTGCTCCAGGTTATAATGAAGTCTATCTGCTCCTCATTTCTTATAGCACAATAGTATTCCATTACATTCATATACCTCAACTTGTTTAGCCATTCCCCAATTGATGGGCATCCCTTTGATTTCCAATTCTTTGCCATCACAAATCAGCAAATTATTCTTAGCTGTCTATAATACTGAGAGTTTAAGTGACTTACTTAGGGCCATATAGATGGCATTGATGAGGTACAGGCTCTGGGAGCCCCCTTGAGCTCTCCTTGAATCTTTGAGATACAGGCTCTGGGAAACCCCTTGAAGTCTGATTGAATCTTCTCACTTGATGAGGCATTTACAGAGGACATAAATTTTCATTGTGGCTGGGCTCAAACTTCTGTTACTAGCCTAGCCTTCCATTGTCCCTCTACTTCCCAACCTTGAGCCTATCAAAATATCAATCCACCCTTGCATTGACCTCAAGGCTGTGAGATGTGGCCTGGCAGACACTGAAGGGAAGAATGCTGCCCACCAGTTGACTATACTGTCTCCCTTACTCTCACAGCTCCCTGCTTCTTTTACACCTTCATATAGACAAGCCCTTGCTAAGGAAAGGGGATACTCTCTTTCCTCCTCTGGGTAGTTTCAAACACCCTCAGGACAACTTCCTATCCCAGAGGAAAGTCAATGGAAGCTTCTTTTTGGCTTACACCAGGCCACACACCTAGGGAAGAATGCCCTCCAGTCTCTGATAAAGCCCATTTTTACTGGCAGTAAGCTAAGAGAAACCATCAGACAAGTCTGTCAGGCCTGCCCAACCTGTCTTTAGGTGAATCTGGAAGGGGCAGTCAAACTTCCTCCCCTTTTAAAACCTGTTCAGAGGAGGGGTACCTATTCAAGTGAAGACTGGCAGATAGATTTTACACATATGTCCCCATGTAGGGGTTTCAAATTTCTTTTGGTTTTTGTTGACACCTTTACTAATTGGATAGAAGCTTCCCCTTGCAGAACTGAAAAGGTTCAGGAGGTATCAAAGTTCCTATTAAAGGAAATTATTTTTCGCTTGCCTGGCTCCTTACAGAGTAACAATGGCCCAGCTTTTATTTCACAGATGACCCAGGCAGGGGCAAAGACACTTAAAATCACTTACCACCTCCACTCAGCCTATATTCCAAAATCCTCTGGTAAAGTGGAGAAAATTAATCATATCCTTAAGCGGATCCTTACTAAGCTATGCATAAAAACCAGCAAAGATTGGGTTAAGAAGCTCCCAATTGGGCTGCTCAGAGTATGAATCACAGCTTGGGAAAATACCAAGCTTAGTCCCTTTGAATTCATGGGAGGCCCTTCCTAACCTCTGACGTCCTGGTGGACCCAGAACAGAATTTGACCCTTGCATTGCCCTCATTAACTCCTCCTGAAGACCTTCCCCAAACTCATTACTGGAGTCTGGCCTCATTGACTCCTCCTGAAGACCCTCCCCAAACTCCTCCTCCATACCACCCCTAGATTCCTCCCACAACCTTCCTGTATATAAGATCCCTTCTTGCCCCTATGTGTGTGAGAGTGCCATAGAATGACCTAACACAGACTTACTCTGTGACAGACTTACACACCATGAGGAGTTTTGGGCACCTGAGATGGCCATTTCTGGGGGTTCAATGAACTTGGATAGGGAAAAAACAAATACTTATGAAATTTAGCATTTTCTTAAATTATTTAAAAATCAATGCTAGTATTATTAATAAAATAACTAGTTACCCAGAAATCATATCTCTCAAATTTTTAAATATCCCAGCAGAAAGGGATAGAGTCTGAATTACCAGATAGCAGGGAGCAAAAGAGAAATAATCATTAATAATAATTCAGATATGTATTTAGTATTTTATAGTTTGCAAAGAGCTTTGCATATGTTAACTCATTTGACCAAAAAGACTAACCAGAAGTCCTATGTCCAACATACCCCACTGCTTCCAGTCCAGCCAGGTCCCATGTAGGGATGACTAACAGTACTTTCCCAATTTTTAGCCAGTATCTCTACAGCCTGTTACTTGTCTCTACCTCAGGGGAAAAAAAAAGCAAAAATGATACATTTCCCTCAATTTCAGATCTGATGACAATTGACTGTCTTTGGAGAGAACATTACGTTTCAAAGAGATAGGTGAGTTTGGGGTACTGCTCCATTGAAGAGGAAAATTGCCTCCTCAATACAATCTTGTGGTCCAGCATAGTTCCTTTTCTCAAAATCTTTTGTTTTTCTGGGCAGTACCTAACAAGTGAATGGGCAGGTTATTATAATGGGCAGGATAAAGCAAAGCTCCCACTCTCAAACCTAGAAGGTTATAAGAAACTAAGAAACTTTCTCCCCACGCTCGGTAAATATAAATACAGGATTTGTTGATTAAGAGAGTAAAAACACTTCCCTCCCCATACCAGGCTCACAGAAGTGCTTTTGCCTGCTGCCAAGAGTGGTACTGTTTTACAGGCATGAGTGGTACTGTTTTACACTCAGTGAAAAACAGGCAAATCAAGACTTATTTTCCCCACTTGGTACTTGTGATTCACTAGACTATATTCAGCATCTTCTCTTTGACATGAAAACTGAAGAAGACATAAGGATGTACGCACCCAGTTCACCTTACCACCAGAAGGGCTTCAATGTTGGTTCTGGTGCTGAGACTTGAAGTGGCATCTTTGATTGCCCCATGAAACCATCCATGCCCATGACTGCAGGTTGATTCCAGATGATCCATGATGGTTACAGCTAGCACTGGTTTATGTTCAGACAAAGGAAGCTGAAAACTTCTATAAAGTATCAGTCTAGGATCTCCCAATATACCAATTGTAAGTGGTCTAGATAACAATAAACACAGGATTTGGTAGAATTCCTAGGGATTCATCACTCATTCTATCCATTTCTATATGAAAATAATAATAGCTAACATTTATCTAGTGCTTTAAAGTTTTCTAAGCTCTTTATGCTATCTCATTTCTTCCTTACAACTACCCTGTGAGGTAGATGCTATTACCCTCCCCATTTTACAGATGAGGAAACTAAGGCTGAGAAACTAAGTGATTTGACCAGGGTCACACAGCTAGCAAATGTGGATAAGGAAATATTTGTACCCAGATCTTCTTGTCTATAAGTCTAGTAGTCTATCCACCATACTATGTTGATTACTCAGAAACATATATACCTGCTCCCCACACACACAACTTTCTAAGGCAGGTTCTTAATCTCAGGATGACAGACCCCAAGTGGATAAATTTCTGGGGGTTCAATGAACTTGGATAGGGAAAAAACAAATACTTATGAAATTTAGCATTTTCTTAAATTATTTAAAAATCAAGAATAGACACAACGGCTTCATCAGACTGTGAAAGTGGGTCTATGACACAAAAAAAGATTAAGAACCCTTGGTCTAAGGGAAAGATACAGCCTAACCAACTGGTATCAGTTGGTAGAAACAGCTAAGCTGCAAAGCTTTCAATAGGGATACTGGAACAACAAAAGAATAGAGAAGACCTGGTGAGAAAGGAAGAGCTAAAATTGAAAGGTATATGAAAATGGCAGGATGCTAGGGTCCTAGAGAAAGAATTTGTATATTGCAGAACATTGCCTTGAACTGGTCCTGCCCATAAGCATGTCCACAGATGACAGGATAAATTAGCCTTCACCTTATAAACTACAACAGATAACACAAAATGAATAAATCATACCAGGATAATCAAGCAGTGGCTGAATTAGACACAGGCCATGAGACTGGCTAATTACATCCTCATTCTGCTATGCTTGGCAATCGTTGTAGCAATCAGCAAGAAAGGAATGCAGAGAATTAAGTGTAATCCTTTGCAAAACTCACACAGCACATCAATTATTCACTGTCTCAATAAGGTTGGGGGACCTGCCAGGTAAAAGGCAAATGAGGATAGATGGTCCTACTGAGAATTAGAGAATAATTTCACTGAATGAGGGGAAAACTCAAACATGCTATAATCGAACTAAAGATTGTAAAACCTGCCTCCAAGTTTTTCAGAGGTACCTAGATACTGAGGGGGAAAGCACACAGCAAGATATAGATCGCTCAAGATGAAGCCAGTCATAGGCAACTGCCTGGGATGAAACCCTCTCAAAAATCATCACAGATGCAAGTACATTCAGGTATTAGCAAAAGCCAGGCCATTCTATTCACAAATAAGAGCAGAAAATCCAAGACAGTATTTCACTCTCTGGTACAGCTAGGCGGCTAGCATCAGCTAGCTAGCTATAGGTAGTGGATAGCATACAGGCCCTGGAGTAAGGAGGACATGAGTTCAAATTCAGCCTCGGACACTTACTAGCAATTGGAAAGTCACTTAATCATATTTGCCTCAGTTTCCTCATC
>CM053587.1:187030357-187052149 GCA_028646515.1 Pseudochirops corinnae
GGACTTCAACATGATGCTTCTTCAAGATCTCTAATCTCCCAATTCTTCAGTGTCCTCAAATCTCATTATTTACTAGATTTTGTCATGGTCTCCAGAACCTCACCATCCTGCAAGGACATTCCCAACATCCAACTGGGGTCCTCTCTACTAATTGGAGAAGGTGGAAGGCAGACACTGAAAAGCTCCTCCCAGATCTTTCATTTAAAAAGGTTGTCGAGGTCAACCTTCCCATAATTTCCCACCCAGCTGCACTCCTCTGAACATCTTCACCTCTCCCTCCATATCTCACTTTTCAGCTTCTTTTCATGTGTTGCCTTTTTTCATTAGATGGTGAGCTTCTTAAAGGGAGGGGCTGCCTTTTGCTTTTTTTGTATACCCAGACCTTAGCACAGTGCCTGGCACATAATGGGCAATTAATAAATGTTTGTTGACTCAATCACTGAATCCTTAACTTCACTTCCACTATACATAAGGATTGATGCACACAGGATCTCATAATTATCCACAAATATTCCATTTCCTTAATTAAACTATGACCTCCTTACTATTAAACTATGACCATGACCTGCTATTATTCAGAACCCCGCTATGTCTCATCTTCCATTTGTTGCCTTCATTGAAATCTCTAATCTCTTCAACTCTCAGAACTTTCCAAGGCCATTACCCCTTGATGACTTCAATTCTCTCCTCCAATCTTGATCTAATTGTGAGCCAGTTTGATTCTATACTGTCCTCTAGTCTTGAATCCCTTGCCACCTCTCCTATTATTGCTTATTACTTGCCAAGTCTCAGCCCGACATTACTCCTATCATCTGTCTCTCCTGACCCTAGACTTGTGATGCTGAATGAAGCTAGAATATGCCATATAACTGTGCTAATTATATGTTATTCATCTTCCTGATCTCCATAATCCATCAAACTAGCCTTCTCTCTCTTACTCATACTTGGCACTCTCTTGTCTTTATGCCATTGCATTCCTGAATGAGCTCCATTCTTACATCTACTTCATGGCATTTCTCTCTTTCTTCAAGTTGCATCTCAAGTATCTATCACTTTCAACTTTAAGCCTTTCCTGATACCCACAACTGCTAGTGCTCTCCCTTTCATAGTTACCCACTTTGTATTTATATGAACTTCTCTTTATATTTATTCTGTATATACTTATCTATAGGTTCATGATGTTTCCTCTGTTAGGAATGTAAGTTCATTGTGAATAGATATTCTTGCAATCTTTGTACTTGAATCTCCAAGGTGAAGCACAGTGCAGATGCTTACTAAATGCTTGTTGAATGGTTAGTTCTGGATACAATTAATAATAATAATAACAACAACAATAGGTAGCATTTCTCTAGTGATTTAAGGTTTACAAAGCACTTCACAAATACTATTGTTAGCATTATATCAGATGAGAATTCATCTAATTTCACTTCTTTTTTGCTAACTTTCATTTTATTTGGCTTCCTCTTGGTAAAAGTCATCAGATTGGGAAAATTTTCTTTAATATGTCAAATTCTTATTCCTTTTTTCTGATTTAGATTGATTATATATATACATGTATATATATATTTATAAACATATATGTATATACACACATACATAAATATATGTATATACATACATGTTTTCTAAAATCATTTATCTGTGTATCCATATTTATGTAAATCTGTGTGTATATGTGCATGGGTGAGTGTATTTGTGCCTATATTCATGGGTTATCCAATTCCTTCACTTTTAGCTCTCTGGAATCAGTAAACCCTCCATGACCATCATCTTCATTGATTTTCTCTTTAGTAAATAGGATTGAAGTAAAAGTGATGTAGTCATTTCTCAGGAAGGCAGTCACTCAGCATGCTCACTGTCATCACTGGCATCTGTCATCACCTCCATAATCCAAAATCCCAGTGCTGGACACCATAATTTGAATTTGACAACCCTGCTGCCATAAAGAGAATTGGTGATTAAAGACAGATGAAACCAACAGAGATGCCTGAGTACTTAAAGACACTCTGTATATGCATGAGACAAAGGAAATGTGCTTCTGTATTTATGTTCTGTCAAAACATCCCCAGATGGTCTGTACTTATGAACTTCTTTTCTAAAGTGTAAAGGAAAAGAAGAAAAATTTATGTCCTTTTAAAAATCTCAGGCAGCTCCAGGAACTATGTAAAAAATAAATTAAGAATATAGTTTCCCTTTGGGTTTTTGCTGTTTCTGCACACTAGATTCATATTTCCCCTTTTAGTCCAAAGAGGGCACCAGCAGTACATCTTCCTAATCAATAATGACTTCCCTACATTTGTAAAGATTTAAGTTTTCATAGTAAGAGATAAGAAGGGCCTCTTTCTGTCCCATCTTTCCACCAACTTTGAAACTCATATTCTATTTTATTAGTTGTTATTTTGGGGGGCTCTGGGTTGGTGATAGTCCATCTCTGAAATGGTACAGATAACCAAAGTGTATATAAATAGAAAAGCATTGATTAAGGCCTTACTTACTATGTGCTGGATACCATTCTAAGCTTTGGGGATGCAGAAATAAGCAATCCAGTCCTGTTTTTAAGGAGCTTATATTTTATAGGGCAAGAAAACTCATATTTAAAAAAGGGATGAGGTGTGGATTCATTTGTCTACAGGTTGGCATGGAAATGGCAGGATAATGATGTGCTGGGCTTGAGACCAGGAATAGATAAAATGCAAACTTAAGAGTCCAGGGTCACATAAGAGTTTTGAGTTCTGAGGGAGGTGGAGGCTGGAGCTGTAGGCAGCATAGAATTCTGAGTCCTGGACTATGTAGAGCTTTCTATCCTTCTGACTGCTCTTCTATATTTGAGGGACAGAGCATATGATAATATTCCTATTTCACTTTCCTCTCCTTTCTCCAGTAGTGGGAGAGTAGCACCGAAGAGTTAAAAATAGTGATTCCCTTACTAATCCCTCACCTTCAGGCTCAAGGAAGATGCAGTAGGTATAAAGCACTGAATTTGGAGACAGGAAGACCTGAGTTCAAATCCAGCTTCAGACACTAGCTATTTGGCTCTGGACAAGTCACTTAACCTCTGTTTGTCTCAATTTGCTCATGGGAGAAATGGGAATATCAGTAGTACCTGATGAGGTACAGGTTCTGGGAACTCCCTTGAGCTCTCCTTGAATCTTCCCCACATAGGGCATTTGCATGAGGCCATAAGCCTTTCACTATGGCTCTGCTCAAACCTTTGTTACTAGCTTGGCCCTCCATTATCCAGTTAACCCCCACCCTTGATCCTTCCAAAATATCTATACCCAAATTTGTAACACCCTTGAACTGGCCTAGCCCACCATTGTCCTCTTCAGGTAGCCTCCAGCAACTTCCTTAATCATTCTACTGGAGTCTGACCTCATCTAACTCCTCCTGAAGACCCTCCCCAAACTCCTCCTCTAGACTACACCTAGATTCCTACCTCAACTTTTCTATATCAGACCCCATCTGACCTCCATGAGAGGAGGAAGGCCAGAGAATGACATAGCACAGATTTACTCTGTGTCAGATGATTCTGGCCTGCTTGCCCAATGCAAGCATCACAGATACTGAGGATCCATAAGAATCTACCCAATATGGTGAACTTTTAACAAACTTTACTTTTCTTTGGCTGAGAGAAGACTTGAGTTGAATTCATTCAGCAGGACCTGGCATGTTGGTATTTTGGGGTCTTGTGCACCCCTATACCTCATCATTTCTATGGTAACCTCTTCAGTACCTACCTCCCAATGTCATTGTGAGGACAAAATGGGATAACATATAGAGAGTGTTTTGCAAACCTTAAAGCCTTATAAAAATACTAGCTAATAAGAAGTGGAAAAGGAGAACAATCTGATAGACACATTATTCTTCCTGCATCCATTGCTGACATTCCGAGTACCTTTAATCAAGCTGAATTTGGGAAAAAAAAATGGTCTGGGTTATTCCTTTGAAATAAAGGCCCATCATTTCTTTTTAATGACTAATATTCTTCCAGAGGAGAAGCAGCCTGGTACATTGTCTAGAAAAGTGGTCTTGAAGTCAAGAAGTCCTCTCTCTGGTACATGCTGACTGGTCCACACACTGGGCAAATCACTTAGACACAGGCAACTTTCTCCAACTTTTAAGTGATATACGAGATGCGATCTCCGCGGCAGAGAGAGTGCCTCACTGGGACCTGCTTTTACAGATGAAATCAGAGGTCCAACAAAATATCATAAGCCAAAAATTCTTCAGGTAATGTATGACTGTTAATCTCCGAATTGTATAATTTATGAAGAAGTAACATTGAAGGTCCCTCAAAGGACAATAGAGGTAGGTGTGAGCAGGCTCCAACACTTTATAAATAAGGAAATATGAAGGAGGAGTAGTATAAAGGACATCATCAGATAATGAGTGAAAAAAGTATTTTTAATCACTTATGTGACATTGCAGTAAGTGCTAGGAATACAGATATGAGAGAGAGACAGACAGAGACAGAGAGAGACAGAGAAAGAGACAGACAGAGACAGAGACAGAGAGAGAAATAGAGAGAGACAGAGAGAGTGACTGACTTTTAAGGAGCTTATATCCTAACAGAAGACAAGTCATATAGGAGAGTTATAGTTAAAGAAAGGAATTTGGATCTGGGGAGTTAGAAGGGGGAGAAGGTGGAAGGAATGGTCCTCCATTGGAGCAAGCAGACAGGCTTGGGTGCATGTCTGGGTGAGATATAAAGATTCATAATTTGCTTTACAAAAATTTAGTCACCAAACAACTGGGCTGGGTCCTCGGGCAGGAATTCCAAAGATGAATGGGAGTGAGGTATGTATTCTGAATGCTTCAGGTGTAAAGAGCCATGTGTTGGGCTGGTATGGTGGGGACTGGTCCAGAGAGAGAGGATAGAAATAAAAGATGAACTGATTAGGTAGGAGTAACTGATGGACTACCTGCATACCCACTCACTAAGCATCAATTAAGCACCTACTATGTACCAGATAACTGTGCTAAGCACTGGAAATACAAAGTAAAGGTAAACATAGTCTCTGCTCAGGAGGAGCTCACACTCTCATGGGGAAGGCATCATGTAAAATAAGTAGATAAATACAAGGTACATACAGAATAGATAGATGGCAATCTTGGGAGAAGGCACTAACTCCTGGGGAGACCAGGAAAGGCATGTAAGAGGTAGGATTGAAACTGATTCTTGAAGGAAGTTAGGGAACTATAAGAGGTAGAGATGAGGGGACAATATGTCATGCAGGAGGACAGAGTATAGGCAAAGAAATGGAAGATGGCATGTCACATTTTACAAACACCAAGTAGGCCATTGTAACTGGATCGTGTGTGTGTGTGTGTGTGTGTGTGCATGTGTGCGTGTGTGTGTGTGTGTGTGTGTGTGTGTATAAGAATATAAAATGTAAAAAAGACTGGAAAGAAAGGAAGAAGCTTGGGAAGAGCTTTAAATGGTAAACTGAGGTCCCATTTTTATCTGTGTAATGTGAAAAGATTTTAGAGGGGGGTCCTGAGCATGTTGGTGCAGCTAGATAGCTCAGTGGATAAAACGCTGGTCCTAGAGTCGGGAAGATCTGAGTTCAAATAGGGCCTCAGACCCTTACTAGCTGTGTCACCTTCAGTCAGTCACTTAACCCTGTTTGCCTCAGTTCCTTACCTGTAAAATGTGCTGGAGGAGGAAATGACAAACCACTTCAGTGTCTTTGCCAAGAAAACTCCAAATGGGGCCATAAAGAGTCAGATGCAACTAAACAGCAACAGCCAGAGCATGTTAAAAGAAATTCTTGTGGGTGATTTATAGGAAGAGTGAGACGTGATAGGCAGGTATGAACAGGGTGCAATCTACACTGTTGGAGGGATCACCCACATCAATGAGGTCATAGTTTTATACAAGTATTAAAATGAGGTCCTTTGAAAAAGCACTTGATTTAAAGTCAGAGGATTTGATTCAAATCCTGGCCCTGCCATTTTATTACCAGAGAAACCTTGGGGAACTCATTTTACCTCTGTGGGGTTGAGTTTCCTTATTTGAACAATGAGGAAATGGGACTAGATGACTTCAAAGGTCCCTTCTACTTTTCAATCTCTAGTTCTGTGCCTTTAGAATCCTCTTTGGTGTTTGGTGCCCTTATGTTACTTTGGACTTATCTAGGAAATCCCCACCTGCCACCCTCAAATTCTCCATATTTGACACAAATTACAGCATCACAGAATGTTAGACTTGGAGGAGATAGCAGAGACAACTTAGTGTACTCTCATTTTACAGATGAGGAAATGGAGACCCCAAGAGAAGAGTAGAATTGGCAAAGGTCACCAAGTCAGTAAGTGAAAGAGTTTTAATGACCCCAGATATTTTTGGTTCAATAATTTTTTTCCCTAACCTCTCCTCACCATCCTTCCTCACTGAAATCTACCCCAAATCATAGAGTTGTAGAATTTCAGAGCTGAAAAGAAATTTGGAAATTGTCTTATGTCCCATTCCCATAGTGTCTTGATCTACTAGAAAGCAGTGTTGTAATGGGCTAATCCAATATCCTTATCCCTTGCTAATGTGTTGGATAGTTAATGTATTGTCCTTCCCATAATGCTATAACCGAGTTAAAATGCACATGTCTCATTAAGAGGTCCATGAGGAGAAAGACTAATGGTGGGAATTTTATTTATTATTAATAACAGGTTGACGGCACAGACATTGTTGGAGGCTTTTAATACCTCTCAAATGACATCATATGATACATGCTCAGCCTGTGTGCAGGGTGGATCCTGATCCTCACTTAGTTTCTACTATTATTCTAGATTTTTTTTTTTTGGTCCAAATTGAAATTTCATCAGGATAAGGAATTCCCAATGAGGAAACTCCTAACAATGCAGATCAGCAATATCCCTGCAAGTTACAGTTTTAGAGTTGTCTGAGACACTGAAAAGTAAAATAACTTGCCCATGGTTACATAACCAGTATGTGTCTGAGGGAAGGCTTGAGTTCAAGCCTTCCTGATTCAGAGAGTAGCTTTTCCATCCATTATGTTATAGCACATCTAGCTGATCCAGATTTACTGCCATTAATTACTGACTAGGAGACTATACTATATTTGAATTTTATAATTTTCTATTTTGGTACCTGCCCTTGTGAGGCAGCTATGTGGTCTTAGAGCTCTGGGCCTGGAGGCAGGAAGACCTGAGTTCAAATTCAGCCCCAGACACTTACTACCTGTGTGATCCTGGGCAAGTCACTTAACCTCTGTTTGCCTTAATTCACTGGAAAGGAAACGGCAAGCCACTCCAGTATCTTTGCCCAGACAACCTTGTGGACAGGCATAGGTTTTCTATGGTCCATGGGGTTAGGAAGAATGGGACAGGAATGAATGATTGAACCAAAAAACCCTTTCCTTATAATCTACACTGTCTGTTGCTAGGTGGTGGTAAAGCTGAGGAGTCTACGAGGTTCCTGAGACCACCAAGGATCACAGGTACCTTTGTTCAAGGATTTTTTTTCATTTATATCTAGAGTCTCAATTAACATAGGACCAGTGGGTTTGTCTCCAGGGTGCTGACATGAGGGTGGTGGAGATGGATGCACTCCCTCCATTCTGCCCTGGTTTGTCACAGAATCATGGAATTTTCAAGTTGTAAGGAACTTTGTGGGGCTGTTGGGTCCAACCTACAGAGATTATTATCACAACAGAATTGACAAATGGCAACCTAGCTATACCTTGGAGCCCTCCAATATAGAGGACCTGTTATCTTCAAGGTAGCCCATTCTAGATTGCGTAAATTTTAACTGTTCAAAATTTTCTTTTGAAAATTTTTTGGTGTTTGGTGCCCTTATGTTACTTTGGACTTATCTAGGAAATCCCCACCTGCCACCCTCAAATTCTCCATATTTGACACAAATCACAGCATCACAGAATGTTAGACTTGGAGGAGATAGCAGAGACAACTTAGTGTACTCTCATTTTACAGATGAGGAAATGGAGACCCCAAGAGAAGAGTAGAATTGGCAAAGCAATTTTTTCTTGCAGCAAGCCTAAAGTGTCTCTTTGTAACTAAACTCCAATGTGCCTGGTCTGTACTTTGGAACTAAAAGGAATGAGTCTAACCCTCCTCCATATGACAGCCCTTCAGATTCTTAAAGATAGCTGCTATGTGTTCCCTGAGTCTTCCACTTTCTGTGGTAAGCATCCCCAGCTCCTTCAAGGCTTTTGGGGAGGGGGGTGGAGAATTAGGGGTCACCAGAGAATTTGGTGAGGGAGGAAGAGCCAAAGAAAGCAATTAGCAAAAGAGGTAACTAAATCTGAGGATCACATGGGAAAATAATTTTCACCCTCATTCTCTCTCTCTGTGTCTCTCTGTATGTCTCTGTCTCTCTGTCTCTGTCTCTGTCTCTGTCTGTCTCTCTCTCTTTCACTCCCCTTAGCCCAAAAGCAAATTAAAGGAAATAATTTCATCTTAGACTGATAAATAGAAAGCAAGGACGCACAGTACAAAGGACTGGAATTTTGTAGGTCAAGTGTATTGATGCTGACATAAAGATTGTGAGCTGAAATGTATCCTTACCTTAAAACATAAAAAAGCCCTTGGTTTTATAACCTGGAGTCTCTAGATTCCTAATGAGTCTGTGGATGGATTTTTAGGGTGCTGTAAACTTGCATAGGAATAAAAACATCTTTATTTCCCTAACCTCTAACTAAAATTTGATATTTTATTCAATTATGTATGTAGGTAACAAACCACAGTAGTATTAACCATACCTATGACTTTGTCACTGATAGAAATGAAAGTTATTTTCATATCACATATAGTCATTGAAGATATCTTGAAGTGCCATTTATGCCCATCATGACTTCAGAATGACTATGGTCATTAGACTCACCACTAGAGCAATCATGGTCTTCCTGTCCACAGACTCTATTTCAGTATATTTTGTCTCCTTTGTAAACCTAGTTTATTTTATGCGTTTAAAAATACCATTCTGAGAAGGTGTCCATAGGCTTCACCTTATTGCCAAAGGCATCCATGACATAAAAAAGCTAAGAATCTCTGACAATGCCTCTGAACTCTAGAAGTCTCTAGAAAAACAGACATACCATACACTTTTTTTGGACTGACTGCCCTCGCTAAAGGCACAAGTAGCCAGGGCCATATACAACACTATCAGGAAAGATAGAGTGATAAAGCCTATCTTACTAGCTCAGACAAGATGCTTCATATTTCTCAGAGCCTCATAAACTGTACACTTCCCCAATTTTTCCATGTACCCCAATACAACTCACACAAGCATTGAGTAGATCTGGTCAGTGTTCACCATTGTAGTTTAAAGTTGCCTCATAACCCTCCTAGATCTGAGCATAGTCCTGATGCTTATTGCTTAAATCCAGCCTCCACTGAGTTTCTTTCCTCCCATGCTTATTGTATTGTTAAAATTATCCTGGATGATCATTCTGAGGCAGCTGAGTGGAGTGCAATGGGCCTGAAATCAGAAAGTCCTGAGTTCAAATTTGACTTCAGACACTCATTAGCTGTGTGGCTCTGGGAAAGTCAACTAACTTCTGTTCCCCTTAATCCACTGGAGGAGGAAATGGTAAGCCATTCCAGTATGTTTGCTAAGAAAACCTGATGGATAGTGTGGTCCATGGGGTCAAGAAGAGTTGGACACAACTGAATGACTGAACAATATCCTTAATGGGTCTTTTTGATACTTTAAATTTGTGTCAAACTAAATGAATAGCATGGAACAATTTACTCTAATTGTTATAGTTGATACCATTATTGGTATCAACTATACTATCAATTACCAATATAATTGATATAGTTGATTGATATAGTAGTAAAGTTTAGCTTATGTATTTGAATGAAGTGGAACAAAGAGTGGAAGAGAAGAGAAAAAAAGAACAAGAGAAAAAGAGGACAAGAGAAGAGAAAAAAAGGACAGGCTGGGACTCACAAGCCTGTAGTGACAGGAGAAAGAACCTTGGTATGTACTTTGAGGCCAGACCTGGTTCAGGAATCCCCTAAGAATCATTGTCATTTGGGTGTGAAGATAGCTCTTTGTCATCCCCATTTAAAAGAACCATGGGGAGATGAGGGATTTCAAAAGCCCCTTATTTCTGACTCACCTTGGGGAAGGTATCTGGGAATCACACTTTAGCTTGAAAACCTCAAGGCCCTAGCTGAAGGTGCTCTTGGAATCAAACAATTCTCTCAGGGGTTTCCAAGATTTGGCTTCAAAATAATATGGTTTTGAATGGAGTGGATTTTTACAGATGCTTACCATCTCATTTGAACCTTCTAGGAGAAAACAGAAGTGTGCTGGGGTGTGACATTTTTTCTTTGACCTCACAGGGTCTGTGTGAGCCCTTTTGGCTAATTTAATAATGCAGCTGTGTGTCTAAAAGAACTGGCATTCAGACATATAACATACAAATGACCTGTTTATAGTCACATAAAATTTTCCCAGATTGCAACATATATGGTCTGAGCTGATAGTTAACAGCTCTTAATACCCTACATAATAGGCAGAAATCTCCACCGTGCTAGGAGACTGAATTCATCTCATACACAGTTGCTTGTGTTACTATCACAAATTCATAACAGATTTCTGTTGTTGTTTGAAAAATGAATCAAGGCTAAACAATTTGTAAGGAGGCTGGTTATTTATTAGAAAGGTGGTTTTCTGATAATTATTAATTACTTCTCAAGTTAGGATATTTCCTTGAAGTTCATTAACTTGGTCATTTGTCTAATTCATGTTGAATCTTAGTTCTTAGGTCAGAGCCTCAGTATGAATGAGGGATTGTTTATTTAATTCAAATAAATCCATTACAAAGATTTGATTCCTGATAACATTGAAGGTTTTGATGTGGGACTGAAGTTTAGAAGAGAGATTAGGTATGGATATGTAGATTTGGGTGTTATCGGCTAGAGATCATTATTGAACTCATGGGAGCCAATGAGATCACTAAAAGCAAGGGCATAAAGGGAAAAGAGAAAACAGAACAGGGAAAAAAACAACAACTGGTTAACTGCATGTTGTAATGGAAACAGCATTGGCTTGGTGCCAGAATACACAGATTTGAATCCCATCTTTGCCATTTCCTAGCTATGTGACACTGAGCAAGATGCTTCATCTCTTAGGGTTTCAGTTTTCTAATTTGTAAAATATAGATAAAAATACCTACACTACCTTCCTCGTGGTTGAGTTCTGAGGATCAAAAGAGACAATGAATATAACTTGCAAACAGATTATAAAAATGTCAATCATTTCTAGCTTAGTGGATATGGCCAGAACTTCTGCCCAGTTGGTATGCCCTTTGAGAGCTGAGGATCACCTCTATTACTGTTCCTCATATACAATATTCCATTTTTCATCTCCATGTTTACATACAAATGTCTGAATATTTGGCCTCACTAGTTTCCTTCAAAGCTCAGCTCAAACTTTGCCTCCTACATGAGGTTTTTCCTGATCCCCTCAGTTGCTAGGGCCTCCCCTCTACAATGTGGCCTTGGGTTTGTTTTGTACATATTTCATATGTATTTATATATGTATATTTGAGACAGGTAGCATGGCATGGTGGATTAGTATTAAACAGAGTCTGTAAAAGTTGGATTCAAATTCTATTTTGGACACTTAACAGCTGTATAATTCTCAGAAAGGGGATTGTGTCTATTTCTTCATCTTCATTCAAAGGGTTGGACTAGATGACCCCTAAGATATATTGAGTTCTAAATTTGTGATCCCATGATTCAACAGTGTGTTTTCTCCTCTGAGAGAGTATAAGCTTCATGAGGGTAGAGGCAGTGTCATTTTTGTCTTCCTATTTCTGGTGCTTAATACAATGTCTAACAATTAGTAGATGCTTAAAAATTCTTTTTTTGGGGGGGGGCAGTTAGGAGGAACAGTAGATAAAGTGATAGTCTGGAATCAGGAAGACATCTTCCTGACTTCAAATCTGATTATAGACACTAGCTGTGTGACCTTGGGCAAGTCATTTAACTCTGTTTGCCTCAGTTTCCTCATCTGTAAAATGACCTGGAGAAGGAAATGGCAAACCACTCCAGTATCTTTGTCAAGAAAATCCTCAATGAGGTTACAAAGAGTCAGGCATGAGTGAAACAGCTGAAGAACAATAAAAAGTGATCTCTGATGGATTACTCCTGGACTAGTACTTTTGTGAAGGATCCTCTATTCATCACACTTAAAAAATGAAGAAGTGTCTGAAACATGGAGAACTTCAGGGGAAATCTTCATATTTTTAAGTTCATTGGCAAGTGTCAGGTCTGGTCTTTTGGCATCTTACTACCCTGACATTCAGTCTCTTGTCAATATTGCAATATGGCTTATATTTTGCTGAGAGTCCCAACTCTAGGGGCTGTTCCCCCTGATGCTGAGGCATGGTGTTCTTGTATCTCTGGAACACTGACCAAGCACATACCAAGGTCTGGGTTTGCCTAGAGGAGTGTGAAGCTCGTGAGCACTGGATATGTTTGTTGCAAATGACTTCATCCATGAACAGTGAGCATGCTTTATCTTTTTTTTTTCAGCTGGATTTTCTCTTGCTTAGTCTCTTTACAATGAGCTATTAAGCTGTGACTTCTTCCAGGCCATTGTTAAGAATGAGTGAATCAACATTCTCTTAAGGAGAACATTAAAAAATTGTCAAAAATGGTAGTTCCATACCTGAGATATTATTTGTAATGGAAATCCATATCACTTCACTCGATTCTTGAAAAAAAAAAATCACATCCTTCAGGATGTTATAGTCAACTTAGTGATCTATTGTAACAAAAGTGTCTTTGTTATCCAATGATGGTATTAGATATATCCTGAAATCTACCCCATCTCAAACCCAAGGTATTCTCTTCACCTCAGAAAGTTGCAACTGTACCAAGATGGTAATCCTGAATTGGTATGAAGTTTTAATCATTTGGTGGTCAGTCTTACGGCAATTAGCCTCTGTTAATTCAGCTAACCTGGTCCTTAGAGGACAAACACCTCTTTCCATATGTTCTCTTTTCAAGTCCTTGAATTACTTTGTTTTGATTAGTGGGTGGGTGTTAAAGTGGGTTTTGTTTAAGTTGATAGGATGTTTAAGGTTGGTTGAGGTTAGGGGAGTTAAAAGGTTACTTAATTAATGGCAGAATAAAAGATGTATAGATAGCTTACAAAATTCGGTTTAGTTTGGTTAACGACTCATACCACTTATAATCTAAATGGTGCATAGTGAATGTTTTTCTCTTTTTTTTTTCTTTTGCTTTTTTTGGAGAGGGGAAGGTAGGGCAATTGGGGTTAAGTGACTTGCCAAAGGTCCCACTGCTAGTTTTTCCTAAGTGTCTGAGGTCACATTTGAACTCAGGTCCTTCTGACTCCAGGGCCGGTGCTTTATTTACTATGCCACCTAGCCGCTCCAGTGAAGGTTTTTTTTCTTTATGTAGTATTTAAAAGCCTTTACCAACTTGCAGTTTGGCACTCCCAGACCTGCTACCCCAGGTTCAAGGTGTTCTATGAGTCAACATCTGATTAGAAGTTGTAGCTCACAACCCTTTACTCATGAGTTTAATTTTACTACTTAGTAAAAACACAAAATTAATTTAAAGCATAGGTATAATAGCTAATAGCTAACATTTATAGAGAGCTTACTATGTACCAGACAGACACTGCCTAAGCACTTTACAATTATCACTTCATTTGATCCTCACAATAAGAGGTAGGCATTTAATAAAGTAACGTACAATAAAAAAGAGTGATAGAATGTTTCTCCCATAAACTTGGAATATGCTCTCCCACAAATATGCACACCATCAGTTGTAAAAATGGACATACCTAGGGAATATGGACTGAGGGGCAACTTGCACCTGTGACCCTGCAGGGCCACTTATAGCAATGTTGTTATACCTTTCTAGTAGTTTCATGTGGTGTGCTGCCTCTTCCAGGTGTGTTCTCTCTACCTGGCATGTGGACATGGCACGTAATCTCTTCTGTGACATGGCTCTCTGCTACATTTACATGATCCCTGTTTGATATTGTACCACCGGTTCTATTTTTCTTGCTGGTAGAGATTCTATCACTTTCTAATAAGAAAAAGAGAGTTCTGTCACCTGTTTTTCTGCTTAAAGTGAAGAGGTTTAGGTAATAATTCTTTTAGGAAGGAAGGGTTCTCTCACATCCAGCCACAAGACTAGGAGGAAAATCTATACCTGTTTTTAATATTCTCATAAGCCTATGGGTTGCCCATAGGTTGCCATTAATCTTTCTAAAAGGAAGGTCTTCTACCGAAGAATGGTACTTCTCTGAAGAGCTAAGCTCATGTGATAGAGATATAGCAGCCAAATAGTGACCATAGATACTATTTTAAAAGCTCAACTAAGGGAAGTGTTTGTTTCTCTAGTCTCTAAATGACTTAAGGTTAGAAGGTCCTCATGATTCCCGCTTAATGTTCCATTGTCCAATCAAGCCATTCAATATTATTTCGGAGGCTGCCCTTCTAAAAAACCAAAAAGGTCCATCTGGGGTTGAGTCTTTCTAGTTTTCTCAAACCCAACATTCTTTTTATGTCTTATGTGAGTTTAAGAGGGAAATACACAGGGATAAGTATGCCTTAGATCTTCTTGCTGGCACTGCCTTTATTCCTCAATCTGTGTGTTAAATTTCTGTCCCTTTTGTGTATATATGTGATGTAGGGCATAACCTGACTTTGAGGCATGCCCTATATTTTTAGAGAGGAGAGTGTTACAGAGACTTCCTAAAGTACACATCTCCTTTTCCTTCTACATCACAGTGATGTGTTCTTTGGAAGGAGGGATTTTATCACTGCTGAAATAGTGTTATTGTGTTTTCTATGATTTTAGATCCTCAATGCTCTTTGCATCACTTGACCATTGATATAATTAAGTTGATAGCTTTCAGCCCACTTAGAACTTGAGACCATCTTCTGGGAAAATTCAGACAGCATTCCAAGCAATTTTTAAGAAAATAAACATTATTGGTATTAAAGTATCTAGTTCCCATGGTGGGATTACTATTGAGAAGACATAAAGGCAAAAGCCTAAATTGAAAAAAGTGAGCCTGACCTTGAAAAAACATCTATCTATCCATCCATCTCTTTATCAAAGTCAAGCTGACATGCATGTGTGTATTTCTTTTTTTTTGCTTAACTCTTTGGAGAGAATAGGAATAAGGGATGCTATGAAGAATATTTATATTTCAATGAAAAGACAGAGTAGAAATGAAATATTGTTCTTTTTATAGCCAAGGGTTATTCAAATGGAGTGTAAATGTTAATAAGATTTTAAAATAATTTAAATAAAATAAAAATGTTTTGGCAAATAGTAGAGGCATAATAAAAGAGGCAATAGGGTACATTGAAAAGAGCACTAGATCTTTTTATGAGCAAAGGGAACAGAATTTGAATCCTTGATCTGTCACTTACTCTCTACGTCACTTTAGGAAAGTCACGAAACCTCCATGGACCTCAGTTTCCTCATCTGTAAAATGAGGGGTTTGACTCAATGGCCCTTAGGGTCTCTTCCAGCTCTAAATTTGTGTTGATTCTGAGTATTTATTGAACTGAAATGAAGTAAATGTTTCTTTACCATCAAACCCACTGCTGAAGGCAAAGCAGACGGATGGCCAGCATTTGAATGGTTCCCTTTGTCTGTATATAACTTATTGCTTTTAGATTCCATGCTGTGGTTGAAGTTACTTTCACTGCTACTAGAAATGTGAGCTATTATAGATGTGAGAGCTTCCTATCTACCTAGTCCATTCTTATGTATTCATGTATTCAAAGAGGTTGGGGAAGAGAGAAAAGAACATCATTTAAACTTACTCATTGTGCAGTTGCCAGGCAACTAGCAGCTATGAGTGCTCTCTTGGAATGCTGAAGAATTTCCTCTAATTAAGCAATACCAGATCTTTGCTCTTAGATCCCTCATTAGTTTTCCAAGTCATCTGACCCCATTCATATTGATAGTACTAAATTAGTCATCTGCCTCAGATCAATTAGATCAGCCTGTCTGTTGTCTTGCTGGCAGCCAAAAGACTTGAGTCCTCCAACACTCAAATACACTGATCTTTGTATAGTCATATTCAAACAGAGTTCTGTATCACATGATGAGAACAGAATGTTTGAATAGGGGAACTTGTGTCCATATCCCAATCTTTCAGTAAAGGAAACCAAAGTATTGAATGACTAAACATTATTCAGCAAGTAACTTGTTGGGCAGAAAAAGTAAACAGAATTAGAGTCTATGAATTTGAGTTCTGTTAGGAAATTTTAGATTAAGGTACCAAGAAGGAATATAAACAATCAAAGCATTAAAGGTCCAGTAGTTATTTACTCATAGGTATGCAAGGATGTAGCTCCTCAGTCCTACAGTCCCAGGGCAAGCACAGGCACTGTGTAGGTATAGAGAGGGATGCATATACTAGTCTAGAGCCAACCTCTTTGGGTCTCTGCTCTTATATCTGATTTTTGTTGCTGGATAGATTTATATGAATTGAGGGGTGGGGGTGGGGGCTTAGAGCAGTTACTTAGTGGCTGCCCCTCCCTTCCTTATCAACCATGAGAAATTGTAATTAGGAAAGTTTGCTAACTGTGCAACTAGGGACTAGATGAAGTTTGTCAAAGTGATTATGATTAGAATCCTTGAATTCCTTGCTTAAAAGTAGCTGACTAAGCCAGTTATTGGATACGTAAGAACTTCCCAGTATATAGGTCAGTCAATTAGTGGTCAAACACAAAGTCACTTCTGTCAGCTAGCATCTAGAAATAAATCAATCCACCACAGGTTCTAAATCTATTCTATCCATTAGAAAACATTACTGTCATTGACAAATCTTATCTGAAGAAGAGTCATCAAGATGGTGAGGGGGAATTGAAGTCATATCTTATGAACAATGGTAGAAGAATTGAAGTCTATCTAGGTGACCTTGTTTGGGCTGGTAGCATCTCTGTGTCTTCTTAGTTTCCTTATCTGTAAAATGAGAAGGTTGGATGAAATGATTTCTAATGATTTCTGTTCCTGTGACCTAATGCTCCTTTGCATGCAGAAGAGGATTCATGGAAGAGAAGAGATTTAAGAAAGACATAATAGTTATCTTCAAATACATGTAGAAGGAAAATCAAATTGAGTTTGTTAAGTTTTAGAGGGCAGAACTTAGACCAATTGGTGGAAGTTACAGGGTGAAAGAACATCCAGAAAAATCATAGGGTATATGGCAATAGAATGGTCCCACAAGCTTTATCATTCTCACACATGATGCTCCACTTCCAATTTCTTCCCTTTGCAAAGTTACCCCCATGCTTGGAATGCCCTCCCTCTTTCCCTATGCCTCCCGGCTTCCCTCATGACTCAGATACAATTCTGCCTTTTGCAAGAGGCCTCTTCTGATATATTTATCTCTCCCACCCTTCATCATCAGTTCCTTCTCTCTGAGATTATCTGGTTCCTTCCAGAATATCCATTTTGAGAAAAGCATCTGTGTCTTCATTCCCCTGTAGGCTCTACTCCTGTCTCTCTTAACTTTCTCTAGTATGCCTTGCCCAGGTGTCTTCTCTTTTCCCCTCACCCCTCATTTTATCCATACCTGAATAGAAATTCTTCCACAGGATCCTTCAGAAGTCCTCATGCTCATTCAGACTTTGCTCAAAGATATCTAGTAACTCATTAGCTCCTGAGGAAGTTATTCCAATTTTGCACAGCTCTAATTGTTAGCAAGTCTTCCCTTAGACTCAACTTATGGCTAACACTTTGAAACTCACGCATTGCTCCCAGGTTTGTCCTCTGCAAGCAGAACAAATCTGATATCTCATCAGTATGGTAGCTTTTATGTTCCTTTCAAGCCTTAACTAGGCTAAACCTTTCCAGTTTGCTTGATGGACGTTTATATGGTATGGTCTCTAGGCCTCCCAGCATCCTTACTGCTTTCTTCCACATGTGTTCCAGTTTATCAATATGCTTCTTTGATTATATATTATTTCCCTTCTCACCTTGTACTTTCTAGCCAAACTGAACTTGCTACATACCACACTCCATCTTCTCACTCTGTACCTTTCCATAGGCTATTTCCCATATTTGAAATATATTCTTTTTTCTTCTCCACTCCTAATTTCCTTTGAAGCTCATTTCAGACCAAACTTTCTTACAGGAAGCTTTTCCTGATTTCTCTAGCTTCTAATGGTTTCCTCCCAATAATTGAACATATCTTTTATACACACACACGTACATGTCTCCTTCTGATAGAATGTAAGCTCCTTGAGGTGAAGAACTATTCATTTTTGTGTTTGTTTTTTCAACACCTGATTCAGTGAGTTCTTCCTGCTGCCTTTTGTTTTGGCCAACCAATCTTCATTAGCCTCCCACCTGTGCTTCTTATTTTCTAGAAATCAACACCATGTCTCTGCTGATACCTTTCTCAATGTGGACCTCAGTACCCGGAAGATTTACTCACCCCTGCAGCCTTTTCACAGTGGAATATTCCTCTGTTTTGTAGGTCCCCTTCTCCCATTGGTGAATTCCTCCTGGGACCTCCATTTTGGTCAAACTTCTTAACACCACTCTCCAGCAAGAGTACTTTAAGCGATACCTTTCCTTCCCTTTTAGTTCCCTTTTTGTGTATTATCTTCCCCTGTTTGAACGTTATCACCTAAAGCAGCAGTTCTCAACCTGTGGGTTATGTTCAGTTTGTAACATTGAAAATACATCCTGCATATCAGATATTTACATTACGATTCATAACAGTAGCAAAATTACAGTTATGAAGTAACAACGAAAATCATTTTATGGTTGGGGATCACCACGACATGAGGAACTGTATTAAAGGTCGTACCATTAGGAAGGTTGAGAACCACTGATCTAGAGGGAAGGTATTGTCTTTCTTTTTCCTTAAATTTGTATCCCCCAGTCCTTAGGATAGAATAGATACTGTTTTGAATAGATACTGTGTCTGGAATAGATACTGTTTTGAAACTATCTAGTATATATGTATACATGTACATATTTCTATTTTGGCCAGAAACCCTGAGGGTCTTTTCCTCTCAGATACTTTTTTTTAAAAAATTGCCTTGTTTATTTACTTTTAGTTTACAAAATTCAGTTCCACCGTCCCTTGAGTTTCAAATTTTCTCCCCTCCCTCTCCCCCCCCCCCCATGGTGGCATGCAATCAAGTATCAGATTGCAAATACTTTCACATTGGACACCAGTCTGGTTGTATAGAAGGGTTGTGACCAATGGAGTGAACAATGGGAAAAAAGAAAGAAAACCAAACATGGAAAAGAACGATAGCATGCTATCGTACTTTTTTTTTAACTAGGTAAAGAGGCCATTCTCTACCTTAATCACTAAATGCATATTGCCTCACTCAAACTGAGACTTGTAAAAAACCCGAGCTTGAAAAGACCAAGGTCCCCCACTGCATTCTGGGCCATTTCCAGTTGTCCTGATCTATATCTGGCCACTGGACCCAGATGGCTCCAGGGCAGAAAGTGAGGCTGGTGACTTTGTGCAACCCTCTTTCACTCAAATCCAATTCACTTGTATGTCAGGGCATCACCTTCCCGATGTCATAGTACTCTCAGAGAATGAAGGACAAACACCAGCAACAACAGGAGCAGCACAGTGTCTGGCATAAAATAAATAATTATGCTTGTTGTCTGTCTAATACATGGAAGATAATAACGTTTGCTACCTGAAGAATGATACCCCAAACTGGACACAGATGTGGTCTGAGGAGAACATTAACCTCTGGGACTGTCATCTCCCTTATTCTGGATTCTTTGCCTTTCAACGTAGCTCTTCAGATTGCCTAAACTGTCTTTCTGGCTATGGCAATCAATACCCTTCAACATTAGCCTTGTTTCTATTTATAGTTCTTATTCCTTGCAAATATACATAAACTATTCTGGTTTGATAGGTGTGTGGAAGGTGCATGGTAGAACTGAAATCTTCTAGTCTGAGTTCCTCTACCTTGAGTGCCCCAGCAGAATTCAGTTGTCTTCCCAAAGGGATTCACTTATGACCGTCCAGTCCAGAACAGCAGTTACTCTTTGTTCACACCTCGTAAACCAAACTGATCTTTTCTTTTTAATTGAACTTCTTGATGTGAGGGGAAAAAAATGCCTTTGTTATTGTGAAATGTCATCATAGATTTGGCTGGTTCCAGAAAGCTGTAAACACTGTGTGTCCTCTGCAAATGCTGGCATTTGAATGCAAAACACTCAGATTTCATCACCTCTGAGCCTGAGTTTTTACTGTGTAAAGACCAAGCTTTCATGTGGGAAGTTACCCCATTGCACTGGAGTGGATAGTTTTACAGTTGGACCTGGGTGATGATGGAGTTTCTGAGTAAGCTGGCCTTACATGTTCGCAGATATTGTGGCTAAGTGGTGATTAGGGAAAAAGCAGTAGCTTGAGCTATATAGTATTTATAATGATAATATTATAATATATATAAGACTGTAATAATAATACTGACAGTATAAGCTAACATTTATAAAGAACTTTAAGATTTGCAAACTGCTTTACTTAACCTTATTTGATTTCTCAACAGTCTAGGGAGATAAAATGCTTTTATTATTCTGCTTTCCATTTTACAAATGAATAAACTGAGGCTAAGAGAGGCCCAATAATATCCCTGGCATTCCACAAGCTGAAAGTATCCAAGACAGAATTTGAACTTAAATCAACTAGGAAGACATGAGTTTTTTCATTTTAAGAGGGAAGAGTTAGACTGAATGTTATTTCCCTTCCTTCCTTCCTTCCTTCCTTCCTTCCTTCCTTCCTTCCTTCCTTTTTTCCTTCCTTCCTGTAGGAAATTGGAGTTAAGTGACTTTCTCAGGGTTGCACACCTAGTAAGTGTCAAATCTCTGAGGTCACATTTTAACTCAGGTCTTCCTGATTCCAGAACTGGTGCTCTGTCTACTGTGCCACCTAGCTAGCCCCTGTAAAGTACTTTCTAGTCCTTCATTCATGATCTTATGAGTAAGCAAAATTTGAGGGATATAAAGCTAATATTTAATGTAGAGAGCTATGTTTTAGTTGATATAATAAAAAATGAATAACATTTATTTTTTCAAATATACACATATTGCAAAAGTAATATTAAAAAGTATTCTTACATGCTCCCTTCCCCACCCCAGTCCCTGTGTGATTCTCTCTGGGCAAGTCCCTACCATGCCTACCCACAGTATTCGCACCACATTGGAAGTGATAACATTCTAACTAATTTTGGACCCAAATGTCAGTTCAATGAGCAGGAAGGAAGGGTTCAGCTGTCCTTAACAGCTTAACCGCTGGTACTTTTAAGATTGATAAGGAACTTCAGAGCAAAATTGTTGGGGCTCCAGTGTATGACTGCCACGGGCATTAAGAAAAGCCTGGGAGACAGATCAAGGAGAAGGTATTGCAAGCTGCCAGGAAGAAACAATTTGAATATTGTGGAAACACAATTAGGATAACCCAGGATCTGGCAGCTGCTACATTAAGGGATAGAAGGGCCTGGAATATGATATTCCGGAGATCAAGGGAGCTTGGATTAAAACCAAGAATCACCTACCCAGCAAAATTGAGCATAGTATTCCAGGGGAAAATATGGTCATTCAATGAAGTGGAGGACTTTCAAACATTCCTGCTGAAAAAACCAGAACTGAAAAGAAAGTTTGACACTCCAACGCAAGAAGCATGAGAATACAAACATGGAAAAGAAATAATAAGGTACCTATCAAAGATGAACTATTTACATGACAACATGGAAAAGTAACAATTGTAACTGTTGAAACTTTTTTCAGTATGAGGATAGGGCAAGGGAATAC
>CM053587.1:187052649-187082858 GCA_028646515.1 Pseudochirops corinnae
CCCCCACCTCCTCATTAATATGTCCACTCCATCATTGATTGTTAACCAATTAGAGTTGATTTTTACCTTCTGAATATCCCCTTTCCAAAGGCTTTTAAGCATTTAATGTTCTTGAGGGGTTGGGGGAGGCACTCATCTTTGGTTTTCCAAGAGTCCTACTGATCTCAATTTATTGATTATTTGCTAGCTATAATTAATAAATTGATTATAAATTACCCAGAAAGTCTGTCTCTTAGACTTTTCATTCATCTCATGTTCATGATATAAAATGTGAAGCTTCTGAGAAATCTCAGAAGAGGCTGTTAGTCTCTTTTATTTCTTGTTCTAAAGCCTTATTTGCTAACAAAATCTTCGTTGTCCTCTTATTCTCATTTTCACATCAAAACCATCCAATATAAAAGTATATGTTGACAATGAAGAATATGTTATTAACTTCCTTATGGGATTTCTCTGTTTCTTTGTCTTTTACAATGCACATTGGACATATGCTTCCACCATCTTCAGGGTGGTCTGTTTGCTCATGCTCATTATGAGCATTGCAATATGAGATGAGCAAGTGTTCTATATGAAAGAAAGCTTCTTACTACATTCAGCCATGGATAATAGCAATAATAATGATGATGATGATGACCAGCAATTATATAGTACCTTAAGTTTGCATGTATTATCAGCCTGGCTTTTTATTTTACTATCTGAGTAGAATCTGTGTTGTCCTTATAATTTTGTTTATTTACTTTTGCTTTTGATAGAAGTATTTAATGAGGGTTGGTTCCAAATATAGAGCCAAGATGAGAGAGGAGAGAAAGCAGTCAGCTGAGTTCTCCTAACATTCTCTTCCAAAAAACTTTAAAATAAGACCTCAAGTCAGATTCTGGCATGGCAGAGCCAACAAAAGTTGAGAAACATTTTCTAATCCAAGACAACACAGGAGGTTGGAACGAAGGCTCTGTGACTCAGGAGAGGAAGCTGGCCTGGAACCCATGCAGATGAAATTTCAGTGGTTGGACTAGGTGGTGTTGACAAAAGCAACAACAGTTCCAAGAGCTCTCAAGCCAGAGATGGAAATGGGACTTGACAATTGGACAGAAAGAGATTACAAGTACACCCCTGTGCTAGCACTGGATGCAGGACAAGATGGTGTTTGACAGCTCCATGGCCTATACCTACTTCTGGGTCATACTTCAAAGGAAGAGAGGAACACTTTCAATCAAGATGGAATGGGAATCCTGAAAGACAATGGTTTGGTAACTCTGTTGCCTATATGCACTTTTGGGTCATAGGTCAAGGTCAAAGAGGAGTACTTTCAATTAAGAGGGAGTAGAAGCCCTGAAGGGCAATATCACTCCATATACCAAGGGAGGAGGGGACCTGAGGAACAGTATAAGTTGCAATCCTGAAGAATCGAGGGCCCTTCCTGGATAAAGACTGGAGTAAAGAACAAGAGAACAGTGACCACATCTCTTTTTATATTACATCATTTTGGAAGCACTGAAAAATTCTAAAACCCCCAGAAATAGCTTTGAGAACAGTAGTGCAAAAAAAGCTTGAAACCTGAGACAGTGCCCTTCCTTCTACCCTCCCCACACTGGGAATAGAGTTCAACATTAACAAAAAGTTCCAAATAAATAAACAGAGTAGGAAAAATGACCATGATCAAAAAAGCTACTATAATGATAGGGAAGATCAAGACATAAACTCAGAAGAAGACTCAACATTTGACAAAAATGGTTGGGAAAATTGGAAAGCAGTTTGGCAGAAAGAGGCACAGACCAACATCTCGCACTGTATACCAAGAAAAGATCAAAATGGATAAAAGATTTAGATGTAAAGGGTTATATAATAAATTAGGGGACCATGAAAAAATGTACCCATCAGATCTATGGCCAAAGGAAGAGTATATAACCAAGCAAGAGATAGAAAGGATTATGGGAGGTAAAATATGTAATTTTGTTTACATGAAATTTTAAAAGTTTACAACAATACAGCTAATGCAGTCAAAATTCAAAGGAAAATAGGAAACTGGGAAAACATTTTTATAGCAAGTTTCTCTGATAAAGGTCTAAAATCTCAAATATAGGGAACTGAGTCAAATTTATAAAATTTAGAGCCATTCCTAAATGTTAAATGGTCAAAGGACATGAAGAGGCAGTTTTCAGAAGAAGTTTTCAATAGTCACATGAAAAAAATGCTCTAAATCACTACTGATTTGAGAAATTCAAAATAATATAACTGAGATACCACCTCATACCCATCAGATTGGCTAACATGGAAGAAAAGGAAAATGACAAATGCTGGAGAGAATGTGGAAAAATTGGGACACTAATGCATTGTTGGTGGAGTTGTGAAGTAGTCCAACCATTCTGGAGATCAATTTAAATCTAAAATCAAAGGCCTATAAATCTGTGTATATCCTTTTTCCTAGAAATACCACTATTAGGTCTACAGTTCAAAGACATAAAAGAAAACCAAAAAAAACCTACTTGTACCAAAATATTTATAGTAGCTCTTTCCAAGGTAGAAAAGAATTGGAAATTGAGGGGATATCCATCAATTGGGGAATGACTGAACAAGTTGTAGCATATGATTATGATGGAGAACTGTTGTGCTATGAGAAATGATAAGCAGAATGCTAAAAGAAAAGCCTGGGAAGATTTCTATGAATGCATTCAAAGTGAAGTGAGCAGAACCATCGTACACAATAACAGCAGTATTATAAAGATGATCAATTGTAAAAGATTTAACTACTCTAATGAAGAAAATGATCCAAGATAATTACAAAGGATTGATGATGAAAAATGCTGTCTACCCCCAGAAAGAGAACTGATGAACTCAGAATGCAGATTGAAGCATATTGTTTTATTTTATGTTTTCTTTTGCAACATGGGTAATATGAAATATGTTTTTCATGACTTCACTTGTAATTAATATCAAATTGCTTGCCTTCTTAAGGAGGGGAGAGTTGTGAGAGGGAGGAAGAAAATTTGGAACTCAAATTTAAAAAAAGCTTGTTAAATTATTTGTTCAAAGTGGTTCTTAATACAATATTCTTATTACTATATATAGTGTTCTCTTGGTTCTGCTAATTTCTCTCTTTATTATTTCATACAACTCTTTCCATGTTTTTCTAAAATCATTGAGCTCATTATTTCTTATAGCACAGTAGTATTCCATCACAATCATATACCACAACTTACTGATAAATAGAAGTATGTATAGAATACATTTACATACATATATGATATAGTGTGTGTATGTGTATATCTATATCTATATCTACATCTATATCTATTTGTGTCTAATGGTAGCTATCCCTAGAGAGAGACCTGGGGGGAGGGAAGAAAAAAAAAGAAATTTACATGATAATTTCGTTGTATATTTGAATGGAATAGCAAATTGTGCATAGTAGATCTGCAGTTTCATGTGCAATCATCTTCTTTATTGTTCTACATTATGGAAATGCTTGTTTTATTTCATAAACTAAAAATAAAAAATAAGGGATTGTACAAAGGAAAGAGTTATAGTTATTATTACCTTATAAATATTATTGTACATGATGGAAGACTATATTACATTTATTTGATTATTTGATAGTATTTGCTTAGAGAAGATTTATAAGCAAGTTAAAAGGTATATGTGAAGTCAAATATTAACAACTGCAATGTGACTAAAATGCTTGAGAAACAAAAAAATGATAGTTAAAATGTGTTTTTTTCACATATAATTGGGAAATATTTAACAAAATAAATAAACATATGTTTAAAAAGTAGTTAATGGAGATAATCAGCATCCATCTTAAATGAGGAATCTTGGCTCAGGAATATACATACCTATCCAGCGTAATAGTGTATGCCAATGTAATAAGGTTTGCCAAACACTTTACATATATCACCTCATTTGATCTTCACAACCACTCTGTGAGATAGAAACATTATTCCCATTTACAAATGTGAAAAATGAGACTGCAAGGTTAAGTGACTTGTCTAGAACCATGTAGCTACTAAGTATCTGAGGCAGAATTCAAACTCTGAACTTCCTGAGTCAAAGTTCAGTGCTCTCTCTACTTTGCCAACTATCTACGTAGGATTTAAGTTGAACTAACCACATGGGCTATCAGGGAACTCAGTAGTTTATCAAGATATTAATGTATTGGGGGTAGCTAGGTGGCACAGTAAACAGAGCACCAGCCTTAGAGTCAAGAGGCCCTGAGTTCAAATCTGGCCTCAGAAACTTAATACTTACTTGCCGTGTGACCTTGGGCATGTCACTTAAGCCCAATTGCCCTGCAGTTTCCCCTCCAAAAAGCAAAAAAAATAAATTAATTTACCAGAGATGATTTCTATGAATAAAAATAGAATCCCTAATAAAATTCTAAACATTTAAATCATGAAACTATTTTTATAAATATCATCACAATTAATGGATTATAGTTAGATTATAATTGATGCCTCTTCAAAACTCATTTATGTCTTTATGGCTATGAACACATGGACTTCTCAACTCCTAGTAAAGATAGAAGAAGGAAGAATAATGGAGAGGGGGAAAAATGTAAAATCAGCTGCTCTGCTTTTGGCTCAGCATCAGATCCTAACAAATCCAGAGCTGTCCTTATTTCTACACTACACCTTTTCTTCAATGCTCTTTGATTTTATGTATCCAAGGAAAGTGGTAGGGATGTAATTCCATTCTTCCAGTAGTATATTACTTCATTGGTTGTTAGATAATGAATATACACTAAGAATGTCAAACACTTAAATTAACACATGCGGTAGTCTAAGAACTGTGATTCTTAATATATTCTACTCCCTTTTCTGTCATTTTATCACTGTCACTATAGAAACATAATAGTGCCACATAGGACCAAAGGCCATTTTATATTTTTATCTATTTCATGGCTTACGTGGTGGCCAGAAAGATTAATCACCTGGTTGGTAAACTGCTAGTGACAAGCAGCATTTAGACTCTCCATACTTGGACTGATGCCATGACAGCAGACACAGTCTGTCACAGCAGACACAGTCTGTCACTGCCTTTCCAATTTTGTGGAGTCTGCCAAAGCTTGTACTCTGCTGGTATACTCTTTGAGAAACCAAGGTCACCAACATGCTAAAATAAGTAGGACTTTTGTGAAATAAAGCTTTTTGGTAGACCTTATCCTCCTTGACACCTACCTCAAAAAATAAAGAACCTCTCAAACCCCTACTTCACATAAAAAATGGTCTATGATAAGTGTCAAATTAATGATGTAGACAGTGAAAGATGATTTAGAGCTGCAAAAACTGAGAGCTGAAACTGCATGGGAAGGCTTTTACAGAGAAAATGGGATTTGGTGGGAATGCAGAGGGCCTTGGAAATCAGGGTGTGGTGTTTAAACTTGAGCCTCTGAGTCAAGGGACTGAGGGAAAGAAGAGTTTCATAGAAAACAAAGGACCATTGTGTTTTCTCCCTCAAAGAGAATCATGCTCAGATTGGAAAGGACATAACAGAAATGACTACTAGGGAACTGAACTCCTAAAGAAGCAGAGAGATAAGAACAGCGCATCTACCTGGCCTTGATGACTTCAAGAAAACAAAAATGAACACCATTCCAGGTTCTTGAAATGAATAACAGATGTGGTTACTGAGACATTGTCAAGAGTCCTTGAAAGACAGTGGATAGCAGGAGTACAGAATATCAGAGTATAGAGGAAAGGAAATGTCCTAAGTGTAGACTCTGCAAAGTATACACCAGGAAATTTAATTTCAGTTCATCACAGCATTAAAAACCATATATTTATTAGAATGACAGGCAGTAAACATTTAGAAAAGAAAGTCTTCTGTTCTAGAACATTGCTTCTTTTCTGGACTGAAGGACAAAAGAAATACCAGAGTATGGGAAAAAGTTAAATATACTAACACTGGAGTCTAGAAAGTACAGGGGAGTTAATTTTGCTTCAATTTATCATAACTTTCTGAAACATATTTATTAGAATGATGAATAGTGACTAACTAGAAAAAGAAGTCATCTAGAATATGAAGAGCCAATATGACTTAATCAGGAATAGGCATAGCCTGAAGAGGATTGGTAGTTGTCAAGAGAACCCAATGCCTTGTGCAGTGTGCTGCATACTTTATTCATACCTAACATTCTGATTAAAGTTTAATATAACATGATTTGTAATTAAATCAATGAAGCATCAAGTCAGGATTATAATGGAAGGGATAACTCAGTGGACAAGGATTTAAGGAGTTGTGAGATCTGATGTGGTAAATCTGCACCAAATCTTGAGATTAGCAGTCTCAAAAGTATTGTTACCCACAAGGGATGTGTGACCTACTGATGGAAGTGTGGGAAATGGGTCACATTCCTGCCCCCCAATGCGGAGCCTTTCATGGGATTGTCTCTGTAAGCTACTCCCTTAAAGACTTCTCCATTCCTTCCCCTCCTACCACTTTTCAGTGCTGTTTGGACCCCTCAGGGGATTTATAACCTGATGTAATTTAAGGATCTTTAGCAAAATTCCACTTCCCTTTTTACCTCCTAGCTTCAGCAAGTATGCCCTTCAAACTCACCACTTTGAGGTAGTATTGAAGTGTTACATACTCATTCCTTGCACTCCTATACCCTTTTCATTTTTTTTGGAGAGAAAAAAACAAGTAGCACAAAATAAAAAAGGCATGGAAAGATTACATTGTCTTTCATTCTGAACATATCCTTCTTCAAAACTCTCATATTTCTGTTGAGAGCACCAATATTCTTCTCTTACACAAATTCATAACTTTGGCAATATCCTTGACTGCTCACTTTCCCTACCTAATAAGTCACTTGCCAAATTTGGTTGTATCTACAACTACATCTCTTACATCTATTCCCCCTCCCCCCCCCTTTTTTTTTTACTGCTTTAAATAATAACCCAGTTTGGTCCATTATCAGTCCTCGCCCAGACTACTGTAAAAGTCTCTCAAATGATTTCTCTACTTCAGATACCTTACCTTCCAATCCATCTCTGCACAGATATCAAAATAATTGCTTTCAGTTCAGTTTTGCCTATGCTACTGTTCCATTCATTAAACTCCAGTGGCTCCCCATTGTCTTATTTTATTTTTATCTCTTCCTTTTTCTAAGTTTTATAGTGTATGGAACTATTAGTACAATGGGGAAGGGGACATTTATTATTTATTTAAAATATAATGGGAAGATGGTGGAGTAGGTCAGAAAATTCCAATCTCTCAAGATTTTCCCACACAAAAGAGATAAAATAAGACCGCAGGGTGCAAAGTGCAGGTAAAAGAAATAAATAAGAATAAGGGCACAACTGGGGTCTTCCTGGGACAGTTTGAGAAGATCAGAAGAAAAATCCCAGGATATAAGTTTGGTCCTTGTGAAGAGTAAACACCTCCAGGATATGGTCCATTTTAATAACACTTGGCAAGCCCAAGGGTTAGTTGGTTTGAGGGGCTGCCTCAGCCCCAGCCACAGGAACTTTTGTCCCTGGGATAGTGAGGGGAGTTGGGTGTCTGGGCCTGCCAGACCCAGCTGTGCTGTGAACAACAGCTGGTGTAAGAAAGAAAGAGCACATGCCAGGTGAGTGCAGAAGCAGTGGGGCAGAATGCCCCTGGGTGTGGGCACTTACAGGATGTTAGAAGTTTGGCTTTGGTTCCAGGCTAGAGAGGAAAACTGAAGATCTGGGATAAGAGGCACCACCCACTATACCCCAGGGCTAGAGGTGATCACAAAAACTAAGCTACTACCACAAAAAATGCACAGGCAAAGGAGAAAGAATCCAACCCTAGAAAGCTGTTATGGGAATAGAGATGTCCAGGCTTAGTTCTCAGAGGAGGATATTAAAGTGAAGAAACCCTCAAGGAGTAATGTCAAATGGTCACCTGTTCATAAAGAATTCATAGATCTTAAAAAAAGATTTTAAAAATGAAATGACAGAGATGGAGGAAAAACAAAAGAAAATAAGAATAATTCAAGAAAAACAAGAATGTCAAGAAAGGAAAGTCAACCAATTAGAAAATGAGATCTGTGGGGAGCCAATTATGGGGAGCCCTGCCATCCCACAGCAGGTCTGAGAAAGTATGGGAGCCCTGCTGTCCCCAGACAGGGCTGATAAAGAATCACTGACCCAGAGTGGGTGCATAAAAGAGACAGGACTCTCAGAATGGTGAAAGTGAAGAGTCCATTTTACTACCCTGCATCTAGCCTTATATAGGATGCTTCTTAATTGTTTTTCCCTGTGGACATTGTGTACTTCTTTGTCCCAGGCTCTGGGTGTCTTTGCCATGCTTATCTCAAGGACCTGCTACCTGTATGTTTGAGCCCTTTCCTGGGGGACAGGGAACCCGTCCAGGCCTATCAGCAGGCCAAATACCTGAGAGGATTTGTTTAGCCATCAGGGTCAGAGTCCCACTTACCTGTGGTGCTCAACAGAGATCCAGAATCTTAAGGAAGAAAATGACACCTTGAAAATTAGAATTGGTCATGGTGAAGTTGATGAAATTACAAGAGATCAAGAAATACTTTAAAAAACATAAATAATGAAAAAACAGAAGAGAAAGGGAAACAGAAAAATAACAGATCTGAAGGACAGATCAAGAAGAGAAAACATAAATAATCATGCTAAAAATCATGCTCAGAAAAAGAGCATTGATGCAAGAACACAAGAAATAATTAAAGAAAACTGTCCTGAAGCATTCAAATGAGGGGGAAAAGCAGAAATTAAAAAACATCCATCAGTTACCACTTAAAAGAGATCCTATGAGGAAAACTCCATGTAGACAAATACCGAACCCCCAGCTCAAGGATAAAATATTAAAACCAACCAGAATAAAACAATTTAAATATGATGGTGCCACAATTAGAATCACACAAGATCTAGCAGCATAGACCTCAAAGGACCACAGGTCTTGGAATTCTATATACTGAAAAGCAAAAGAACTCGGGCTCTCACTAAAAATATCATACCCAGCAAAGTTAGGCATCATCCTGAATGAAAAAAAAGGACATTTGATCAACTGTCAGACTTAGAAGACTTTGTTTAAAAAAAAAACCCAACAACTTGAACTTAATAGAAGATTTGATATACAAGAGCCAAGAGAAATATAAGGTACATACCAAAGACTGATAATAAGGGATTCAATAAGGACAGACCATTTATTTTTCATTTATGCAAAATATAAAATGTATGTTTAAGATTCTTATTAATAATTTGGTAGCTCATAAGAAAGACTGAGGTAAGCTGAGGATGATATGAATTAAAAAAGTAAAACCATTTAGAAACAGCTAAAAAAGAGCAATTATTTCATACAAATGAGGTGCAAGAGAAAAAATCAATTCAGAGGAATTAGATGGGGGAGAATGGCTGGTAGTTCTGGAAAGCTACTTTCATCAGGAATGAGTTTAAGAGGGAAAAATACATAGATATTTAGAAAATCATAAAAATATAAATTCAGAAGAAGTAAAATGGTAAGGGGATAAGGAGCGGGGAGAGGACAAGGGAGGGACCTTTACAGGGAAGGGTGAGGTAATAGGTAAAAGCGGGGTATAGAAATCTGTATAGATTTATGGAATGGGAGGATAGGGGAGGAAACCTTGAAGGAGAGTAGGTAAGTAACAGGACAGCAAGGTAGTGGGTAGAAGTAAAGTAGATTAGGCAGGAGGGATAGGAAACAGATATGCACAAACATAAAAACAAAGATCAGGAGTAGCCTTTGGGAAAGTATATGTCTATATATGTATGTATATATGTATATGCATATATATAACTATAGAGAAACATGTTTGGACTTAATTGTGGACTTCTTTGGGGGAGAGGGTGAAAGAACAAAGTAAAAAAATACATAGCAGGGAACAAAAAAAACTTACAAGGAAGCAAAGAAAAGATGGACAGTTCTCAATACAATGTGTATTATTTATCATACGGGCTTTCTTGAAATGAAAATTCATTGCATATTTTGAATCTTCTCTTATGTTCTGCTAAGCACATGACATGCTTCCTCCCAGCCCTTTCTTACTTTGTATTTAAGTGCCGATATTTAAACTTAGGATATGTTTTTTGTTTCTATTCTCTATTCTGTATTTGTATTCTAGCTTTTGAGTCTAAAATAAAATTAAAAAAAATAGAATGACTTCAGTGTGAAAGCAAAAAGTTGCTGAATAGATGGACAGAATATGTATTAGATAGCTGGAGGGCAAAAGAATTATTACATGACCTACAGACTCTGCCATCCTGGCTGCCTGTTCATTGGTTCAATGTTAAACAATAGTGTGATAAGGGAAACAAACCAAAATTGTCCTCTTAGGCTACAAAAACTCATAGTCTCTGAAATTGAGGGAGTGGTAGTTCCTATGTGCCCTTCTCTGCTCAGACCACAAGTGTAGTACTGTCTTCAGTATGGAGTTACCATATTTTAGGAAGGACGTTGATATTGTTCAAAGCAGGACAACCAGGATGGTGAGGGGCCCTTAAGGCCATGCTGTATGAGGTAGCATTGAAGGAACTGATGATGCGTATCTTAGAGAAGAGAAGACTTAAGGGAGATACAATAACTGCCTTCAATATTTAAAAGATTTTCACATGGAAAATGGAAGAGAATTACTCCAGAGGACAGACCTAATAACAATGGGTAGAATTTGCAAAGTAGTCAATTTAGGCATCAATGTAAGCAACCCAACTTCCTAACAATCAGAGCTATCTAAAAGTAGAATGGGATGCCTTTGGTGGTTCTGTGTGGTTTGTCCTTCATTCTCAAAGAGGACCATGATATCAGGGAGATGATGACATGACCTGCAATTGACATTGATTTGAGTGAGAGAGGGTTGTGCAAAGTCACCAGCCTCACTTTCTCCTCCAGAGCCATCTTGTGAAACCTTCAAGTAAAGTCTGGATGACTACTTGTCCCGTGTATAGTAGAGGATTCTTGTTCACCCACCAACTTGAGTAGTTGGCCTCTGAGGTCCCTTTTCAATATGAGATTTTGTAATTCAGGGATACTAATTATAGGCTTTTAGAAATCCTTGTCTCCTGGGAACTTTCTGAAATGAAAGCTCCACGAAAAAATATGAATTAATCAACAAGGCAGTGAAGAAACACCTCTTGAGTAATCACAATGTTCCCAGCACTGGGCTCCTCTCTGAAAAAAGAACAAAACAACAGTATCTCATTTTCAAAAGGGCAGGAGCACCTAGTCAGTTAACCATAGAAACTGAGTACCAGAATAGCATGAATAATGGAAACTCACAGATAATCTTAAATGCTCATTTTTGTCACTAGTTTTCACTTTCTCTTTCCTCACCAGATTTATTGGTGGGTTTGACATCTCTCAAAATAGACTCCTTCAATAAGGATTCAGTCCAGCCTGTTTTAGGCTCAATGAGCTGAGAATAAGGAGATTGGGGTTCTATTCCCATTGCTAGTACTAATGAGCTGTGGAACTTTGGCTGATCTGCTTTGCTCGGTGACAGTTTCCTCATCTGTAAGATGCATAGGTTGGTTCCTTCCAGCTTGGTGGTTCTATGAAAATTCAATAAAATCTTGTTTCTTGTCCTTCTGCTTCCCTGCAGCCAGAAGCTTTATTCCATGGCTTCCATCTTTTCCTGCTCTCTTAATACCAAATCATTTTACCACTTTTCATTTTGCTAACCTGCCTTGCCCTCTTTTCCCCCTGCACCTTAATTCTCTGGCTTACTTGTCATAAAACTAATATGTCCCATTGGCCTTCACTGCCTTCACCCCTTCTCACCAGAACTGACCTTATCTAGGCACCTTTAATCTTCTCTTCCATTCTAGTGGATCTAACCCTGACTTTGCTGCCCAAATCCATTCTAGCTCCAACCCCTCCACAGAATCTTCTCATCCACAGGCATTATATTTTTTCTCTGACTCCTGTCAAAATGACTCTAGTGTCCGTATCTTGTAGTTCTATCCCATGTCATATGATGCAGTTTTGGCGGTTTGGAATTAATCAGTCCTGGCTTCTATTGTCTGGAAGACTGTAGAGAACAAAAAAAAGTGGGTTTTCTATTCTTACATTTCGGGCTATGGTAGGAAGGAAATAGGCATTTTATTATGATAAGTACTTTACAAATATTTCATTGAATACTTGCAACAACCCTGGGAGGTAGGTGCTATTATTATTCCCAATTTACAGTCAAGGATACTGGGGCAAAGATTAAGTGACTTGCCCAGGTTCACAAACTTGGTAAGTTTTGAACTCAGATCTTCTTGATTCTAGGTCCAACACTCTAACCACTCTACCACCTAACCATGTCCTAGCTGTAGTAGGGTATGATGTGTTCCTAGTGTCCTTGGAATCTCAAGTGTTTTTCCCACAGAAATGTTCATCAATATTGGATAATTTTTGTTACAAATTAATAAAATATCATTAATAAATAGTAATTAGGCTTCATCAATGGACAGCTAGATGGTACAGTGGATAGAGTCCTGGTCCTGGAGTCGGGAAGATCGGAGTTCAAATCTAGCTACAGATACTTACCAGCCATATAACCCTGGGCAAGTCACTTAACTCCTGTTTACCCCAATTCCTTGTCTGTAAAATGGGGACAGGCTGGAGAAGGAAATGGGGAACCACTCCAGTTTCATTGCCAAGAAAACCCCACGGATCAAAGAGTCAGACATGACTGAACTACTGAATAAAGGTTCATCTAGTCAATTGATAATCATCTAAAAAGTCATGATGTACAAAACAGTGTGCTAGGCAGTAGGAAAGATTAAAAGGTGGTAGTGGTTCACTATATAGCACGAGAGAGTTCATAGATTACTTTTGTCAAAATAGCCCAGCTAGACAGGCAGTAGTGCCAATAAGGAATAGCAATGTAGCATTGTTGACTTGTGCGCACTCACAGTTAGGAGTGTCAGGAAGGGGCCTTGAACTTCTGACTTTCTGTCTAGTATTCTTTCTATTATACCATGCTGCAGTGCTCGTCTCACAGAGCTCACAGTTGAGCAGTGAAGTGCCTGTTGTCTCTATAGCTCAACTCCTCTGGGGATTTATTCTTTGTGAATAGGTATGGGAAACTAACTGCAATCTGTGATTGTTCTAGAGGGAAATGTGCTGCACCTTTCAAACATAGTAATGAATGATCTGTTGGAACACAACTTGTTTGTAAGGTGCTGACCACCAGTTTAGTGAAACTACTTATATGATCAGAAAATCCTGTCTTTGAAATCTTCGAACCTGAGGTGGCTGAGAGCTGAGAAGCACAGGAGTGATGAGTCTTTGGGAGGGCCTGATCTCTGTGGTGGCATCTTCTAAGGAGAGGAGGCAGCTGCAGGGACCAAATCTTCCAGAGACTGCTTAGAAATGACAGAATTGATGCTCAGAGAGTTCCTCATGTCATAGCATACATTTTTGGGGGTTTGTTTTAAAGAATGTCCCAAATTAATTACTCTAAGATAAATTGAAAGATTCTAATGAGAATGATAGTTTACTGAACTAGGACTATAGCATACTTCTCTACGATACCTTCTGGAAAAGGGAAAAGGAAGTGGAGAGTTTGTCTTTTTAAAGCTGGGTTGACTGAATAACTTTTGTTGTCTAGCAGTTATATAGCTGTCCACAGAAGCAAGAAAGAGCATTTATGGGTGTGTATGTGTATATGTGTGTGTGTGTATGTGTGTGTGTATCTAGACACTTGTTGACTGTCTAATTCTAACAAAATTAGAGCACCTAATACATTCTTTTAAAAAAATTAATCAGTCAATAAACATTTATTAAGCCCCTACTACGTGGCAAGAACTGTGCTAAGTGCTTGGGATATAAAAAGAGGCAAAAGATAGTCTCTGCTTTCAAAGAGCTCATAATCTAATGTGGGAGACAACAAACAAACCACACCCCCATACCCCCACAAACCCCCCCCCACATACACACCAAACACACACACCACACATGTACACACAAACATACACACCACACATACATACCCCCATACACATCACACACACATACACACACCACACATGTATACACACATATATGCACCACACACATATACACACACACCACACATACATACCACACACGTACACACACACCACATATACACACCACACATACATACATACCACACACATACATGCCACACATGTACACACATACATGCCACACACACCACACATGTACACATATATACCACATATACACACCACGCAATACATACCACACACATACACATGCCACATGTGTACACACACATATATACCACACACATACACATACCACACACATACATACATATATATACACACCACACACATACACATACAATACACGTACACACCACACACAAACATACCACACATAATACACATATACCACACACATACACACACCACACATATACATACATATATATATATACCACACACAATACACATATACCACACACATACACACCACACACACCACACATACATACCACACACACCACACACATACATACACACCACACACATACACACACACCACACACACACACCACACATACACACACATAGACTACATACAGGATAAATAGGAAATAATTAACAGAAGGAAGGCACTAGAATTAAGAGGGGTTGAGAAGGTTTCCTGTAGATGATGGGGACTTCAGCTGGGACTTGAAGGAAGTCAGGGGAGGCAGTGGGCAGAGATGAAGAGGGAGCGCATTATAGGCACAAGGGACAAACAATAACTGGCCCCTGTGAGTTGGGCAATTCTGCTATTTTTATACCAAAAGGTCTTTTCTCCTCTCTTCCCCTTTTAAAAGTCTCTTTGCAATACAGCCCTAGTAGTGACTTTCTTTGACTTTTCTTTGTTGTCAAATTTCTTTGTTGATAGTTTGATCTCTCTAAAGATAGAAGAAAAATGAACTCAGACCTGAATTCTGATCCAAATAGAAGAGCTGACTATTGATATGGAAATTAATTAAAGACCATTTGAAGAATTTGCCCTTGTCAGCTTGGAATTTACAGGAGTGAAAAAAGAGTAGGTTTAGTCAAATACATGCATTAGGCTTTAAGAAAACATTTAAAAACATTAGAAAAACAATAACATCTCCAAACTCTAATTTTTATCAAGAGGAGAAATATGTAATAAATGAAATTTAGTTGATAAAATTGGAAACAAAAGAGTGCCTTGAAATTGCTACTAAAAAAAAAGTCACCGACTTGCAAGAATAGTGTTTAGAATGGTAACTCCTGTAATGAATCGGGAATGGGAAAAGGGTCAGAAGACTAGGGAGAGGCAAATATTTGAATTTTTCAAAATGGAGGTGACTTCTGGAAGATATTTTCAGGAAATTGCAAGAATTCTTTATTGAACAAACGATAATAGATAAAATTTATATATCTCTTTAATGGATATAAATTGCTTTATATACATAATTCCTTTTGATTCTCACAACAACCCAGGGAAATATGTGTTATTACTCCCATTTTATAGCCACTTGTGTTACACAGTTAGTAAGTGAGGCAAGGATTTCCTAGGCAAGGCTTTCTCTGTAGTTCTATAGTTAGAGATAGTCAGTGAGAAGTTAGAAGAGAAGGTTGTGATTAATCTGTTTTCAGACCCTAACGTCTTCCCATACCTTAGAGTTGAAGCTACTTAATATTAGGAACATTCCTTCCCCAGACTCTAGGACCAATCCAGCCCTTAGATTCAGAAACAGATGAAGGTCCCTGAATTCAAGAGGCAGCTATAGAGCACAGTGGATAGAATGTGGGGCCTGCAGTCAGGAAGACCTGAGTTCAAATCCAGCCTCAGACACTTTCTAGCTGTGTGGTCCTGGGCAAGTCACTTAATCCTGCTTACCTCAGTTTCCTCATCTGTAAAATGAGCTGGAGAAGAAATGGCAAACCACTCCAGCATCTCTGCCAAGAAAACCCCAATTAGGGTAGTGGAAAGAGCTGGACACAACTGAAATGACAAAAGAACAGCCCTGAACTCAATGACTTACTCTCATCAGTCTTGCTGCTGATTGCTGAGATGCTTTGAGTGTTTTATTCAGCATAAGATACTCCCTCTCCTGACACCAGGCACTTTCACTGGCTGTTCCCCATGCCTGGAATGCTCTTCCCCTTGATCTCTGCCTTCTGGATTCCCTGGCTTCTTCCAAGTACCAGCTAAAGTTCCAATTTCTATGGAACGCTTTCTGGATTCCTCTTAATTCTAATGCCTTCCCTCTGCTGATTATTTCCAACATGTTCTGTATATAACTTGTTTATACATCATTGTTTGCACATGGTCTTCCTATAAACTTTTCAAGAGCAGGGACTGGGTCTCATACTTATCAGAGTGCTTGGCACATGGAAGAACCTTAATAAATGTTTATTGACCAATTTACTGACTAACTGAAATGTCTTGTCCCCAATGATTGTCTGTATCTTTTTATTAAAAGCATTAGATCCCTTTCTTGTTCTCTTTGCTGGAGTCCCTGTTTTACTTATTTGCCCGATATTCTAGTTTTTCTGTGACAGAATTCCTGTCTTTGAACCAGGACCCATGAATAGTGTTCACTATGAGGTCCCAGGTTGTCTATATTTGGCATAGCTGAAGTGTGATTGTCAGATCCCCTTGGATGTGGGCTTAGTATCTTTGTGTTTTCTAGTGCTGGCCTCTCTGATGTTGACAGCCTGCTTGACTGTGAGGCCTGTGAGGCCCTAATAGATCTGTTTAGTTTTTCAATCTGGCTTGTCTTTGGTTTGGCTTGTCACTGACCAGGACTCAATCCTGACAGGTGTGAGTATAGATTCACCAAGAACACGTCATACCATGTTAATTTTATTTCCTTTACTATTCTGTTAGATCAACATGGCAGACACAAAATAAAAAATCTCAAGAGTTGGAAAGAACTTTAGAGGCTACCTAACCTACCCATCTCTTAAAAAGAATCTGATCTATCATGTATATCTATCAAGTAGTCATGTAACCCTTTTTGAAGAACACCTTACTTTCTGAGAAATCTCATTCTGTCTTGGGATAACTCTTATTGTTAGGAAATTTTTCCTTAGACTGAGCCTAAATAAATTTCTCTGTGAAACATAGTATGTTGATTTTAGCAATTCAATGCAGTTGAATTCAACATTTATTAAATGCTTACTATGCACAAAGTGTACTATTAGGCAATGGATAGAAAGTTTAGATTAGACATAGTCTGAGCCCTCATGGAGCTTACAATATGACATATGACACACACAAGTAGCTTCGATCCCTCTCCTTTTATATGTATATATATATATATATATTAATTTAATTTTATTTATTTTAGTTTACATCATTCATTTCCACAAGATTTTGAGTTACAAATTTTCTCCCCATCTTTCCTCTATCCCCCTGTCAAAACAGCCACCCCCTTGTATAACCCCTCCCCCAATCTATTATCTCCTATGTCCTCCCCCATCACTCCTCTAACTTTCCGATAGGGCAGAATAATCCCTCTACTTTCTCAGTGCATCCTGGGATCTTTAGGGGTACAGAGATCCAATCCAGTCATACTTTCTCATCCTGTGTGATTCATCCATATCTTCCTTTTAATTTCTCATGGGTAGTCTATTGAGCATAATGAGGACTTTCTTTTGGGTACTCTGATACTATGTGGGTGTAACAGCAAACACTCTAGCATACCCAGGACGGCTGCTAGCACAGCAGACAAAAAAAAGGCAGAGAAAGAAAATAACACAGTTCAGCAGACCAACAGACAGGGCTTCTAGCTGTCTCACCATTACATACATACATAGTTACCAGAGAGAGAAGCACCAGCTTCTGGGTTTTCAAAGCCTTCTCCAGGGTCAGAGGACATCATAACCTTCCTGACCCACTACCTAATTACAGAGTAACAAAAGGTGGGCCTTCCTGGAAAAACAAGCCTTCCCTATGCAAGTTTCTCTTGTTGGGTTCCAAGTGAGCTCCATTAAGGGGCAGGGAAGATCTTCAAATTCCTTTACATTACAGTGGGTACCAACATAGCAAGAGGGCTATCTGTGTATTATTTTTTGCCTATACTACACGATCAGTCCACTTGAGCCTACATCTTTTTGGTATCTTTACACTGCTTTTTGCTTACAATTTGAAGCCAGGTACCATGACTGAGTTGGGTGACAACTGGGCCCAAACCATCAAGTACTAGCAGGAGAACCTGGAGGCTGTAGGTGATCCAAGAGTTCCATTATGGTTTACCATCTCTGGGTCTATTAGAACCTGCAGTGCTAGGAAGAAATCCTCAATGTAGTATGTTAATGAAGATATGTATTATATTGTTCCTCTGATCCACTCTCATGTTATAATTTCTCTGAAGATCTCTCCCTTTCAATGATACTGTGGACTCTTTCCTCATCCCTGGAGGGAACAGATTTCCAGAAGGATTTCTCCTCCCTCTCCTCTCCTTCCAGCTGTTGAACTTTCAGATTCATGCCTCTTTCTTTCCTTTAGGGCAGCAGTTCTCAACCTGTGGGTTGTGACTCTTTTGGGGGTCAAACGACCCTTTCACAAGGGTTACCTAAGATCATCGGAAAACATATTTCCAAGGGTCTTAGGAACCAAGACATCACTCCTCTATTCATCTTCAGGCGAGTCTGCCTACATGCAGATATGCCCACATGTGCATATTAAAGTGTCACAGTATTAGGAAGGTTGAGAACCACTGTTTTAGGGCTAGTAGGGCCCTAAGGGAGTTGGTCTTGGATGAGCTGAATAAGACTCAGAATTATTTCTGGTTTCTACCCACCTTTCTGTTCTTTAGAGAGCTAGGTGACCCAGTGGATAGTTTGGGTCTGGGAGTCTGGTAGACCTTGGTTCACTGGCTGTCTCAGTTACTAGCTCTGTGATTGGGGGCATGTCACTTTGTACCTTTAGGTCTTACTTTCTTCATTAGGGATGAAAATGGGGATAATAATGTAACCTGTGTCACTGGGCTGTTCTGAGGAACAAACGGAATGTTATATATAAAAGGCTTTGTAAAACTTTAAAGGTTAGATAAAGTTAAAGTAAACCTTAAATAAATACTATTATTATTATTATTCAGTTAGATGGCAATATCATTAAGTATATCTTTTTACTCTCTTGTTAAGAAAAGCTTTTTAAAACTCAAACAGTTTAATCAAAAGAACACAGCATCAGAGGCCAGTCCTGGGTCATGCAAAATTTTCTGAAGCACTTTTTCTATACAGTGTTCCTCAGTCAGTCTCTCATTCCAAGTAATGCATGTAGGGAGGTAAAGTCATCTTTAAGATAACTATTTAGTTCATTATTCTTAAAAAAAAATGCTGATACCTTTTGTTTTTACATCAGCATCATTTCTTGAAATGCTGCCTTCCCACCCCCACCAGAAATTGAACTCTCTCTTATAAAAAAGAAAAACAACTAAAAACCCCGTATATAGTGCAAATGTATATAATATTTTCCCTAGTAGTTACCCAACTCTCTGCTGAAATGCAGGAGACAAATTTTACTATCTGTTTTCTAGGACCATTTATTTGTTTTTCTTCTAGTTCTTACTCTAACAGAGAACTTAGGACACTTCCTAATTCAGTATACTAATGATGTCCATAGGTATGGAAGAGTGGGCATGTCTTCTTAAGTGTCTAATAATGATATGAAGAAGTGACTTAGATTCTGGGAAGAGGAGAGTTCAGTGAGTCAAAATATAATAACTCAGGTACCGTGACAACCCCAGCTTAGTAGATTTTAATCACTCATATCTTCCTTTTCCATGGTGATACCTGACCTTCTTTTGTTCCCTTCACATTGGCAGGATACTCCTTTTTATTCAGTTTGCTACACTCAAAATGACCCTGGCAGTTTCTGCTCACAATTTCCTAAAAATAGCACTATACAGCTTTTGATGCTTGGATTTCTTTGAAGAAACTTCTGAAGAGTCAGATAGAAGGAAAGGGCCAAGGAAGAGGTAGTGCTGTACTCATTACAACATATCTATTGTTCCCATCTTCTGTTGGCAATGGGCGGCAGTGGTTAGGCTTAGGCCCATCTCTGACCTTCCCTGATGTAGGGGACTCACCTAGACCATTCTGGCTCACAGTGTTCCCCAGTTTCTTCTTTCAATTCCTATAGAACTTCTCTACATTAATTTTATATTTTCTCAGGGATTTTCTTGTATTATTACTTAAGTGTTTTGAGGTTCTCACTTTATTCACTAGCCATCTCTTCATCAGTCGTCTGAATATCTCTTTCTATCCTCTCTTTTCAGTTCTGGGCCTATAATCAAAAGAACACTCCCACTACTCCTTGAAATACATGTCAATCTACTCCCCTATGGCTCCATTCCCCTTCCCTATAACTTTATAAATGAAAATTTTGCAACCCAATACTCCTGTATGTGTGGTGTCTCTCCCATTAGAATGTAAGCTTCTTGAAGGAAGGATTTATCTTCATTTTTGTCTTTACATTTCTAGTCCTCAGTCTAGTACTTTGGCACATAGTGCATAATAAATATTTTTTCATTCATCCATTCTCCCTTGAATAGGATCTTTCAGTTTTTCTTATATCATCCTCTTTTTTCCATTCGCATAGCTACAATCATCATTCAGACTTCTATCACTTCTTGTTGAGATTACTGTGGTAGCCACTTAAGTGTTTTCCTGCCTCCATGGTTTTTCACCCTGGTCTGTCCTTCACAAAGGTACTAAAATAATCTTCCCAATGCACACAGCTTTGATCATGTTACCTGTTTCCTCAAAACCCTTTAGTGGAACCCCTTGCATTATGAATAGAAAATATACTTCCTGGCATTCAGGGTTCTCTAAAACCCAACTTATCCTTGTTATACTATTCTTTTTTGTATAATTTACAAATGGAAGTTTTTAAAAAATAAATTATTTATTTTTAGTTTTCACCATTCATATCCATAAGTTTTAAATTTTCTCCACTTCCACCACTTCCCTGCCCCTCCCCAAGACAGCACGCAATCCAATATAGGCTCGACATATGCATTCTTATTAAACATATTTTCACAATAGTCATGTTGAACAGATGAATTAGAATGAATGGGAGGAACCATGAGAAAGAAAAAATAAAGCAAAACAAAAGAGCAAAAAGTATACTTCCATATGCATTGAGACTCCATATTTCTTTCTCTGGGTGTGGATGGCATTTTCCATTTAGGTCCTTGCATTGCTGAAAAGAGCTAAGTCTACCACAGTCAGTCATGGCATCATATGGCTATTACTGTGTACATTGTTTTCTTGGTTCTGTTCACTTCACTCAGCATCAGTTCATGTAAGTCTTTCTAGGCTTTTTTGAAGTCTTCCTTCTCCTCACTTTTATAGCACAAAAGTATTTCCAAATGGAAGTTTTTGCCATTCTTTGGTCACCTCCTCTCTTCACCCCTTCTGTGCCTTTGTTCATACTATACAATACCTGTACCTGAAGTTGGACAGAACAAGATCAAAAACAGGTATCTCCAGGGTGACATCAATCCACTAATCTTTACTTTTTTGGGTTTATTAATTGAATCAGTTCTAAATCTATATAATTTATTATAACCCAGGATGCAATCTTCCATCTTGTCAATAAAGATATCATAAGAAGTTTTGTCAAATGCGTTGTTGGAATCTAGGCATATTAGGTCTATGGCATTGATCTATCACTCTAGTTGAGCTGATGTCACCCTGGCACAACTTGTTATGTACAAATCTGCACTGATTCTTAGCAGTTTTGTTATTTTTTATTGTTGTTGTTCCGGTGTGTCTGATTCTTTGCGACCCCATTTGGGGTTTTCTTGGCAAAGATACTGGAGTGATTTGCCTTTTCCTTCTCCAGCTCATTTTATAGATGAGGAAACTGAGGCAAACAGGGTTAAGTGACACAGCTAGTAAGTCTAAGACCAGATTTGAACTCAGGGAGATGAGTTTTCTTGACTTCAGGTCTTGCACTTTGTTGACTGTGCCAAATAACTGCTCGTTAACAGTTGCTAAGTGCTTATAAACTGTCCCTATTAAAATATGTTCTCAAATTTTGCCAAAAGTCAAAATGAGATTCATTAAGCCTTTTCTAGTTCTGTTGCAGCAGTAACTTTTGCCATGTTATTTTGAAGATCTGTGACAATGGTTCAACAATCATATCCCCTCCTTATCCATCCCCAGCTGTAAGATAATGCATGTACTTCTGCAAAGGTATCAGTTACGGTTTTTTTGGGCAATCATTTTTTTTCCTTATTGGTCAGAATAGTAGTAGGCCTAAAGGACAATCCTTTGAGTCTGAAGATTACTATATTCTCTTGTGGTACACAGATCAATTTAATTTTCTACTGTTTCTTGACTTGAGAGATCAGAAAAGCATAATACCTTTCAGCCAGACTCCATATGGTGCAATGGAAAGTAGACAGTACTGCATATAAGAACTCTGCTCTCATCCTGTATTTACCACTGGCTAATTACTTGGCTTTAGGATAGTTAATTAACTTCTTTGAGTTAAATAACTAAGAGGTTTTCCTTTACCTGTAAATTTCCTTCCAGCTCTAAATTTCTAATCCCAGACCATTGAAGAACAGCTACAATGAATGTAGCTACTTTGCTCAGAAGGAAAAGGCATTGTAGATTCCTTCTACATTTCCTTCAGCATTCTGTTGTTATTGTGGGTAGAGAAGGTTTAGAAGAATTCAGGACAGTATGGGGAGGTGAAATCAGAAAGATAAATAGATATTACCAGAGACTGAGCTTGCTCTGTAAAGGTAGGCAGGGTGATAATCTTTTAATATAATATTTTAGCCAGAGTCTGATTTAATCAAACACACTGCTTTTCCCTGGGTCTGCAGCTTCAAAGACCAGAGGTGAAATTCCCCTTATCTTGGGACTTACTCCACATGAGATTGAAACAGACATCCTGAGACCATAAAATGTAAATAGACCCTGCTCTGGTCATTGTCAATTTGCATTTACAACCAAGAAACTCTGTATCGCATGTAGATTGTAACAAATGGAAGTCATAAAGTTTTGTGACATAGTCATCCTGAACTGGGATGGTTCTAAAAATGTATTTATGATTCCTCTGTTCATCAGTTAGGACTTCAGTCCTGCACTCCTTGAAAGTGATGCTAGTCTTACGGGAATAATAAGGAATAAATTCTGTAATTTTTATATTAATATTTGTTCGTCTCTTTAACCAAACTTTTAAAGTGTCAATGAGGGTTATTTGACAAATGCAAAGATTAGGGTGGGGAACCTTGAGACCACAGGTTCCCCACTCCTGGGATATTTAAGAATGGTAGCTTAGCAAATAAATCTGAATTCAAATCCTGGTGTGTGTGTGTGTGTGTGTGTGTGTGTGTGTGTGTGTGTGTGTGTGTGTGTGTGTGTGTGAGAGAGAGAGAGAGAGAGAGAGAGAGAGAGACAGAGACAGAGACAGACAGAGACAGAGACAGAGAAGCAGAAGGAGAAAAGGAGAGGGAGGAAGGTGGGATAGTAGGGAGTTGGAGTAGCTGTTATTTGGAATTATTGGTGAGGAGGGAGATTTTTGGGTACAGTAAAAAAGAATAGGAATTAAAAATCTAGGTCTATCCTGATAAATGGGAAATAGCTGCTTGGCTTAGAATAACAAAGATAATTTGCCTTTCAGGGTTGTTAAGAACTACAAATGTAAAAAACAACAAATGTAACTGAAGTTGCACTAACACAGTTGTCTAGAATGGTAGAATGTTAATGCTGGAAGGGATCTTAGATGTTATGGAGTCCAAATACCCATTTTACAGAGGAGGAAGCTGAGGGTCAAAAGCTAAGTTCAAGTGATGTTGCATCAGAACTCATGTCTAAGAAATGGCAGTGTCTAGGCAAGGTTTTATACCTCAGTCCAATGCCCCAAGTGATGCCCCATCTTACCTCTTGCAATTACCACTGGGGAATATGACTCACTTTAGGATTGGAGAAAATGACCAAAGTCTTCATTGTGAAAAGTTAAATATGGATTTTATGTTCTATCCTTAATTAACCTTAAGAATTAAAAGAAGGCAGGTGAGGAAACTTACTTCTCCTGACAGCAAGCTAGGAAGAGGCTCCCCTGGTAATCAGAGCCACACATGCTTCTGGACCTCCCACTAAGCAGCTAAGGCCCAGGTGGAGGCTTCTTTATGTTACTATCTTCCTGCTAATTAAAGATCAGTTTGCATTATTTATATACATAACCATTGGAGTACTGCTGCTGGTGTCTCTCTTGGCCTTTTCTCACCCAGCCTCAAGTCTTCCATGCTGCCTTTCCTTCCTCTGCTAATTATAGTAGTAATGTTCTCTGTTGGCTTTCAGGCGTGCTGTTACTGTTTGGTTTGCCAAGTGAGGGTAGGAGGGATTTTACTTATAGAATTATAGGATTATAGATCTAGAGGGCCTCAGAGACTACCTAGTCCACCCTTTCCCCACCTCTTTTTACATATGTAGAAATCCCAGGAAGGTTAAGCAAATTGCCCAAGATCACCTAGGTAATAAATACAAGTAAGTCGGATTTGGACCCCCGTCCTGTGACTCTACAATCAACAGTTTTTCCATTGGACCCACACTGCCTTCCCATAGTCCAGGGAATATAGTTTCATATCCTTTGATACTCTATTGCCTCTGTCATTTCACTGATATGGTGACTTCCTCCAAAGGTGCAGATGAGCTCCCTTGGACATCTTCTCATTTTCTAAGATTCTTGTACATGTCTTCCTAGAGATCCCCCACAAAGGATCTGCCTAATGTACAGGAGCCACTCTTAGAGGCATTTTAATCCTCTGTAGATGTCATTTCAGCACTAGGGACTGTATCTTTCTACCCCTCACTTTTCACATAAAAGCGAGATCCATCTTTTCTTTTTTTCTTCTCCTGATCATTCATTGCCTCGATGACATCTTTTGCATCATTTCTTGATGACTTTATGATGAGTCACTATTGCTCATATACTGCAGCTTTTTTATTCTTGTGGTCATAGACTTTAGCACTGGAAAGGACCTAAGATATCATTAATTCAACCCTCTCATTTTTCATTTGGATTGAAACCGAGGAAACTGAAGCTCCAAGAGGCTAAATTGCTCAAGGATATGCACATCACGAATACTGAGAAAATGTCTTATTTGGGGAAAAAAAAGATGCGTTAGGGTCACTGTCTCAGTGCAGCCTGATCCCAGAGAGGTCTTTATTTGTGCCCTCTTCTTCAGCTGAAGGGGAGATTATATATACAGCCCTCTGGAAAGGAACAGGGAGTAGTTGCCTTGAGAGATTGAATAGGATGGTACTCAAAACAGGAAGCAAGAAAAAAAAAGAACTCCAGCTGATGAAATTTAGGGCACTGAAAAAAGCCCAAACTGAAAATATTCTCTGGCTCTGGGCCCATAGCATTTTGATTTGGTTGTAAATTGGATACATTTTCATTCACTTGAAGCTTTCACCTGTTGGTATTTTGTTCTTTTGCAACAGACAGATAAGTGCTGATAGTCATGTTGGTCCTAGTAATACTGCTGCATATGCTTAAGAAAAGCCTTGACATTTATGTAGGGGTTTTCACTTTCTAAAGTGCTCCCATTGTTTCATGGGCTACTGATGTTTCATTTTTCAGATGACAAAACTGAGACTTAAACAGGGTAAATGGCTTCTTCAAGAAGACCTAGATAATAAATGGCAGACCCAGGGCTAGATTTCTTTCCTCCTTTCTGCTCCAGTGCTGCTGCGTTGAAGAAAATAGTGAAATGAAGCTGAATTTATTCACTATAAATTTATGTTCCACAATAGCAGCTGGAAGGATGATGCTCTTGGAAAATCTTTCTACCCTGCCCTTTGACTTACTATAGCATTCCCCAGCATTTATGTTCTAAACCTTCTTTTCTCTTTGACAACTCCCAACCCGTTCCCACATCCTTTACAGCAAATGACTCCCAGCTACTGATTTTATCAAGAAGACTGAACCCTTGGCACTCCCTCCTCCCTTCCTCAAAATTTCTTATCACAGACTCTCCTGTCTGCCCACTGAAGAGATGTCCCTTCTCAAGGCTAATTTCTCCAAATGCGCCTTTAATTGGATTCTCTCCCGTCTCCTCCAACAGTCATCATCTATTATGTATTTTTAACTGGATATTCATTCCTCTTGGACAGGATGGAATGCTGACCTCCTCAGGGAAGAAATATTCTTGAGATTCTAGCTGAATTTCTTGGGATTTGTAGTGCAATGTCTCAAAGAAACAGTATGTATCTTGCAGTTTGTACTGGACTTGGCAGGGTTACATCAACCAGTAAAGTTAGAATAAGTCTGCAGTGGGCATAAGGAGAGCAAAAAGTGGCGGAAGGAACAGGGCAGCCAGAGGAATAATGCAGAGCTACTTAAGATGACTAACCATAATATTGAGCAGATGGTAACTTAAGGAATACTCTGCTTGGAAAGATTCCTGATAGACTTCCCACCCTGATATGTTACTGAGACCTGGTGAATTTCTTATCTCTACCTGACAAATGACCAGCATTGTTTACTCGAGTATTTTCCTGATCTTTTCCATAGTATTTTAATGAGAGCTTTCTTTAGACTAGAGGTTCTTAACCTTGTGGTTAGTGAACTTGTTTTAAAAAATATTTTGGTAAATTTATTTCAATATGGGTGGTTTCTTTTGTAATCCTATGCTTTTTTTATTTTATGCATCTCAAAATATTAGTCTGAGGAGTCCATAGGCTTCACCAGACAAACACACTCAAAAGAAGTTAAGAATCCCTGCTTTAGATAAAGATAAGAAGGTTTAAGTTGCTGTTAGAATGTGTTTCTTCATATTTAGAGAATGTGGATGAAGGGGAAATCAGTGACAATTTGAATTCACAGAAATTGTAGAATGGACAGATAGACTTCAGCTTATTCATTTAAGAGTGTCATCTGGTTTGGGTGCTCAAGAACTTCATGGTTATGATTTTTATCAGTAACCTGTGAAAGTGGTGAACTTGAATCAGGCAGTTACCTTGGAAGTTCAGGTTTGGGGTCGGAATGAAATGAGATACTTATTGAACATCATTCCACAGTTAACAAAAGGGGATTTGCCACTGGAATGCAGTGGATAGAATGCTTCTTCTAGAGTCATGAAGACCTGAGTTTAAATCCAGTCGCAGAAACTTACTGGCTGTGTAACCCTGGTCAATTCACTTAACATCTGTTTGCCTCAGTTTCTTGAACTGTGCAATAGGGATCATAATAACATTCACTATGCAGGGTGGTTGTGAGGATAAAATATAACAATTGTAATGTGCTTAGAAGAATGACTGGGACATAGTGAATCCTATAAAAAGATTAGCCATTATTATCATTATCATTTATTATTATTAGCCATACAATAGAAAGGATATTCAGTATGGGTAATGGAGCAATTAGCTTGAGTAGATGCAATGCACCATGCACCTTCTCAAGTTCATATGGTAACACGTCTGGTCAGCAGTATTTTGACTCATCATCTTGGAAATTCATCAAATTTGAAGAGCCTCACCTTTTGTGGGCTGGTCTTTTTATATTTTTCCATAGGCAAGGGTAGGAAATAAGCATGTATATAGTGCCTACTATGTGCTAGAAAATGTAAGTGCTTTTTACAAATGTTATCTCATTTGATCTTCACAACAAATGTGCAAGATTTTACAGCTGAAGTAACAGACCTGTGGCAATAATAAAGAAGCTTGGAAGAAAGGCGTATTTTTATTTATTTTTAAATTCAGTTTTATTTTCATTTCCAAATTTCCTCTCTCCCTCTTCCTTTCCCCATGCATTGAGAAGGCAAGAAAAATAAAACCCATTACAATTCTCTCTCTCTCCCCATATGTGTTTGTGTGTGTGTGTATACGTGTAGGAAAATTATATATATATATATATATATATATATATATATATATATGAATGAGAAATTTATGTTGATGATGATACAATTTTGAGGGCATTGGGAGACCGATGTTTAAGGTTTCTGGAAGAAGATACCATAGGGTATGGAAAAAATTGTGACCTTATTAATATCAAGAGAACATCATTAACTACCAACATATATATCTATTCTCTTATTATGAACAAATCATTATGATGGTATTAGTGGGGAACAAACAGGAGCTAAGTATCCCTGTTATGCAATTTGTAGAGTTCTAGAGAGAAGGAGACAGTTCAGTGGATCAGTGGGTAGACCTGGGGTTAGGAAGACCTGAGTTCAAATTTGGCCTCACACACACACTTACTAGCTGTTTGACCTCAGGCAAGTCACTTAACCTCTGTTTGCCTTAATATACTGGAGAAGGAAATGGTAAGCCATTTCAATATCTTTGCCAAGAAAAAACCATGGACAATATGATCCATATGGTGGTCACAAAGAGTTGGACACAACTGAGCAACCACAGAAAGAAGTAATGTGTCTATACATACATTCATACATATATACATATATGTATTCTATGATCTAAATATAATCTCCAATTTCTATTTTATATATATGTACACACATATGCAGGTATGTATGTAAACACACACATGCATATATTTGGCTAAGTATGTAGAAATATCTCTATCTCGACCTATATATCTATCTTTTTTTTAGTGTGTGCATGTTAGTGTCCATCAGAAGCTTCCAGAAAGCTAATTGGGAAGACAACTGAGGTATAGGAAACATGTCTGAGTCTCCTTTTCAAGGGTAGCTAGTTCTTGTACCATAAGTGCCAGAATATTCACATGACCTTTTGCAGTGCCAATCATGGCAGCACACCTGAGAACTGCTATTGTGAATAATTTTAAGGGTCTAATCATGTAATATAATGAACCTTCTATATTCAGAACTAAACATTGTTCAGTAAAGTGAAACATAATACTCATAGTAACATCCTTAGGCAAAATGTATCATTCAATATATGTATATATACATACAAATATGTATGTATACATGCATGTATGCATGTATATACATATGTATGTGTGTGTATATATGTGTGTGTATGTCTATCTATCTATCTATATCTATATGTATGTATGTATTGGTTGTTTTCTTTCGTTCTTGAAGAGGATCAAAATGACATCACCATTGCTAAAGTTAAGTTTCAACGTGTTCATATGAACTTGGAATGCTCTACCACAGGTCAGGCACAAATAGTTCATGTGAACATTTAGGGTGGAATTTCCAAATTTGCACATCTTGTGTTTCTTTTGAGCTGCTTCAATTCTTCTTTGCTTGTAGAGCACAGCACCTTCTCTGGTGTGGGCATGCCATGCTGAGCAGTTCTGTGCCAGTGTCTCCCACGTCACTCAATCAATTCCAAAATTCTTGACAGTATCCTTGTTATCATTTCTTCTGACCACCATGTGAACTCTTGCCCTGTGTGAGTTCTTCATAAAATAATCTTTTTGGCAAGCATAAGTTTTGCATTTGAACAATGTGGTCAGCCCATCAGAGTTGTTCTCTCTGAAGCAGAGTTTGAATGCTTGGCAGTTTTGTTCAAGTAAGGACCTCAGTGTCTTGCACCTTATCCTGCCAGGTGATCTTCAGAATTTTCCTAGGACAATTAAAATGAAAGTGATTCAGTTTCCTGGCATGGCTCTGGTAGACTGTCCAGGTTTCACAGGCATACAACAATGAGGTCAGCACAATGTCTCCATAGACCTTCAGTTTGGTAGTCAGTCTAATACCTCTTTTCTCCCACACCTTTCTTGGGAACCACCCAAACACTGAGCTAGCTCTGGCAATTCATGCATCAACCTCAATGTGTACATCCCTAGAAAGTACACTACCAAGGTAAGTGAACTTATCCACAGCATTCAAAACTTCTCCATTTGCTGTAACCAATGGTTCCATGTATAGATGGTGTTGTGGTTGCTGATAGAACACCTGTGTGTTCTTGGTGTTAATTGTTAGACTAAAATTAGCACAAACAGCAGAGAATTGAATAGACACACATACGCACATATATACAAATATGTATATGTATCTGTCTCGTAACACTCAGTATATCATATGGCACATACCATACATCATTACATTCAGTAGCATTGCCCAAAATACTTGTTTACACACCCGGTCCCAGGCTTGGGTCTTCCTTAGCACAACACATCTTTAAGAGGTAGCAGACACTATGGAGAGGCTCTGCATAATTTCACATGTTCAGCCTGTATTTGATTGCTTGTCTTTCCAGTGGGCGTGGGTGGTGAGGGAGGAGGAGAAAGAACCTGGAATCTGGAGTTCCATAATCAAATGTTATGAATATGTATCTATCTTTCTATCTATATATGCAATTATTATTATTATTATTGACTACACCCAACTGGAA
>CM053587.1:187083358-187110362 GCA_028646515.1 Pseudochirops corinnae
AGCCTGTTACATTTTGTGATTAATAACCATATCAGCATACTTATAGTTACTGTAGGCATTGTGAATGCTGCATTGTTGATACAGAAGACTATCAAACTTCTAGGGTCTTGAAACAAAAAGAGAAATGCTGCTCTTCCTTCCCTTAGTCAATAGGAAGTGCTCAAAAATAAGATAAAGACCAGAGTACTTTCCTGATGTTCTGCTCATCAGGAAAAGAGCCAAAAGATTAAAAAGTAAAGATCTCAGAATCTTTTCCTCTTTAAGCCTTGACCACTACTATTGGTCTAATCAAGCCGAGAATAATTATTTTCCTCCTTCTCTAGCCTATACCTACTCATCATCATCAGGAAGGCAAATTTATACCTTCTACATTCCCAGATATGAGAGTCAATGGAAATATCTCCTTTTCAAGGAACAAATAGGTTCTGAATCACAGAGATTTAATCCTGTTGACGATAGAAAGTTTCTTCCTCAGGCAAATTTGTGTCTATTTTCCTGAGACCTACTATTCTGATTGGAGATGGGGGGAAAGGAAAGATGCATAACTATTGCCCTCCATTCCAACATGCTAGAAAGCAAGGAGGTGTTGGTTTGTAATTGTGCTGTTGACATAGATAGCTAAGTGAGCAATCCTGTAAGGGCACCTAAGAAGTTGCCCAATTCTGCCTATGTTTCTCTCAACCAGCCCTATCTTTCCTATTTTTTTTCTGTTTATAAAATTGTTTATTGTGAACTTCTCAACACAAACATTTCAATATTCAAAGTGAACTATGAAGAAACTGAACTTGATATATATTGAGATATATAGATTTATATACTAGGTACTATATACATGTGTGTGTATATATACACACACACACAGTATATTGTATACATATATACATATGATTTAACAAGGTAGTTGCAAAATTACTATTCATGTCCTCTTATTTTCCTCATGAAAAAAAATATTTTTTGATGCTCTTTTATCTCTTATTACCAACCTAACTGACACCTCCACAGAAGACATCCCCTACAAGAAATATGTATGGTCCAGCAAAACAAATTAGCACACTGGCCATTTCTGAAAATGTTTATTTTGTTCTGCATATTTAACCATAAACTGCCAAGAGGAGAGAAGAATGTTTCAACTTCAATCTTTTGAAATCTCTACACTGTCCTTACAGTATTAAGGTACCCGATGAGGAGACCTAGTGAACTCATTCTCTTTCTCTAGGTCTAGGTTTAGCTAGCCATAGGTTTTGGAGATGGCATATCAAAGGTTCCTTTAGCAAAGTTGCCCAGAGTGGTGGTAGAGATCTTATCAGATGTGTAGTTGTCACCAGTTCCAATAATTATTCATAGCTTCTCAGGCATAAGAGCTGAGACAATGGGCAGGGCACTTTGTGGAGCTTAATTACATTGTTCCCCCAGCAACCACAGAGGAGTGATAGACAGCTTGATCAGAGCCATAGATAGCTGAAGCTACTTCCTTGGAGTACTTGACACTCAGGCCAACAAGGTGATTGTAGTCACCTGTCTCCACAAAAGCCTTGAACCTGGTAAACTAACCAATTCTAGTCTGTTCCTGAACAGGCATGATCTTCTGAAGCTTATGCTTCATTGAGGTTCCCAGGAAGAAGTTTATGATCTCTGAATACTTGATGGGAAGGGAGAGAAGATAGATCTCAAAAGAACTTAATCTTTTATGTCCTTGACTAAATAGCCCAGATGGGTGACCAGAACCCACTCCTTGTCTTTGACTTTTCTTTCCCTATACCCATGACCACAGTTTCTCCCACAGTTTTGACAAAACTAACATGGGAGCCACCTCAATCTCCAGCCTCAGTCTCCTTTTTTCTATTTCTGATGCCATCAAATGGCTTTAATCTCAGTTCTACCACCTATAACCTTCATAACTTTGGCAAATTACTTCATGTAGCCTCAGTTTCTTAATCAGGAAAATGTGGGGAATGGGATTCAATAACTTCTAAGGTAAAGTCCCTGTCAGGTCTAAACCTATGATACTATTGAGACAACTTCTTAACTCACCTGCCAGTCTCTATTCTCCCCACTCCCCCACCAGCAACCCATACAGTACCCCAGATACCAGATGACTCTTACTAAAGCAGTTTTATGTCACTGCCACACCCAAACATCCAGCAGTACTTTACTGCCAAGTAGTTTAGCAAATATTAATTGAATAAATATAATGTGTAAAGTGTAAAGTCATTTAAGATCTCATCCTTGTCCTGAAAAATCCTACAGTCTATTTGTGGAGAAGACAGAAACACACCCAATATTTTATTAATACAGACAAGGAAATAGGATGATAAACAGCGTAATCAATAAGTGCTTCAGGAAGTTAGGGACAGAAGACATTGCCATGGGCTAGAAAAGGTCAAGGACAGCTTCGTGAAGGGAGGTCATTCTAGGCTGGGAGGGAGAGGAAATGCACGGACGCAGGAAAACACAGAAGGGATGAAGAGTAGACCAGTAAAAGAAAATTTAATTTAATTCAACAAATATGTAGTAACTTCTTGTTCAAGCTGTGCTAGGGGTTCAAAGACAAAAAAGAAAAACTCTTCTCACCTTCAAGAAGCTTATGTCTTATTGAATTATATATATGCATGTGTATATATGTATGTTTGCATGTAGATAGGCATGTATATGCATATTATGTTTGTGTATGAATATATACACACATGTGTACACATACATGCATATATGTGTATACATATATTTGTGTTGTTCAGTCATTTCAGTTGTGTCCAACTCTTTGTGATCTCATGTGTTTCTTGGCAAAAGATACTAGAGTACTTCTCTACTTCTTCCTTCTGCAGTTCATTTTGTAAATGAAGAACTGAAGCAAAGAGTTAAGTGACTTACCCAAGGTCACACAGCTAGTAAGTGTCTGAGCCCAGATTTGAACTCAGGAAGATGAGTCTTCCTGACTTCAGACTTGGCACTCTATCCACTCTGCCAGTTAACTGCCCTCCCCCATACACATATATGTCTTTGTGTCTATATGTTTATATACCTAATTAAATTATATATTTTATATAACTTTCATTTAACAGTTATATGTTATATAATGTGCAAGTCAATAATTAAATGCAATAAACCAAACAATGTATATTAAGTATCTTCTATGTGTCAAGCACTGTGCTAACAGTTGGGGATGAAGTAAAAAAAAAAAAATGAAACAGATCCTGCCCTCGAGGAGTTCGCAGTTTTCTTGGTGGTTCAGTGGATAGAACATTAGAAGTTGGAGCCAAGAAGACCTGAGTTCATATTCTGCTTTTATATACCTTTTAGCTGTGTGACCCTCTGCAAGTCACTCCAAGCCTTGGTTTCCTCATCTGTAAAACTGAGATAACAGCACAGGGTCCTCATGAGGATCAGATGAAATAATATATTTTAAAGCACTATGTTATGTAGACAAATAAATTTTTGCAACATAAATATAAGGTAATGTTGGGTTGGTTTGTTTCTGGTTTGGGGTTTGGGTTTTTTGCAGGAACAGTGAGAATTGACAAGAAAGACACAAAATGCTGGGGATGGGGTTGAGATGAGACATAAAGAGATTAGGAAAGATAGTAATCAGAGTTTTGAAGGAAACAAGGTATTCTAAGAAACAGAAGTAAAGGGAGAGAGTGCATTCCAAGCATGGTAGAAAGTTAGTGCAAAGGTTCAGAGATGAGAGATGTATCATTTGAGGAAAGAGAGAACAGAGAGTTCATGTATGAGAATTATGAGAAATAGGGTCAAAAAAGTAGACTAGAACACAATTGTAGAGAGCCCTGAATGACACTTTTACATTCTGACCCTCTTGTGCCTTTCTGCATTCCTCTGTGTGTTCATACTGTTCTCTTGGCCCAGAATCACCTCCACTTGTCAACAATTTACTAATTCGTGGAGAACAGAATGTGTAATTGTTTGTAGATATCCTATATCTAGGTTGGTCATCTGATGCCTTATTGTCATCTATTAAAAGTCAGGACCTGTCTCCCAGTCTTCAATGACTCTCTCACTACCTACTGAATAAAATCTGAACTTCTCATTGTCTTTCAAAACCCTCCACACTCTGGCCCCAGCCCATCTGCTTTGTCTTCCCTTCCCCTACAACCCTTTCTAGAGCCCAAAGTCCAACTAAACTGGATGACTCATGGTTTCTAAATTTACCTTGCCATTTCCTATCTCTGTGCTTTTGTTGCTGCCATATCCTCCCCTTGGAATTCCCTTCTCCTTTTGTCTCTGCCAGTGAGAATCTTAGGCAACCTAAGAAATGATAGCTACAAAGACTACAGAGAAGGATGAGAAAATGTGAAACTAGGATTCAGTGAAGTAAGCAGAATCAGAAAAACCAGGAAAGAATAAAAACAATCATAAAGTATATAATTATATGCCACATAATTATAATGGCCAAGCATGACCCCAAGGAAAAGATGAGATTGCAACCCCCTCCCTTCTGCAGAGTTGGGGGATTACGGGTATGGAAAACCACACATGTCAGCAGGCTCCATTGATATGTTGGTGTTGCTGAATTGCTTCTTTCACTTTCTTTTTCACTCTTTATTAAGTAATGGTTCTGTGGATTCAAGAGGGGGAAATCAAATCTAAAATTAAATTATGTTTTTTAAAAAGAATCTCTATCAATTGTCAACTCCTTCCTGATGCCTTCCTTAATCTTCTCCAAGTAAATACAACCTCTTGCTCCTTCTCTGTACCTCAGTAATATCTTTTTAGCTATCCCTCTTGCATTGCTGATCTTGTCCTACCATATACAGTTGTTATTTGTGTGCTTGGTTTGTTCATACTGTTCAGTTGTAAATACTTAAGGGCAGTGATTGCATCCCATAATCAACTTTACTCATCTTGGCTGAAGGAATTGGGGCTGTTAAGCCTGAAGAAAATCAGGATTTAGGGGTGAGATGGGAGAGTTGCCTTCAAATATCCAAAGGCTGTTGTTTGGAAGAGGGATAAGACTTGCTTTGCTTGACTTCAAAACATGGAATTAGAAGCAATGAGTAGAAATTACAGGCAGAGAAAGATTTCAGTCTGACAAAAAGACTAAGGATGAGTTGTGATCACTGCATTACTAAAATCTGCATCTAGAATCAAGAAGGTCACAGATTCATTTGAATAATGGAGAATGAGGGAAACCTTCCTAACAACCAAATCTGCTCCAAAATGCAATGGACTACTTTGATGAATTAGTTCCCTGTTATTAAAGGTCTTCAGAGTCCAACTCCAACTTCTTAGGATGTTGTAGAAGTAATTGAAGCTTCTGGCAACAATCTGTTAAATGGGTTCATAGAGATCTTAAGAGCCATGGAAAGGATGGAAGAGACTTCCAGGCTAATCTAATTCAACCTCTTCATTTCGTAGATGATAAAACTGAGGACAAGAGAATTTAAACCACTTGCCCAAGGCTCCCTAAGAAGCAAGGAGGAGAGCTAGGATTCAAACTCAGGTCTTCACATCCCAACTCCATAACTCTTTCTGCTGCGCCACTAATCCCATTTTTTTCTGCCTGACTTTTCCTTCTAACTCTGAGATATGAAGGTGAAGAGACTTTAAAAACTAGTGTTCTCTACTGACTAATTTTTTTTCTTTTTTTTTTCTTTTTTTGGAGGGCAATTGGGGTTAAGTGACTGGCCCAAGGTCACATGGCTAGGTTTTTGTGTTAAGTGTCCAAGGTCACACTTGAACTCAGGTCCTCCTGACTCCAGAGCCGGTGCTCTACTCACTGTGCCACCTAGCCGCCCCTACTGACTAATTTTTTAAAAGTGTTTCTCCCTGCTCTAATTTCTGACAGCATTTATAACAACCTCAGCTGACGACATTTGCAATGCATTGTTTTCAGGCTTTCCTGTGTATGCATATGCATCCTTTTCTACCCTGCTAGACTATAAAGAAAGCTTCTGCAGAGCAGTACTTTGTAGTGGACTTAATGCACAGGAAAAACCTCACTATGTGTTGATTTTCTTCACATGTATGTGTGCTTACAATCATGATAAACATTTATTAAGTGCCTACTATGTGTCAGGCACTGCACTTAGCAATAGGGGTACAAAAAAGTCAAAAGACAGTCCACAAGATGCTCAGAATCTAATGGGGTAAGGTAATGCATAAAATGAATCAGAAAAGGGAGGTTAGAGGTAGAGATACAGATTGAGGAGGAGTGCAGCCAGGTGGGAAATGACGAGATGTTTGCCCTGAGCTCCCTCCTTAAATGGAGGATCTGGGAGGAACTCTCCTTGTCTAGCCTCTACCTTCTCTAATCAGAGTGAAGGAAGGGGTCCCAGGGACAAATGGTGCTGAGGTGTGAGTTTTAGAGTTGCTATGATCTTGTAGCATTGTGATCTTAAATTTATTAAAATGTTATGAAAATTATAAGCCAGAAAGAACATTCACTTTTTTTAAAGGCAATTTCCTTTATTACTTGATAATGAATGTTTCTGCCAGACTCAGTTTTAGATTTCCTTGTCTTTCTAAGAAGTTCAAACGTTAAGCCATGGGGTTCCCCCAAAGCTAAATTCCTTAGATTTGAATAAGAGCATCTCTTTCACACTGTTATGACCCAACGCAATGAATGAAGTTACTGTGGGAATCCTGAAAGCAGGCAGCAGAGGGCAACCTATACCACTGCACACCTTCCTCTTCCGGTTTCCATTTCTGCTCTGGTGTCCTGTGTTGGGTGCACTGCTATGAACAGCATTTTATTCCTCAGGACTGGATAGGGACTGAATTTGTGATTTCTCATGATGTAGGTAACTCTGAGATGAAACTACCTCTATAAATGTAGGGCTGCACCTTCTCTGCAACTCACAGTCACATCATAGCTCATGGAGACCAGTCTAAAACTCAGAGAGTAAGTGACTTGCCTAAAGTCATACAATCAGCATGTGTCAGAGGGAGACCTTGAAATAGATCTTTCTGCCTCTAGGGCCAGTTCTCTAGCCACTATACCAGGACTTCCTATCATTTTAATAAAATATAGTCTTTATTTCAGTACCCAAAGGCGTGATAAAATGAGTCCCAAACAAAACATCAGTAAAATCATAGACCTTGACAACACTCAGAAATGTGTTTGGGAGGCAGTGTTTTGTAGTAGCTGGAGTTGGCCTTGTGGTTAAGGAATATGTGGGTTAAAGGACTGCCTCTAACAATATTAGCTTTGTGACTATAAGTAAAGCCTGTGGATAGAGTACTGAGGCTGGAATCTGAAAGATCCAAGGTCAAATCCAGACTCAGATACTTACTACTGTGTGACCCTGATCAAGCCACTTTAACTCTATCAGCCTCAAGCTCTTCTTCTCTAAAATGGGGGTAATAATAATACCTACCTGTTAGGGCTGTTGTAAAGATCAAATGAGATTTTTTTTTTTTGTTTTGCTTTTTGGAGGGGGAAGGCAGGGCAATTAGGGTTAAGTGACTTGCCCAAGGTCACACCGCTAGTAAGTGTGTCCAGTGTCTGAGGCTGGATTTGGTGCTCTATTCACTGAGCCACCTAGGTGCCCCTAAATTAGACATTTTTAAAGTGTTTGATAAACCTTAAAGCACTACATAAATGTTAGCTAAGATTATTATGTGCTTTTCAGTGCCTCTGGGTAACGTCCTAAGACTACGACTCCAAAGGAGTTGCCTATGTACATCGGTGGAGGGAATGTTTGGACCAAGATATATGGTTCCCAGGTTTGGACCTCCTACACACACACACACACACACACACACACACACACACACACACTTAATGAATCACATTTATTAGAGATGCTAGAGATGCTATCCTCTGAATAACTCAGCAGAAAACACAAAGAACAAGGTAAAAGCAAGAAACAGAGAGGAGAAACAGGCTAGAAGAATACCAATTGTTACTCTCCAACTGCAGGTCAGTAAGATATTAGATTTCCTTGGTATCAGAAAAGGAAAATTAAATTATTTTTAAAATTTTAGTGGTTGAAGGTGCACTGTATTTGCTCCACTTCTCTTATTTGGTTTTCAAAATCCTTCTTAAGCTGCTCTATGGCTTGTAGGAAGTCTTCACGTTTCTTGGAAGCTTTTGGTGTGGGAGTTCTGATTGTGTTGTCTTCCTCCCATTCCATGCTTTGATCCTTTTTGTCCCCAAAGAGGGAATCTAAAGTTTGATTGCTGTTCTTATTTTGCTTCCTTTGCCTGCTCATGTTGCCAGTCAATTACCTGATTTTTTAGTTCTGTGGAACTTTGCTTCCAGAGGGAAAAGCTCTGTCCCAAATTGCTGGGGTTTTTGCAGCTGCCGGAGCTATTAGGAGGATGCCATTTTTTTTGCAGCCCCCATCGGCTTTGGCTCACTGAAAACAGACCACCATCCAAGACCACTATCTGGATCCAGGCTGCTCAATGCAAGAGCACTTAGCCTCTGAACAATTGCTTGCCCCCTGCAGTCTGCAGGCCCGGAATCTCTGAAGCAGCAATGTGGAGGCAGCTGCAGGCCCTCTGCTTCTGCTGCTTCCTTGCCCTGGAGGCAGTTCAGCCAGACTACTTTTCTCCCCCAAATTTAGCTGAGTTCCACTGACCTTTCACTTTGTCCTTGTTTCTTATGGCTTGATAATTCTGGAAACTTCCACAGCTGCTGCTGATCCACTCTCCTGAGGCTCCAGCTGCAGCTCGTCCTGGCCACCCCAGGGCCAAGCTGCGGTTTCAGGCTGGGCTGGTTTCAGCTCCCAGCTTGCTGCGATGAGCCCTTCCTGCCAAGCTGCCTTCAGTGGAAGATGTGTTTTTCTATATTTTTGTGAGTTTTGGAGCCCTAAAATTTGTTTAGAGTCATATTTTATGGGTATTTGAGGTGGCTATGTGGGAGCTGCGGAATCTTGCTGCTTCTACGCTGCCATCTTGGCTCCACCCCAGGTGTACTGTATTTGATTTCTTTCACCCCTTAGCTATGTGATCTTGGATCATTCATAACTTCTCTGAGCTTGATTCCTCATTATAGAATGAGGTAGATGGAAAAGATGATCGCTAAGGTTCCTTAAATTCTATGCCAATGTAACAGGTTTGTGGTTAGACACTTGTGTGCTGTCTCCTATGGACTGCATCTCCCAGAAAGATAAGATGATGCATAGTATGACTACTAGAGGCTTGGACAACTCATGGATTTCTCTGGGTACGTGACTTTTTCAAGCTGTAGGTCAAAGTCAAAAATATGTAGGAAAGACAATTACAGGAATATCCTTTTACCATTCCTTGGTCTGTTTCTGTACCTCCAAGAAAATGCCAATTCAGTTGGTAAAAAAGCCAGCAGATCAATACCCATGCAACCCAGCCAATGAGACTAGTGAGATAGGGGATAGGATCTAGGTTCTTGATAGCTTTAGAAAATAAACAAAAGAACTGGAAATCAGAATTATGTCCATCAATTGGGGAAGGCCTAAATAAGCCCACAGTATATGATATCATATATCAGTACACAATTGTGATGGAATACTATTGTGCTGTAAGAAATGACAAGCAGGATGATTTCAGATAAACCTGGAAAGACTTTCATGAACTGATGCAAAATGAAGTGAGCAGAACTAGGAGAATGCTGTGCACAGTGACAGCAATATTGTCCTATGAAGCACTATGAATGACTTAGCTATTGCTAGCAATACCATGATCCAAGACAATCCCAAAGGACGAATGCTGAAGCATACTATCTGCCTCTGGTCTAGAGAAAGAACTGATATTGTCTGAATACAGACCAAAGCATGCTTTTTTCACTTTCATTTTTTGTATGAGTTTTCTTGTAAAAAATTAATAATATGGAAATATTTTACATTATTGCACATGTATAAACCGTATTTGAGTGCTTACCATCTCAGGGAGAGGGAACAACAGAACAGGAGGGAGGAATAGAACTTGGAACTCAAAACTTTTTTTAAAATGTTTTTAAATTGTTTTAATGTGTAATAGGGGGAACATAAAATATTATATTAAAAAATGTGCAAAAACTCTCTCTGGGGATGGGAGATTTCCTTAAGAAAATGAATTTTTGGTTAATTTCATCCTAAAGTGAGAGCCAACAAGAATAACATTCTCCCCTAGTAAAAGTAGATATGAAATGGTTTTAGCTTGAGATTACACATTTCTATACTTGCTCTTTTCTACTTTTTAGCTAATTCAATTAAACCTCTTGCTAAGTGGTTGCCATTAACTTATTGATTGACAGTTCAAGGGAAGGAAGGGAATGGGGGGGCAGGGAAGAGTCCAAGATGAATGATTTGATTAGCAGATGCCTGCTTAGCTTCATATTTAGAACTCAAGTTAACCTAAGAAAGAGGGAGGGGCTAGTGGGTAAGCGGCAAAAAAAGGGTACAGACAATAAGTACCACTGGAGATGAGCAAAAGAAGAGATTACACTGACCTAAGACAGTCTGAAAAGGGAGGGTGTGGAAATTGAGCTGGGTTTCCCAAGACAAATAACTTCTAAATTAATGGTGAGAAGAAAGCTTGGCATTCCAGGAAAGGAAAGAACATTAACAAATCGAGCAAAGGCAGGAATGACAAAGTTGTAATCAGAGGATTATGAGGAGTTGGGCTAGATTAGAGGGTCCCTACAGAGGAATAGGAAATAAGGTTGGAGAATACAAAATTGTAGAATTTTGAGTTAAAAGAGACCTTAGAAACCACCTGTTCCAGTCCCTTACCTGATGAATATTAAAGAATATTGTGAAGGACCTATAAGTATGTCCTCCAGGGTACTCACCTCATTTATCTCATTGTTGAGATTGTCATTTCATCATGTCTGATTCTTCATAAGCCCATTTGGGGTTTTCTTGACAAAGGGATTGAATTCCTTCTCCAGCTCATTTTACAGATGGGGAAACTGAGGCAAACAGGGTTAAGTGACTTACTTGCACATTTGAACTCAGAGAGATGAGTCTTCCTGACCCCAGATGTGGAATGCTATCCACTGTTGCACCTAGCTGCCCCATTTATCTCTACCTCCTCTTTGTGATCACATCAACTCATATGAATCCAACTATCATTTTTATGTGGATAACTCCCAAATCTTCATTTCCACATTTCATTTCTTTCCTAAGAGCCAATTCCATACCTCTCATCACCTACTTGACATTTCCCACAAGCATCTAAAACTCAATATGTCAGAAGCAAAATTAATCATCTTTCCCCCTAAACCTGCCCCACTTCCTTCTCATACTCACTATGTGTAAAACATAATACATTATATTCTCCCCTTTTTTGTTGTTCAGTCATTTCCAACTCTTTATGATCTCATGGACCCTGTCATCCATGAGACTTTCTTGGCAAAGATATTGGAATAATTTTCCATTTCCTTCTCCATTAAGGCAAACAGAGATTAAGAGATTGGCTCAGGGGGTGACTAGGTGGCACAGTGAATGGAGCACCAGCCCTGGAATCAGGAGGACCTTAGTTCTAATCTGGCCTCAGACACTTGACACACTTAACAGCCGTGTGACCTTGGGCAAGTCACTTAACCCTAATTGCCCTGCCTTCCCCCCCTCCAAAAAAAGAAAAAAGAGAGAGAGATTGGATCAGGGTCACATAGTTAGTAAGTGTCTGGCATCAGATTTGAACTCAGATCTTCCTGGTCCAGGCCCAGAGCTCTATATTCTATGCCACATAGTTGCCCCTAGACAGTTCCTCTAGATTTTAGCAAAGCATTTGATGAAGTAACTCAAGCTGTTCATGTGGAGAAAAGCAGAATTTGTGGAGTAGATGATGATACAAGTAAGTGGATACAGAATTGGTTGAATAGCTGAGTAACTGTTAATGGACCAACTGGCTTTGCAAGAGCCATTAACAGCAGTATCTTAGGCCTCCAGGTATTAATGTACTATTAATTTTGAATCTTGGAAGCCCTATTGGAACATCCTTCAACCAAATAACTCTTTGCTTTGCTCCAGCGTTGAAAGTCACTCCATGCTGAGGTGGTGTGTGCTGGATGTCTGCAGCATGAATGGGAATGACTGTGGCAGCCTTCAGAGCTTCTAGGGTTATCCAAGTCTTCTCGGTTATTTCTTTAATGGCTTATTCACCAGGTCTTTGGAGATCTGGGCAGTTGACATTAGTAATCTCTTTGGGAAGCAGGGCAGTAGACATGCTCTAAGTGACCTTAAACTGAGGCAAATCACAATCTGTCTCGGTCTCGGTTTTGTCTTGTGTAAAATTAAGATGATAATAGCACCTATCTCACGACTGTTGTGAGAGTTAACTAACAGCCCACAGAAATCATTTCGTGAACTTAACATTGCTATGTAAATGTCAACTTGTTATTATTCAATATTTTTACTGATGACTTGGACAAAGGCACAGATGGTATGCTTATTGAATTGACAGGTGACAGAACTGAAAGGAATAGCTAACATGCTGATTGGCTTAGTCAGCACCACAAAAAAAAAACAACAACTGGTAGGTGTCATCACTGGGCTGTATTGCTTAAGATGAAATTCATTAGGGTTGATATAAATAAGTCCTGGGTTAAAAAACTAGAATTTACAAGTATCAGAATTGAGCCATGGCTAATTAGACCAGTTTATCTGAAAAATATCTAATGGATTTCATGGGATACATTCTCAATATGAATCAGCAAATTTGGATGTAGTAGCCAAAAAAGCTCGTGTGACCTCCGGTTTCGTTAAAAGAGTCATAGCTTCCAGGAATAGGGAAGTGATAATCCTGTTCTCTGCCCTGGTCAGACCCCACCTAGAGGACTGTGTTCAGTTCTGGGCATGACCATTTAGTGAGACCATTGATAAAAGAGAGAACATCCAGAAAAGAGCAACAAGAATAGAAAAGGGCCTTGAGGTCATATTACATGAGGATTATTTGGAAAAATTTGAGATGTTTAAGCTAAGCAGACACACATAACTCAGATATATACTGGAATCTGATAGGCAGGGCACTCAGAGAAATCTGAAAGATTATGGAGAACAAGAGAAGGTACCATAGGACTGCAAAAGGGCAAATCTTGATCTAATTTTTTTTTTTAAAGAGAGACATTTGAGGAATAAAATAATCTTCAAGAATTTAAAGGGCTGTCACGTGGAAGAGCATTTAAGCTTCTGTGGGCAGAATCAGAAACAACAGGTAAAGCTGCAGAGTCAAATTCAGTCTTAATGTCAGGAAAACAACAACTTCTTAACAGAGCAGTCCAAAAGTGAATGGGCTAACTTGGGAAGCAGTGAGTTCCCCTCTTCAGGAAGGGGCTAGATAGCCACATGACAAATACGTTATAGAGCAGTCCCTTTTAGGTAGAAGTTGGACTGGATGACCACTGAGATTCTGTGAAGTACCTGGCAGAAGTATAAATAAAATACAAGGACTCCTAGCACGGAGAGATCACTTCCAACTGAAGAAATTGCAGAAAGTTTCAAGAAGAAGCTGGCCTCAGAATCAAGTAACTTGACCAAAAATCACAGAATGAGTTTTGGCAATCAGAAAGAAAACTTCCAGTCCTAGAATGTCTAGTTATTTCTTAACTGTGTAGTAATTAATCCTAATCCCTGAAGAATAGAGAAGTAGAAATAGCAGGGCCCTGAAAATCAGGGTCAGATTAGGCCAGAGGACAGAAGAAAATTTGCCCTTTCTCTATGGGCCAGTGGGCCTAGACACAATTTATGAAAAAGTCAGGCAAGGAAGGGTATGTATTTTTCTAATTCTATATGGTTCAGATAATCCTCTTTCCCCAATAAGAATGACAATATCTGACCTTCATATAGTGCTCTGTGACTTGAAAAGAGCTTCCTATATATTATTTCATCTGAGCCTCACAATGACCTTGTGATATTAATATTTTGTGTTTTATTCTCCCCATTTATCACCTGAGAAAACGTGGGCTCAGAAACTAAAGGCAGGAATAAAGTTGCCCATGATGAGTATAATGGAAGCCACTGGATTCAGATTTAGGAGGCTCGTATTCAAGCCCTGTTCCACACTAGCAACATGTCCTTGGACACATCACTTTGCCTCACAAGCCTCAGTTTCCTCATTTGTAAAATAGAGATATTAAGACTCGTACTACCTTCCTGGGGTCGTGAAGAGTTGGGCGTGACTAAAACGACTGAACAATAACAACCCCCTACCTGTCCCTGTTATAAGAATCAAAGAAAATCACAAACCTCAAGTTCTTAATAAGCTCTAAAAACACCACACAAATGTCAGCTTATACTATGGAGAGCAGATCTGGGACTCACACAGAGGCCTTCACATTCAGAGCCCAAGTTTCTTCCTGAAATACTCGGCCATGGCTGTGGATCACCTGGGTCTGGTACAACAACAGCATGGGAGTCTGTTCTATTCTTCATACAATTCCTTTTGTCCTGCCCCCTCCTATCTATACTATTTCTTCCTCACCCACGGTGGAGTCAGTTTCGCCCTGAACTCATAGTTCCCTGACAGGTGGATTTATTTTTTGGACTTAAAAGGTCCTTTCTCCACCACCAGCTATCATAAAATTTCTCTCAAATGTTTCATTTTTTATTGTTTAAGTGCCCATCTATGATTTTCATTTCAATTTCTTGCAGTTTTACAGGTTGCTAAATTACCAACTCATAAAGATTCCTTTTCCCCCGTCCTCTGAAAAGAGCCTTTAGTGCCAAGGGATGTAGGGAATATTCCTCCTGCTATTATTTATTCCATGCCATCATGTTATAAGTCACATAGCTGTTAGTGCCTTGGTTTCCAGTGTTATCCCCCAGATCCTAATTGGGGGAAATTAAAGTAATTTCTATCTTCTCACCTGAAAGGAAAGGGGTTTTTCACATACTGGGTAAAATTCTTCCAAAAGAAGAACAATTGTGTGTTTTTTTTCTGCCATCCCAGTATGCTGGTTAATCTCTTGGGGAGAGGGCATAAATTGTGTTAGGTCTTGAGTGGAGAGGATTGGAATCCAAGGTTTTGGGAGCTAGAAGCATATCATCTATTGATCCGATTTTCATATTTCCCAAACAGTTCTGCAGAGCCTAGTGCTTTTATCTCTGAAATGTTAAGTACAATATTATGTATCTATCAAAATACTTATATTATCTAGAAATTATTTTGCTATGAGAGTGGGACTGATTTCCTCTAATTTGCTGCACAATGTTCCCAATCTCCTTTATTCCCAAGGATAATCAAGGACAGTTTCAAGTAGAAAGTAGCCTCAGAATTAAGTAACTTGCCCAAGTCATAGAACAAAGTAGTTGAAGAATAAGTAAAAGAGATTCTATCCCTAGAACTTTGAGTCATTTTTAACTGAATGTTGATTCAACTTCTCTCCCTAAAGAATGTTGAAACAGAAAGGGAAATATGAGAACAGGGTTAGGCCACTGCAGATGACAAGTAAAGAATTCTCACCTCCTCAGGGGCAAATGGGCCTCTAGAGCCCCTTTGTGAGAGAGGCAGCCAGGTAGAGGGAAGCAACAAAGGGAAAGAGCTGATAATAAGGATACAAATAGTTCGTATTTTTCTAATACTTGACTAGTTCATGGAGTGTTCTCTTCATAACAACCCTATGAGGTAGATAATGATGATAATGGCGATAATAACTGACATTTATAGAGTGCTCTACAATGTGCAAAATGTGACCGTGTTCCCGGATCCCCTGCACTAGCATTTATGGATTGCATCAGTGTATTTCAAGGTCAAAAACATTCCATGGCCAAATTAGTCTGGGAAACCCAAACTCAATTCCTCTCCAAGGCAACTATCCAGCTACATAGACTGCTGGATCTGGAGTCAAATAGACTTGAGTTCAGATTCAGCCTCAGACACTTACAAGCTGTGAGACCCTGGGCTTAACCTCTCTCTGACTCAGATTTCTCACCTGTAAAATAGTGTTTAAAAAAAATAGCACCCATCTTCAAAAGTTGTGAGGATAAAATTAATAAATATTTTTAAAGTGCTTTGAAAATCTTAAAACTCTATATTAATGTTAGCTATTCCTATTGCCTATTACTAATCTGAGACCCAGAGAAGGACAGGGTCCTAAGCTTCTTAGAACAGAAACCAGACAAGAACTTAGGGATTCTAATTTCCAATCCATGTTCTCTTCACTGAATTGTAGCCATCACTTACCACTAGGAACCCTAAAGACCTAAAATAGTCCATGAAGTTCCCCCAAGTCACCAACTTTGTCCCAAGAAAGATTTTATACACCAGGAAAATCTGTCTCTTTGTTGATCTTCCACAGACCAATTTTCCCAATTACTGGAAACCTACCAAATCTTCAAAACAAACAAAGCTAAAGTTAAAGGCTATTTATTCCCTTTTATGTTAACAGAAAAATTCCACCCCCTTCCTTATTGGTTTTTTTATTTAAGGAACAGAGTATAGACAAATGTAATTAATGCTCTTGAATCTAATAACATTTCTGAATATTAGCTTCGATAGTCCTCCTTGATTACTGCCTCATGGGTTGTGTGTCTATGTTATGACTTCTTTTTGTGCCTGATAGGACTTCATTGCCTTCCTTCTTCTGTTCTTGACAGGTCTCAAGTAGGTCACTTAAGTATTTCCTGGGTGCTCTCTATGTGCCAAGTACTGTGTCAAGCTCTGTTTAGATGGGTACTACAAAGAAATGAAGTCATTCTGTGGAACAGTGAAATACAGTGAAAGTAGCACTTGAGTTAGAGAACCTAGATTGGTAGCCCACCTCTGAGGCTTACTATCTGTGTGACCTTGGGTAAGTCATTAACACTCCTGGGCCTCAGTTTTTTCTTCTGTAAAAAAAAGAGCTTGGGGGGGCAGCAATGTCTTCTAAAATCCTTTATAATTCTAGATATATGATCCTTTGATCCACGATCCTTTGTGAAATTTGCATTCTTAAGTTCTGCCTTAGCGTAAGGAGTACTCATACTGATGAGCAAGGGAAAGATACATACATTCAAACACATACATACATATATGTATATGATAAGATAACTAACCAGCTGGATGAAAGATAAATACATACACATTTACATGATACAGTAGGCATTTGTTAAGTACTATCTTAACTATCACTATCCTACCTAATGATAAGTTGTACTGACGAGATGACTTTTGGCTCCCAAAAGGTATTCCAGGAAAACCATGCTATGGTAGGTTCTACTATGCTAGAAATACTTTAATTATGACCCTAGCAATAAACTATACTTTCTGTGAACCACCTTCGTTAAATATGCAAAGGCTTATCACCAGTAATGTGGTCACTATTTGAAAAATTCTTTGGCTAAAACAATTCACGAAACAAAGAAAAACTGTAAATGCCCTTCGGTCCTGTATGAATCCCTTCCGCTGCTTTAATGATTGTGGAAGAATTGTTAAAAAAGATTGTTCCGACAGACAAGGAAAAGGTGTGGTAAATATATGTTTAACCACAAGTGGGCGCTGTTGGTCACATGTCAAATTCTATATATTGAAGAAAACAGGAGACTACCATTCCATACTCATCTCAGCAGTTACCTGCTCCAGCCAATATCAAAATATGCTTAGGGCAAATGAACAGGTGGTTTCTGGGGACAGCTGTCCTATAGCTCCACCCTTTTTGTAGGTAGCAACATTACTGGCATAGCATAATGGAATTTAAATATAGAATCATGATTACTTGTACCCATAAAAACAAAATAAAATGTATTAAAAAAAAAACACCACTGCTTTTTTTTTTTTAACACCCCAGCTATCTTTAACCAATTTATCTGTAGGCATGCTACAAATCCAGGAATTCCAAGAACACAGTTCAGATGCTTAGTCTCAGATGTCCCAATCAGCCATTCTCATTGGGAACTAGTAAACATACCTCAATTGCTTTTGCACTCACAGTCTTCAAGATGTCTGATGTCCAGTAGCATGTGGAACACAGGACCTATTGTCAATGAGTCCTCCTCTATCAGCTTTTCCTTTCTCACTATTCTCTTGCTGTCTGGAACTTCTTTTTTCTGCCTACTATTTCCTTGCCCAGCTGGCTTATAGACTGAATTGTTTAGTATTCTAATCACTCCTCATTACCTGTTCATCACTACCAGAATAACAGAGTAAACTCAAAGAGAGATTCTTGTACTTGTCACTCTTCCCTCTGGTCCTTATACTCCCAGTACCAGGAGGATGGATCTTGTGCCACTTCCTGCTCTTTTTCTTCAATCTTTTTTGTATTTTTTTCAGCACTTTGGTGACTCCACCCTCCAAATTCTTCCTCTTCCTCCTGTGTGATAGCCTCAGGCATATTCTGGCCTGAGGTAAAAGCAAAGTAGAGGGGTACTACATATGTAATAAAAATATGACTTGTGACTACACATGTATAACCTGTATCAAATTGCTTGCCTTCTCAAAGAGGGTGGGTAGGAAAAGAGAAAGTGAGAGAATGGGGAACTCAAAGTTTTATAAACAAATGTTTAAAATTGTTTTTACATGCAACTGGGAAATAAGATATTCAGGCAATAGGATATAGAAATCTATCTAGCCCTATAGGAAAATAGAAGAGAAGGGGATAAGACAAGGGGGGTGAAAGAAGGGAGGGCAGATTGGGGGAAGGGGTAATCAGAATTGAGGGAGGGGAGAGATGGGAAGAAAATTTGGAACTCAAAATCTTGTGCAAGTGAATGTTGAAAACTAAAAATAAATTAATTAATAAAAATGACATAAACATTCTAGAAGGAAATGATACAAATTTACAGGAGTAATAACATTTCCTAGTGAATAAATGGTCAAATAAATCAGGAGTTTAATAAATTTTATATTAAATATTTAATAATTTTAATAAATTAAAGTACATAAAAGATACCACCTTATGCCCATAAAATTGACAATGATAGTTAAAATGTATAAAATCCAGCTTTGAGAAACAAGTCAATTCCTGGCAGCACTATGAATTAGAGCAGTCTTTTCAGAGAGCTAGTTGGCAATACACAGTAAGAGTTGCAAAATCAATCATTCCCTTTGACCCAGTGCACTCAATACTAGAGTTATCCTCAGAATATTGTTTAAAGGACCAGCTGTACAAAAATATTTACAAAAACTTTATTTGTATTAATGAAAAACTGAAAATCCATACATCTGATAATTGGATGATGTCTAGGGGAAAAACTGGGTTATATCAAGATAATGAGAGATTACTGAGCTTAAGAAATTATAAATATGATTATAAATATAGAAAAACACATGAAGTCATGAAAGGTAAACAAATATGCAACTATTGATAACCTAGACTTAAGGAAAACCAGATGTGAGGAGGACTCAGAAATATATATCATCATTACTTTTTCATTTATAACATGTGACCAAGAAAAACTTACAGGTTTTCTGGCATGGCTTTTATTTATCCAAAAAAGCAGTCTATTCCCTAGACGTGTTCTCTCTTCTCATTCAATAATCCCTTACTTTTAGCAGAACCCTCTTCTGGAGCCTCTCCCTAGCTGGATTATCCATATCTAGACGTTTCCAGGCTAGAAGCTTCCAGTTTTCCTTGTTAATTAATTGGTGCCTCCCCGCCTAAGATGTCTCCGCTGGGAAATCAGACTCCTGTGAGCAAGACCCCTTTTCTACTTATAAAATGCCTGAGTGTTTCTAAATCCAGAGCTTGTGTGAGTCCCAGAATTCATTATTTTATCCCCAGACTTGTCCTTCTGACTCCTCACTCTTCCCCACTCCACATACCCAATCAGCTGCCAAATCTTGTCCTTTTCACATTCACAGTATCTCTTGTACCTATTCTCAACGCTCACATGGATACCACCTTGGCTCTGGCCATCATTAACTCTCATTTCGACTATTGTAATAGCTTCCTAATTGGACTCCCTGACTGCTGTTTATCCTCTCCAATTCATCACCCACACAACTGCCAAAGTGATATACCTAAAGCATGAGTCTGACCACGTCACTCCCCTCCTCAATAAACTCTGGGGCCTCCCTATTATGTCTAGGATCAAATACTGACTCCTCTGTTTGGCATTGAAAATCCTTCATAACCTGATGCCAACCTAGTTTTCAAACCTCACTGTACAGTACTATCTTTCAAATACTCTCCAGTCTAATTGCTCTTCTTGCTGTTTTTCACAGGGGATCTTCCATTTCCCTGCCTCTTCACAAGCTGTCTTCCATTCCTCAAAAGCACACCCTCCTCAACTGTGCCTCTTAGAATCAAGTTCAACTAAAACTTCACCTTCCAAATAAGAGCTTTTCTTATTCTTCCCAGATACTAACACTTTCTCCACCCTGAAATTATTCTTTAAGTGTTCTGCCCATACTTTGATGTGTAAATGCCACCCCAACCCCCAGAGAAGGTAGTCTCCTTGAGGGCCAGGGGTGTTTTATTTTTTCCCTTGTATCCTTAGTATCTAAGCACAATGCCTAGAACAGTGGTTCTCAACCTTCCTAATACCCCGACCCTTTTTAATACTCGTATGTGGGCGTATCTGCATGTGGGTAGACTCGACTGGAGATGGATAGAGGAGTGGTGGCTCAGTTCCTAAGACCATCGGAAATATGTGTTTGCCAATGGTCTTCGGCGACCCCTATGAAAGGGTCATTTGACCCCCAAAGGGGTAGTGACCCACAGGTTGAGAACTGTTGGCCTAGACCATAGTAGGTACTAATATACATTTGTTGCTTGATTCTTAAACTGAAATAAAGAACCAGGGGTCCTAAACTAGCACAGATTCTCTTCTTGCCATAGCCTCAATACCAACATCCTCTGGAATCCCCTGGAATTTCTGGAGGTATCCTTGATTGCACTTCTTCCTCAACGCTTCCTAGCCCCAGTGTAACTGGGGGACTATCCTATTTAAAAGTATCAATCTTCGCTCCCGTATAAGGCACAAGTATTGCACTGTAATGGATCCTTTCTTTGCTACCCCTACCTTTGGTTCCCTTGTTAAGACAAATAGACTTCTCTTTTTCAGGGAACATATTAAATTAAAGGGTCTGTTGCATCTAGCATTGACTGGCTGATCTAATTCTTTGATAAAAACTTTTTAGTCCCAGGAAGGAAGGGACTCATTAGCATTTCTTAAACCAAATAATCAATCAATAAACATTTCTTATGTGCCTATTATGTGTATTATGTGTATTAAGTGCTAGGGGTACAAAGAGAGGCAAATGACTGTCCCGGCCCTCAAGGAGCTGCGGCTGTGGTTTGTCCCTCATTCTTGAAGAGGACCATGACATCTGGGAGATGATGACATGATTTGCAATTGACTTTGATTTGAGTGAGGGAGACTAAGTCACAAGCCTCACTTTCTCCTCCAGAGCCACCTGGATTCAGTGATCAGATGTCTATCAGGACAACTGGAGATGGCCCAGGAAGTAATAGGAGACCCTGGCCCTCTTAGGCTAAAGTCTTTTCAGGTTCTCTCTTTGAATGAGGCAAAGTCCATTCAGTGAATTGGTCTCTTTAAGAAGTGAGTCAAGGGATAGGCCCTTTAATTAAAAAAAAAAAGAGAGAGAAAGAAAGAAAGGAAGGAAGGAAAGGAAGGAAGGAAGGAAGCAAGGAAGGAAGGAAGGAAGGAAGGGAGGTAGGGAGGAAGATTGGAAGGGAGGGAGGGAGAAAGGAATTGGGAGGGAAAGATCCTCAGGACTACTGGCCAAAAGACAAACAGTTACTATGTACAGTTACTCAGAGCCAGGAGGGCCCAAAAATAACTGTTAAGGGGTGCTTGGCCAGGGATCTATTGTTGTCCAAACCAAGAGATCTAGAAGGATCTCTTGTGAGTAGTCCCACCTGCCTGATGGGGACCAGCTGGCCAGTTTCAGTTGGGCAACTTAACTTACAGGAGGAGACAACAAGTAAACAAATTTATACAAAGAAAGCTATCTACAGGATAGGGTTCAATCCAGCAATACCACTTCTAGGTCTGTAACCCAAAGAAATCCTAAAATTGGGAAAAGGACCCACATGTACAAAAATATTTATAGTAGCTCTTTTTGTGGTGGCAAAGAATTGGAAATTGAGGGGATGCCCATCAATTGAGGAATGACTGAATAAGTTGTGATATACAAATGTAATTGAATACTATTGTTCCATAAGAAATGATGAGCAGGCAGATTTCAGAAAAACCTAGAAAGACTTACGTGAGCTGATGCTGAGTGAAGTGAGTAGAACCAGGAAAACATTGTACACTATAACAACAACATTGTGAGATGACCAACTTTGATAGACTTAACTCTTCTCAGCAATGCAATGATTGAACACATTCCAAGAAACTCCTGATGGAAAATGCTATCCACATCCAGAGAAGGAACCATGGAGTCTGAATGCTGATAGAATCGTACTATTTTTTCTCTCTCTTTTTTTTTTCCTTTCTTGTGGTTTTTACCTTTGGTTCTGATTCTTCATTACAACATGACTAATGTGGAAATATGTTTAATATGATTGTACATGGATAGCCTATATCAGATTGTATACCATCTTGTGGATGGGGGAGAAAAAAAGGGGGGAAATTTTTAGAATTCGAAATCTTATAAAAGTGAATATTGAAAACTGTAACTAAATTAAAAAGTTTTTAAAATAGTTCAGACCTTTTTCTATAGTCAATAAAGAGTCATTTAAAAGTTTTCAATCCAGAGAATATGGTGATGAAAAGTTCAGTTTTAAAGAAATTGAATTGTACAAAAGTGGGGATTTTGGAGGAGAGAGGTCAGTTATGAAGCTCTTGCAATAGTCCAGCAAAAAGTGGTGAAGACTGGTCCTCGGGATATGACAAAAAATCTGATATTAGGCCCATACTCTCTAACTTTGCAAGCCACCAAAATTTAAAGAATCTAAAAAAATAACCTTTGAGAACACAGATCTCTTCCACAATACCATGATGCACCTGAGAAGGACTAGAGAAAGTTGCTAACATTTTGTTTAAATGAGGTGGTCCATTCATTATTTCTATGTCCTGTTTTGATTTTTTTTCTTCTAAAGTCCTTTCTAGTTTTAAGGTTCTGATTCCCAATTCTCTCCACAATCTCTATTTTCATTTTATTTTTAAGACAATGTTTTATAGTCCTGAAGGTAAAATGAGAAAAAAGTTCATCCTATCTGAAGCCAAAACTATATTCGTTCCAGCATACTCATATCAAAATAAGATGTTTAAGGGTTGTTTTCTAACTAGAAATAACTTCATTAATAAGGAGAAATTCCACTATTATATAAACCCTAGGTTTGTTTATTTTCAACTTCAGGTTTGATCAGCATCTACTAGGAACTTGTCTCATTTTTTTTTGTATTGTTTAATTTGTGTGCAGATACAGACACCTACTTCTCTGTTCCAACCCTGCAGGGCATAGCACAACGTGCCCTCTAAACCAGATCTGACCCTAGGCAAAATTGTGAAGTTGGCAAAGTTTATCTTCATTCCTGTCCCCTTCCTCCTTTTCTCTGCTCCTTTGTCCCTTTGGAGCCTTCTTACTGCAAGACACACTAACTTATCCTGCTACTCAGGGTTCCTTTAATTGATAAGGAATTTATCAACAAATCAATTAATGAATAACGGAAATTTTTATCATTTACTACTCGTACTCTCTATGTGATTCTAGGTACTGTTAGAAGTATATACATATATATTCTAGGTACTGTTAGAAGTATATATATATATATGTCTATATATAAAAAATATAGACAGAGTCTAGTTGAGTGAACAAGACTCACATGAATGAAACAACTATATAATTATTCAGTCATCACCATGTTGCAAGGAGTATACCTTAAGCTCCGTATGAGTTCAGAGACTAGCATAAACAGTAAGGAGTAGAACAGCCCAAGAAGGTGGCATGGACAAGAAGAGACTTTAGCATAACCTTGACCTGTGGGTATGGTTTGAAACCCTACCTTCTATTGCGGATTGTTCTGTGAGGTTTGGATTCAGTCAAAGGTCTGCATATGAGGTCCTAGAGGACCACATGTTGCCTCGACGTCACAGGTTCCACACCCCAGGTTTTAGGCAGATAGTATTGAGGAAAGAGATCAAAATGGGTATAGCATCCTCTCTGGGCTATCCCCCAGACTCACATTCATATTGGCAGGTTGGATCCCTTGAGGGTGACCACCACGCAAAATTTCATAGGTTCAAAAATGTTTTTCGGCTCTGCATTCCTAAAACTATAACTTACAAGCCCTCACCAGAGTAATTTCCTTCCGTAGTCACCTATTAGTCATAATTAGCTCAAAGTAAAGGGATTTATTAAGATTATATAGTAAGAACAATAGCTACAAAACATTCTCCCCATAAACAAATACAATGTACGTGGGAAGAGTGAGCACAGACAGAATCTTCTGCCAGTGAGTAACACATAAAGGAAACACGTTGGGCCTCTAGTATTGCAAGGCCCAATATTCTTGCTCTTTTTTAGGGGTCCTCACACTTCTTTCTTGAAGTCCCTATCCCCCCACCCCAACAAACAATTCCCCCTCACCATCAGGTGTAGAATTTCTGTTGGGTAGATAGCTCAGCAGATCTTCTTTACAACTCAAGTCTCCATTGCCAAGGCTAGTTCTCTTAAGTATTTGAGTCTGATCTCTACTGGCAGAAGTCATGGTCCTTGAGTGCTTCCTCCTCTCCACAATCAGCATCTAACTCTTTCTTTGTTTCCTACTGAATGCAAGGTCCCTGTTGCTCATCTGCTAGATTCCATGGTTGATGAGGGAGAATATCACTAAAGATTTCTCCCCTCTCCCCTCCCATTGCCCTCTGTAGGGACACAGTCCACAATATTGCTTCCTGCTAGGATTATCAAACATGTTTTTAAAAATTATCAGAGAAGTGACTAATCTCCATCAGGGAAACATCAAACTTCATAGAGAGGTATATCTTTACACTTAATTTAACATATTAACAACTTATCACTTACATTATTTGCCTCTTTCTCTGCTTATATCAACCAAGCTGAGGACAAGAGAAGTACTTCCTCCCTGTTTAACAGCACACAGGTAACATAAGCAAAGAGGAGATTAAAAAGAATGGCATGTTTTTGAGTCAGTAAAGAGAACTTTCTGATTTGGGTAGAGGGTTGATGTTTTTTGAATGGGGATAAATGAATAGGGATATGTAGATGGTGCAATAATGGTGGTTCTGAAGAAACATCCAGAAGTCTTAGGCTAAACCAGAGTTCGAATAAGATGTTAAGAGTGAGGGCACAGATTTAAGAGATCTAAGCAGAAGTATTATAGTTGAAGGAATGAGAATTGATGAATTCCTCAAGAAAGAGAGTACATACAGAGGGAGTTAAAAGATAGAGAACCAAGTCTTGGGGAATAGTCACAGTTGGGGTATGGTAGGGAGAAAAAAGGAGGTAGAAAATAATGGCAAGGGTAGAAAACCAAGATACTGCTGCCTGTTTGCAGAAGTTGGAGAGGTGGTGCTTAGGAGAGGGTAGGTGGTGAACAAACAGGCAGCGGTATTTCTTTTCAAAGAGTCAGTGTGGTAAACCTGAGTATGATATGAATTTAAAAAGTAAAACCATTTAGGAACAGCTTAAAAGCATAATTATTTTATACAAATGAGGTGCAAGAGGAAGAATCAATACAGAGGAACTAGATGGAGGAGGAGGGCTGGTAGTTCTGGTAACCTACTTTCATCAGGAATGGGTTTAAGAGGGAACAATACATATATATTTAGAAGAGCATAAAAGCCTTCTAAATTCAGAAGAAATAAAATGGTAGGGGCATAGGAAGGGGGATGACCAGGGAGGGATCTTTAGAGGAGAGGGTGAGGAAATAGGTAAAATAAGTGTATAGAAGGGTGTTTAAATTTATGGGAATAGAAGGATAGGAGAGGGATCCTTGGTGGGGGGAGTAGGCAAGTCATAGGAGGCCAAGGTAGCGGGTAGAAATAAAGTAGAGGAGGCAGGAGGGAGAGGAAACAAGAGATATGCACATCCATTAAAACAAAGATCAGGAATATAATAGGTTTGGGAAAGTATATGTCTGTATATGTATGTATGTATGTATGTATGTATGTATGTATATATATATATATATATGTGCATGTGTATTTATACATCCATAGCCATAGAAAAACATATCTAAAATTTATTGTGGTCTTCTGGTGGGGGAGGGAAGGGGAAAAAAGAACAGAGTAAAAAGTACATTGCAGAGACCAATAGAAAAACTACAAGGAAGCAAAGAAAAGATGGACAGTTCCAAATATGAGTATTATTTATCATACTTTCTCAAAATGAAAATTTATTGTGACACATTTTCAAGTCTCTCTTATGTTCTGCTATGCACACTTTCTTTTTAACTTTGTATTTAAGTTTATGATATGTTTTTGTTTCTTTTCTCTATTCTTTATTTGTGTTCTGGAATTTGAGTCTAAAATGAAATTTTGGAGAAAAAAAAAAGTCAGTGTGTTGAAGTATAAAGATGGAATTGAAGTCAAAGGACCTGGATTCAAATCCTAGTTCTTCCACTTACTGCATGTGTGACATTAGTCGAGTCCCTTAACTTCTCTGGGACTCAGTTCTCTCATCCACAAAATGAGGAAGTTGGACCATAAGGCCTCTAAGAACACTTCCAGTCCTAAATTTATGCTCCTATAATCCTAAAACTAGAGCAGAAACTAAAAGGTGAATAATACTGAACTAAGAGGGGAGAGCAGGTTCCATCAGAGACTTTTTCCTGATAGAGAAATCCTGTAAAAAGGTACAAATGACAAGTTCATCAGATTAGGAAAGACTGAAGAAGGCAGTGAAAAGGGAAAAAGTATTATCAAGGTTTCTTTGAAAGTTGAGAAAAGATGGTATCTGGGGCACTAAAGATAAGGACTAACTTTATTTTTTTTGAAGGGCTAAAGTAGAATTTATTATGATTCAGGAAAACAAAAAGAGCAGAGAAGGCAATCATGAGCTCAGACAAGTTAACAATACAAATAGAAATGGTTAAAAACGACAGTCAGAGAAACTGTGGCATGCTTAAAGGCATTCATAGACAATAAAATAAGTATATACTAGATGAAAGTTTTAGGGCCAAGAGGAATGTGTTGGTTTTTTTAAGGAGAAGGAAAATCTGGGTATGCTTATGAGGCAATAAAGAAAATGCAGAAAGAGAAGATGAAAATCAGAGAATGTAATGGTAAGAGAATTT
>CM053587.1:187110862-187132267 GCA_028646515.1 Pseudochirops corinnae
ACAGAGGAGAGAGAGAGAGAGAGAGAGAGAGAGAGAGAGAGAGAGAGAGAGAAGCAGAAAGAGAGGCAGAGACGGCGACAGAAGCAGACAGAGATAGACGAAGAGACAGAGGGAGAGAAAATCTTGGACAAAGACTATAAATGATACGTTAGCTGAGCCCATTAGGCAGAGAGAAGAGAGCTGACAGGTTTGCCTTCCAGAAATTACAAAATTATTTTGATGATCTCAAGGTTATTTCTGAATGGGCCATCTTTATAAGACCAATGATGCTGGATAGTTGTGAGTCATGGAACACCATGAGCTCTGAAAAATTAAGTTGAAAATCATCTAAAGAGTACTGGAAAGGCACAGGACAGGCATAAAACAACTGTAATGCATTATAAAAATGAGTCAAATGGGAGATACAATTTAATGGGTATTATCAAAGAAATTTCAGACTAAATAGTAAGACTGGAAGTCCACACAGTCCATTGATAGCACTGAGATGTCACAAGAATGTCAGGATGATCCCCTGTGGTGAGGACAAAAATTACACTAGCTAGGTAGGCATAGATGGGTTGTAATCTTCATTACTAAAGCAAGGATCACAAATGTACTGGAGTATTGGGAGCCTATCTTTCCTTTCTATGATCCCCTTTGCTCTCCTCCTAAGTAAGATACATGTCAGTCTATCCCTGGCTTTCTTCTTCTAGTATAAAATCTAATATGTATCAATTACTTCTTCCCAAAGTTACTGCCATTTCTACTATAACAACTAGTTCTTCTTTGTTCAATATAACACAGAAATTCCCTTCATCTCTTCTTCCACCTTTAGGATGATGAAATTAGCATTAACACCATCCAATAATCTATTTGCAACTCTGCTGTTGGCGGGCAGCGAGGTGGCACATTATATAGAGTGCCAGGTCTGAGTTAGGAAGACCTGAGTTCAAATTCTGCCTCAGACACTTACTGTTGACTCTGGGCAAGTCACTTAAACCTTTTGGTCTCAGTTTCCTTATCTGTGAAATGAACTGGAGAAGAAAATGGCAACTCATTCTAGTACCTCTGACCCTCTCCAAATAAACCAAATAAACCAAAAAGGAGACTGAAACAATTAGAAAACAACTGCTGTTGGCAGAGAAAGTACTCCAGAAGATATACAGAAAATCCCCATCACTGTTATACCATGCCTCTATACTAGGCTTATGATCTATTCTGTTAATATCTCCTTTAATTCTCCTTCTGCTCCAGTGATTTGTAGTAAACATACATAACAATGCTGCTTGAATTTCTCCCTCCATTTATCTTCATTCAAATCTTCACCACCACACTTATCTCTTTGTTCTCTAAATTTCACCACAAAAATAGATTTTCTCAATGTATAATACTATTCTGTCCCCCATAGCTTACCTCTGCTTTTATTTTTAAGAATGAACACCTTTCCAGAGTCATATCACAAAACCATATGTGGCATCCTCTCTCAGCTCACTCTACCGACTCAAACTGGAATACAGTTAAGTTTCCAGAAGAGCAATTATTTCTTCACTCAGTCTCCCTTATGGAGCTAAGGAATAGTACTGTCATTCACAACCCCACATCTGGCGTTCCCCCCATGTTAATCAATAAGTTGACATTAATTTATTTGATAGGTATATCTACTGAGAAGGCATAATAAGAACAAAGTTATAAAACACTCCTCCCCCCCAACAAAAAATGAGAGAATACATTCTCCCCCTGTATATACAAGGTTCTTTCATAGAATGAGCTAAACCATAGATTTTACACAGCCAACATGAAATGGTGCAGCTCTTGGTTACTGGAAGCCTTTTATCTCTTTGTGGAATCATCTTGAAGTTCCCCTTAATGATCATTGCCCTTGTAGAACCTTGAAGCGCCTTTCCTCAGGATGTCTGGGTTGTCGTTAGCTCATTTCTCAGCTCTGGTCTGGCTATATAGTTTGCTACTTGGTCCAATCTTCTCTGATGTGGTCCAAGTGGGGGAAGGCTGGGAGAAAAAGGGGAACAGGGAATGGTGTATAGCCTTCACTATGAGCTCACTTCCCATCTCCCCTGACTGCTCTCCTGTATCCTCACAAGACTGTATTTCCTCAAGGTGCTCCTGAGTCTGGAAAACTCCTAAAGATTGATTGTTTCACTGTTGGACTGCAAGCTGCCAGACTGGCCTGCTGTTTCATGTATGGCCCTACAGGGCATGAATTCTTCTTTTCAACCAATCACAAATACTTCCTGGGTGACCATATGCTTCATCCAATGATTGAAGCATTTTACTCTTAAATTGATTAAGGACTTGTTTACACCTCATTTACACCCTTTGATTCAATCCACCTGTCTGGAATTTTCATTAATTGTAGTAGGCTCAAAGCCTCCACCTTTACAGGAGATTCACAGAACGTAAGGACATTAGGGTCCATAAAGTACAATGCAGATATCCAAATGAGTCCTCACTAAACCTGACAAATGAGATTATCCAGCTCCTGCTTGACCACTAGTACTATTTGAATCTGGTCATTCAATCAGACCTGAATCAATATAACTGAATTCTTGTCTAAACCAACTCTCTCCACCTTTTTGCTAGAATAGTATGAGATTCTTTATTTTAAAATTTTGCTAGAAATCTGGATAAACTATATCTATAACATCCTCTTATCTACTAGTTTAATAATACTGTCAAGAAGGGAAATCAACTTAATCTGCCATGTCTTGTTCTTGAGAAACCATGCAGATTCTTTATAATCACTGCTTCTTTTCCCATATCACCAAAGATGGTAAACTAACCATCTCTTTAGTGATTTGCTATAAATTTTTCTCAGGAATTGAAGTTCATTGGCCTATAATTTGCAGATTGTATTCTCTCCCAAATGCCATCCTATGAAGTCTTTGAGCTATTATGGAGCAAATCTATCTCCTTATATTAGGATCTCTAGCTCACCTTGTAAATTATCTATGCTCTGTTACTTTGTGTATACTTCTGGTAACATTTTGAGAAGACCACTCATCTCACTAGTCTTCATGGGTTAATTTAATGAAGAATAAGGCTGGGAGGAGTGAAAAGAAGGAATATCTGAGTCTTGATTACTAAAACCCTCATCAGGTCTTAATCTCTCTTCTCCCCTTCCTAGTTCTGCCACCAAATGGATTGTCCTTGGTCTTTTTCCCCAAGAAAAAGGAAATGAAACCTACATCTTAGAGGTCATTCAAATAGATATTCATTCATTCATTGATTCATTCTTCCAATAAGCATTCAGTGAGGACAATAAAAAGGACTGGCCCTAAGAGAAATAGAAAATGGATAAGAGTTAAGCCCGATCTTCAAGGATTTTACAATCCAAAATGGAAGATAAGACCTTTGAACAAATACTATTACTGTAATGCAAAATAGAGTGATAAGGGCCAGTTAGAATGTAGTTTGGGTAAAGTGCTATGAGGTAAAGACTTATAAAGGCATTTTGGAGACCAATAAGTGCAGCTGTCCACTAGAACAAAGGAGCTATACATTTCTCTAATTGCTTATATATAGATAGTTGGGTGAAGGATTCATAGGTATAGCTTGTTATTATAACAAGCAGGGATAATTGCAGCTGGGCAGAGTACTGCTCAGGGAAGAGGCAGAGTTAATGGTTTTATGGCTGGAAGACATATGACTTTACAACTGAACTTGCAACTGGATGTTACAAACATAGGCACCCCAACACCCCATCAACAGGGTTGATAATCTAATAAGAGAATTGTCTTTTTTAAGTATATGAAGTTGGAGGGCAAAAAGCCTTGTTGGAGTCAGGATTTCAGACAAGAGTCTTTTAAGTGTATATCCCAGGACACCCCCTTTTTCAGCCCGCAGACACCTGGGGGGGCACATTAAAATCTTTATCTGAGTCCTGACCTCTGGTTCTGAGGCTCAGCTCATACAGCTACATGCAGGAGTGAGATGAGGAGAGGAAGACAATGTAAGAATGACAAAAAAGAAAAAAAATTAATTATTTTAAAATTACATCTATTTCTCTTTCAACCATTTCGACGACCCTCATTTTGTAAACAAATTTAGTTAAATACTGCTTAACTCTTCTGTATATTCTGACATAGTATTCCAATGGAACAAGCTAAAAATGTACAAAATGTACAAAATAACAGAATGCCACTTCCCCAAATGAACAGGGTGTACATATAAAAGCTTCAATCATCTGCTATTGCATCATATACCACTCACCCTTGGAAAGCAAGTTCAAAAGAAGAAAGTGAAATGTATTAGTCCATGTAATTGTGTTGTTGGTGAGATAAAGATTTAACCAATGATTTAAATTATCTGTTAACATAGCATTAATTTGTGTTGACTTCAATATCCCTTCATAATTTTCATTAAAAGCTCTATAATCCCATTTTGTTTCTGGGTTACAAATTAATAGGTACAAACTTAATAATAAGGGAGCTAAGTCACACTAGGAATGAAATGTAATGGATAGGAAAAAATTAAATGTGTCTCCTAATGTTTAATTTTTTATTTAAATTACTTAGACTATATGTAGGCTTCTTCCACTATAACTGATATTTAAAATACATCTTTAAAAGGAATTAAACAATACTAATAATAATACCTCACATTTATATAATGCTTTCAAGTTTGTGAAACCTTAAGTATATTATCTCATCAGACCATTACAGCCGCTTAAATTATGAGGGAAGGTCCCTCCAACAAAGCGCGTTCTTCCATTCTGTCACTTTCCAGTTCCTCCCAATTTTAGATTTCTACCATGAATGAACCCAGAATACATGTCTCATATCATCTAAAATTGCAGTGATATATGAGTTTCATTTGGTGCTGTTCTCAAACCAGCAAGCCCTGATCTCTGAAACCAAACTTGCTTTCTCCTCTGGAAGAAATTCCTGAATAACAGTTCGGCAGATAATAGGAGCGCTTCATTTGTCTTCAGTGAGACTTATCAGGTCTGGAACTGTGGCCACTTTGGTGTTGGTAATCCATACTGCCTGGAGCTACAAGAGGTCAGTTTTTGTAGCTTCAGTATACCTTTTATGTCCTTATACTCTACCTCTATCTCCCAGAATGACTGAATCAGCCACAAATATCCTGGGGCCTTTTTCCTCTGCTCATGGCATCTTAACAATATGTTGTCATTCAATAGTCTACTTTTATCACATCCTTTTATCTCAACTTTCTCCAACAGTCTCTAAAGCTTAGCACCAGAAAGGCAACAAGGTGATACAATGGATAGAACACTGACCCTGGAGCAGGGGAGGACCTGAATTCAAATCCAGCCTCAGACACTCAATAGCTAAGTGACCCTGGGCAAGTCATTTAAATAAAAAAAAATAAAACGAAACTTAGCACCAGGCAGGAAAGCCTTCTTAGCATCCTGATGAGAAGTAATGAGCGATTTCATAGAGATGTATCTACCCTCTCAGTGCCACCAAACTGGCTATCCAGCACCTACCTCCCAACTTTGAAGTGCTGAAACTTGACATTGTTGAATCTTCAAAGTTTATATAACACAAAGGCCTGTTCCTTGAGGGGCATTGGCAGGTAGCTATGTTTCTCTCTGTAAGAGGAAGAAGTCTTGACTGCAAAGCCTTAAGTGCTTGTGTCTAACAGGAGGGCCAGCAACAGTACAACCACCTCCAAGTATTTTGAAACTTCATTAAAGCACTTCAAAACTTCAAGACAGAAAATATTGGGAATCTAAAGGATCTATAAAGGGCATGTGTATGTGTGTGTGTGTGTGTGTGTGTGTGTGTGTGTGTGTGTGTGTGTGTGTGTGTGTGTGTGTGTGTCTCCAGGCTCAGAGGAATATGCAGTCAAGTATACACAATGTGGGGAGACCAGTTACTTGAGACAAAGAAGAGGTAAAAGAAATTTATTTGTCCTAATCTACAATAGAATTAAAGAATAGAATCTCTCTTTTGAGGAGAGTGAGAAGGTATTTCACAAAAGCTATCTGAGGTACCCTTTTCAAAACCATGTAGGAGCAGCTGGGAAAAGCAGGTGAAAAAAGACAGGCCAAAGATTTTGACAAATAGCCTTTCCACACATAGCCCAGGAGGACTGACACTTAGAGAGTAATAACAGTTTCCTGGGGCCAGACACTTAGGCAGTCTGAATTTTTATAAAGTATTAGATATATAAGGTAGTGGTGGCAGCTCCAGGATGAAGTTCCAGCCGGTCAAGCAGAACTAGCCGATTTCTTCATGATGGAGGGAGAGGTAAAGCACGGTCAGCAGCAGATCACGTGGAGATATCTTCGATTAAGAGCTTTAGAAAAAGACATACAACAAACAGCTGCCGAAGAGACAAGGAGATAAACAGAGAATCATTTCAACAACTACTGTGTTCTCTTCACTTTTCCCAGTGATATAGATTAGGAGGTAAGGAACTGCTCAGAGAGGTGTTGAGCAGTATCACAAGACAGCCCTGACTCTGGTAATCTCAGAGAATGAGTTCTCCCTTCCCTGCCCCACCAATGCCTTTCCTTTTCCCAGCTGTTGTGGGTGTCTGTTGGAGGAAATATTTTCCCTTAGTTTGTGAGGAGTTAAGAACACTTTAATTGCACTAATAGTTCTGTGGTTTATATTTTTTTAAGTGTGGCTCCACCAAATGCTTTGTAATTTGATTTTTAGCGATTTGACTCACTTCCAGTCAGAATCTATGTTGGATGGGGGCTTCATCTAAACAAATGTCTCCCACACTTTAAAATAGCATGAGGACCTCAGAACGAATTAGGACAGATTTTTACGTCCGCAACAATTCCTAGTCATTCCTGTATTGTATTTTGTGATGCATTTTTTCAAAACTTTTATTAACACCTTTTGTTTTTTATACTATAGTCATATCCATGTACACCCCTCACTCACACAGCTGAACACTCCTTTGCAACAAACAAAAATAGCAAATTAAAACTGAAAAGCAAAGTACTGTCTCTGAAAACATATGCAACATTCTACACATGCAGGTTCCCTTCTTTTCACACTACCTCCACTTCTCTACTGAAAGGAAGTATACTTCAATCAAATAAGCAAGAAGCATTTATTAAACCCTTACTGTATACCAGACACTATGCTAAAAGATAGAGATACAAACTAAAAACAGTCCCTGTCTTCAAGGAACTAGATGTTGCAGTAGATAGAGAGCTAGACCTAGAGTCACATCAGATACTTACTAGCTACGTGACCCTGGGAAAGTCACTTAACCTTTGTTTGCCTCAGTTATCTTCATCTGTAAAATGGGAATAATAATAACACCTACTTTTTTTTTGCTTTTTGAAGGGGGGAAGGCTGGGCAGTTGGGGTTAAGTGACTTGCCCAAGGTCAAATGGCTAGTAAGTGTTAACTATCTGGGGTCATATTTGAACTCAGATCCTCCTGACTCCAGGGCCAGTGCTCTATCCTTCCAGGGTTATTGTGAAAATCAAATAAACACTTAGCAGAATGTCTGGCACATAATAAGTGCTATGTTTTGGTTGTTGTTGTTATATTTTAATGTAGAAGCCAACATGTACATAAATAGGTAAATGTGGAACACAAAGCAGATACTTAGTAATTTTGGAGGGAAGAGCACTAGAAGCTACAGGGACCACGAAGACTGTACACCATGAAGTCCAAGAGGCAGAGATGAGGAAGGACACCTTCCAGACGTGGGAGACAGGCAATGCACAGGTATACAGAAAAGGCATGGAGTGTCATGTATATGTAGGCCAGCATGGCTAGACAATAGAATGCATACATTGGAATGCAAGAAGACTGGAAAAATAGGAAGGAGTCAGTTTGTGAAAAGCTTTAAATGCAAAACAGAAGTTTAAATGTGATCCTCAAGGTAAAAGGACATCTCCACCTTATTGAGTAGGGGAACGGGGAGGATGCTCCCCGTTTTTTTTATTTTTATGGTCAGACTTATGCTTTAGGAAAACCATTTTGGTAGTTGTGTGGAACATGGATTGGAGAGGAAGGGACTTGAAGATGAGACCAATTAACAGGTTATTGCAATAGTCAAGCTAGAGGTGATTCAGGCCTGAACTAGAGATGATGACTGTACAAGTAGAGAGGAGACCTGTGTGAGAGATGTTGTGGAGACAGAAACAACGAGATTTAGCAGCTGTTTGATAATCTGGGTGAGGGAGGGTGAGGAATTAAAGGAAAGCAATAAATCTGTAAACCTGTTTGAGCAGAAAGATAGTGGTGCCTTTGACGTAAGTGTTCAGAAGAGGGGTAGGTTTGGGTGGGAAAATGAGTTCTGTTTTGGCTCTGTTGAGCCTAAGATGCCTTTGGGTCCTTCTGTTTGAAATGTCCAATAAGCAATTTGTGATCCAGGACCGGAGCTTAAGAGAGAGACTATATATGGAAACATAGATCTGGGAGTCATCTACATAGTAATGATAATGAAACCAATGGAACCTAACGAGGTCAGGAAATTAGAGAATATAGAGAAAAAAGAAAATAGGACATAGGGACATAGAGAGCCTTGGAATGTGCCCACAATTCAGATATATGATACAGATGGTGACCCAGCAAAAGTAACTGAGAAGGAATGGTCAGATAAAGGGACAACCAAGAGAAAGCAGTGTCACAAAAACAGAGTATCCAGGAGAAGAGGATGGTCAAAAATATCTGGAGAGGGGTCGAGAAGGGTGAGGATTGAGAATAGACTGCTGGCTTTGCCAATGAGGAGATCATTCATAGTTCTGGAGAGGGAAGTTTCAGTTGAATGAAGAGGCCAAGATACAGACTGCAGAGGTTAGAAGAAAGTGACAGGAGATAATATGGAGGAAACAAATGTAGATGACTTTTTCACGAAGTTTAGTTGAGAAAGGGAGGAAAGATGTATTGTAAGATGATAGCTAGTAGCTATGATGAAATCTAGTGATTTTTTTTTGCTTTGGTTTATTTTGCGACAGGAAGACTTAAGTGTTTTCTCATCTCTTCTCTGGGTTCAAGATAAGTCATTTTCCTTTTTGTTAAAAATGTATTTTTATTTCATTAAATATTTCCCAATTATATGTAAAAAATGTTAACATTCATCTTTAAAAATTTTGAGTTTCAAATTCTCTCCCTCCCCGCCTGCCCTTCCCCTCTCCTTGAGAAGGCAAGCAATTTGACATTAATTATATACATGAAGTCATACAAAACATATTTCCATATTTGCCATGTCATGAAAGAAAACACAGACACAAAAACCAGAAAGATAAAAAAGTAAACAAATTATACTTCAATCTGCATTAAGAGTTAATCAGTTTTATCTCTGGAGGTAGAAAGCATTTTTCATCCTGGGTCTGCTGGAATTGTCTTGGACAGTTGTCTTGATCAGAGTAGCTAAGCTCAATCTTTCACAGTTGATCAATGTTATAATATTGTTGGTACTGTGTACAATGTTCTGCTGGTTCTGCTCATTTCATTGTACACAAGTTAATAAAAGTTTTCCCAAGTTTTTCTCATACTGTCCTGCTCATTATTTCTTATAGCTAAATAGTATTCCACAAGATAAACCATTTTCAATTTATCTAAGTTCACATACCTTTTTTATTTAAATTCATATTTAAATTGTAATCATTGTATATATTGTTCTCTTGATTCTGCATTCTTTACTCAATCACTTCAAACAATTCTTCCTATGTTTCTCTAGATTCCTCATATTTGCCATTTCTTATGGTATAATAATATTCTCCACGTTAAGTGAACACCTAAATCCCCAAATAACCCTAATTTTTCATTTGGTAAACTGCCTGGATATGTGAACCTATACTATTTGATTAGTAGGCTCTCTCTTGTTCCATTCTTATCTAGCTGTTGGCCAAAGCACAGGGTATAACAGTGTCAAGTTTTCTCTTCATACTTTTAAGTCAGTGGTTTTTGTAACTACAATGGACCTCAGCTTGTTTAGCAAGTACTACCAAGAAGTAGGGTGATTTAGTAACTAACTTTCATCACATTTATATCCCATCATTTGTTCAGCCATTTCAGTTCTTTTCCACCATGTTTTCACATATGTGGGGTACTTTCCTCTTTCTAAGATCTCTTTGAGGGATAGGTCTAGTAGTGTTGTCACTGAGTATGTACTGGGTATGCACAGTTTAGTGACTTTGGGTGTAGAGTCCCACACTGTTTTCAGGAACAGTTGAACTAATTGGTCTCATTTCCTAGATATATAAGGAACTGTTTCAAAACGATAAGAATAAGAGGGGGTGGCTAGGTGGTGCAGTGAATAGAGCACTGGCCCTGAAGTCAGGAGGACCTGAGTTCAAATTTGGCCTCAGACACTTGACATACTTACTAGCCATGTGATTTTGGGCAAGTCACTTAACCCCAATTGCCCTCCAAAGAAAAAATAAGAGGCATTTCTCAGTTGATATAACCAAAGAATATTTTATAGTTATATAAATGGTCATTTTTCAAAGGAAGGCATCTAAGCTATCACCAACTTAACATAGTGGTTCAAAGGCCAATAAGCTCACATCTCCTGGTGCTTTTAAATGTCAGTCTCTTAATACTAAAATGCTGCTGCACATAAACTAGACTCTTTTCCAAAAACATTAATGTAGCCTACATCTAAGAACAACCATAATAAAAAAATATATTCCCATTTCTTTTCCCAAGTCCCCACTCACATGGATGCAACTCAGATCTTGGAAGCTTCTCAGTAACTTAGTTCTTTATGGCTTACTCCCCTATCTCGAAAGTCCCTCTCAGCACATCAGAATCTGCTTCACTTTAGCTGTCCCCAAAAGGCAATTTCTTCCATCTCTCGCATAAGATTCTACCAGTAAGGGAAGGGTGAATGGGAAGAGAATAAGCATCGCTAAGCACATGTGCCAAGGATTGTGCTAAGCACTTTACAAACATTATGTCACTGGAATTAGTACTTGAACATATACTATTTATTCATTCACTTGTATATTTATCATCATTTTCTTTTTTATTATTGTCAAGCATTTACTATTGTCAAGCACCCCGGTAAGCAAGAAGGACATAAACAAGAGCAAAAAGACAGTCCCTTCCCTCGAGGAGGTTACATTCTAATGAGGGATAGACAACCACACACACAGTAAGGAGCTGAAAAGAAAGAAGGGAAGGGAATTACTTCTGGTCATTTTGTGTTTGCCCTTTGTTTTCAAAAAGGACCATGACTTCAGGGAGGTGATGACAAGACTTGAAGTTGACTTTGATTTGAGTAAGGGAGGGCTGTGCAAGGTCACCAACCTCACTTTCTCCTCCAGAGTGTTATAGGAATCTGAAGATCTTCCCTGCCCCTAGGCCCTTGATAGGCTTAACTGACTGAGACCCTTCCCTGATTTGAAAGTATACTCTGCCCCCTAATAGGCTGAATGTGGTCACATGGAGCCTATGGTGGGAGGCTTGTTTTTCAGGAACACCCATGCCTTATTACTTTGTGACTGGGCAGTGGGTCAAGAGGGCTGTGACATTCTCTGATCCAGGAAAAGGCCATATATACCCCGATGTGAGGTTTTGCTTTGGGGATCACTTTGGAAAGAGTTGTGTGATTTGGCCAGATGAGACTCTGGGTCTCTGACCCCCCCCTCCCCTTTGAAAAACCCAGATGTTGGTGCTTCCCTCTCTGGTAACTGACTAGGTATGGATGTGATGGTCAGATGGTTGGAAGCTCATCTGATGATCTGTTTCTTTGTCTGCTTGTAACTTCTGCTTGTAACTTCTGTTTGTATTCTGTTTGCATGATCTGAAGTTCAGGGTGCTGGCTTTTTCCCCTAAACTAGGTAAATGATATATGTTTGATTGATTAAAGTAAGAATGTTAACCCATTTTGAGTTGCTTTCCTTTAGAAAAGCAGATCTAAGAACCTGTGCTAGCAGCCACCTTGGGTATGCTAGGGTGCTTGCTGATACACAGAGCCATCTGGGTCCAGTGGCCAGATATTCATCAGGACCACTGGAGATGGCCTAGGACGCAATGGGACACTTTGGCCCTTTTAGGCTAAGGCTTTTTCAGGTTCTCACTTTGAGTGAGGTAATGCCCATTCAGTAAATAGTACTATTTAAGAAGTGAGTCAAGGGATGGTCTCTTTAATTTGGAAAGTAAAAATAAAAATGGGAGGGGAAGACCCTCAGGGTTGCGGGCCAAAAGAGAAACAGTTATTATTTGCATTCATTTTGAGCCAAGAGGGCCCAAAATATAGCCATTAAATGATGCTCCACTTATGAGCTCCAGAGTGAAATGGATTTAAGATTTGATCTTTGAGTTGAAGAAAGAAAAAGAAAGAGAGAGAGAGAGAGAGAGAGAAAGAAAGAAAGAAAGAAAGAAAGAAAGAAAGAAAGAAAGAAAGAAACCTATCCACACTTGTTCCTGGTAAAGAAGCTGAGTTAACAGTCAAGAGTGTGACACTGAGAGGAATGAATGAACAAACATGGTTGGCTTATAGGTTTTTCTTTAAAAGGAAAGTTATGTGAAGAAATGAGGAATCAAAGGAAGGGGCTACAGAAGACTGGGGTATCTTGCTGCTGGAGGGTGGTGGAGAAAGAAGTCCAGAGAGTTAGGAGCAGGACTTAAGAGAGGAATGAATGAGTAAACATGGCTGTCCATTTCTTAAGATGGAGCTATCAGGAAGTCATAAACATAAATAAACTTTACCATTTAAATCCACAAGGAAAAATAAGAAATGAGGACTCTATATGAAAGTATAAATCTCTATTATATAAAGTATATTTTTAATATTTACCTTAAATTAATATTATAGAACAAGGGATTCCCTACTTCTCTAAGCCTCCTTTTGAATTTCCTTTTCTTACCTTCAGTGCATTCTCAAATGTTCAATTGATGCTCTTTTTTTTCTTTTTGCACGTCTATCACTACCCACCTACTCCCACACACAACTCTTCCAACAGAATAAAATCTTCTCCTTAAAACATATAATTATAGTAAAGTCAAACAAATTCATTCATTTGAATGTATAATGTAATGAGCTATACATGAAAATGTATATCTCATTCTGGACCTCTAGTCTACCACCTCTCTGCCAATAGGTGGGAATCATGCTAAATCTTCAGTTTTCTGGAAGCATTACTGATCATTGCACTTTCTCATCCTCCTTTCCAAAGAAGAGTTTAGACTTAGTCCCCAAAAAGATTCAATAGGAAAAATCTCAGTATCCTAAATACACTGACTGCCTGTGTATAGATTCTGAGACATCTGACATTAGCCTCTTTTTCTCTAGGATCAGATGCTTCACTTCCAGCTTATAGAAGTCTTGTTCTCATCTGTGGTACTACTGCTCCATTCCTAGGCTAGTTTCATCTATCTGAAGCCTTTTTCTGTAGCAGTGGAAGTTCAAGTTTTTTAACCCTCTTCTTCATTCCTATAAGCATTATGTGCCCTCTATCTCCCTCTCTCCCTTATCCTTTGTAGAGTGGAAGAGGGAAGGGAAAAGGAAGAAAGACTGAGTCAACTGTCTTCAGATTTACATGCTTGTAACAACAGAAACAGCAGCAGCCAGCAGTAGCAAAAAATAATTCTAGGGTGAGAAGATTATCTTTGGGAACAGGGATTTCAAGTGTCCACTGCAAAAATCTTCCAATAAAGAATGTTCAGATGCCTCTTTATGGATTTTTGAAGGCTGAGTCAATCATTCACAAGGTCCTATACCAAATCTTATAGGCTTTGAGTACTGACACAACTATAGACATGATGTTTGTTGTGTTGTCTAAGAACCAACCTAGCTCAGTTTGGAAAGGCTCCCCACTAGAAGGTAGCAACCAAATGAAGATTATTTTTTGGTCCTCAGTAACTCATGAATCCTATCTTCTGAGATATAGAGGGATCACAGTATTTAATACCACTATTTAGCTTTTCTATTTTGTTTTAAGCACTTTACTTATGTTAACTCATTTGATCCTCATAACAACCCTGTGAGGTAGGTGTTATCATTCCCATTTTACAGAGGAGGAAACCGAGATACCAAGAGGGTAGAGTCTAAAGGGAACTTAACAGTCATCTAGTCTTGCTTAAAGATGAGTAGATGGAATAGAGAAGGGATATTATTTGCATCAGGGCATGGTGTACCCACACCAATGAAAATCATCTCAGTATAAATTCCTAACAGTCAGCCCTACTGTACAACTATGACTACTTAATACTTCCTTGTGAATCTAATTTATTTTCCACTTTAAAAAAATTCACCTTTTTTGAATACTAATTTCACAGTTACTACCATGCCATTGGGCAGCTACATGACCCAGTGGATGGAATGCTAGGCCTGAAGTTAGGAAGACTCATCTTCCTGAGTTCAAATCTGGCCTCAGACAAATAACTAGCTGTGTGATGCTGGGCAAGTCACTTAACCCTATTTGCCTCAGTTTCCTCATCTGTAAAATGAATTGGAGGAGGAAATGGCAAACCACTCCAGTATCTTTGCCAAGAAAACCCCAAACAGTCTGAAAAATGACTGAACCTTTTTTGTGTTATCAGTTTCTCTTGGGATATCTTCTTCTTTTGATCTATTTCCTCTTTTGGATTTGAAACAATCTGTTCCTTTTCAGTCAGTATTGTCTCAGTGTGTCAAGAGGAACTCAGGCATGGAGTGATTTGGCCATGAACCCTCTAAGGACTCCTGGGCATTTTGTGAGCCTTGTTGACCTAGTTATGCTCAATGAAGAGAGAATCCATAGCTAAACCCTTAAGTTCTCCATTACTCTTTGAAGTTTTGAGCATGAACTACAAGAACTCAGCACTCTTTGAGGGCCAATGGCCTTCAGTCTCACTCTACTACTTAGACTGGGCATGCTTGTCAACTCCACCACTGTATCAACCAAAAGGAAAGCATTTTAATGTAGCGTTTTAAAAGTATGTAGTAGTTTTTGTACATGTGTCCTTGATAGCTCAGGAAGTTTAAGTGCTTTTTTAAAATAAAATTTATTTTATTTTTTTAATTTATAGAATAAAACAAGAGTTTACATAATGCAGTATAGTAAAAAGATGATTGCACACAAAACTGCAAATCTATTGTGTACAACTTCCTATTCCTTTTAAATATATAATAAAATTATTGTATAAATTTCTTCCTTTTTTTCTTCTCTCTTCCCACTCCTGGAGATGACTACCATTAGACACACATGCATATATGTACATTTATGTGTTTATGCATATATATGTAATATATATTATATGCACACATATATACATGTATATGTATGTAGATATATGTACATACACGTGTGTGTATAAAATTATTCTGTTTATCAATTCTTTTTTGGGGATGCAGATAACTTCTTTCTTCATATGTCCTTTATAGTTAATTTGGCTATCTATAATAGTCAAAATAACTTATTCACTCAAAATGAATATTGCCTTTATTATGTACAACAGGTCTCTTGGTTCTGCTCATTTTTCTCTTCATTATTTCATGCAAGTCTTTACATGTTTTTCTAAGATCATTGAGCTCATCATTTCTTATAACACAGTAGTATTACTTCACAATCATATACTACAATTTGTTCAGCCATTCCTCAAAAGATGGCATTCCTGTGATTTCCAGTTTTTTTCACACTACAAAGAGAGCTACTATAAATATTTTAGAACATATAAGTTCATGTCCTTTTTCCCCTAATCATTTTTGGAAACAGACCTATGTAAGGTTAATGGGATATAAGATCTTCCCCACCCATTAATAGACCTATGTGCCCAGCTGTAAATTACACAGTCCACTGGGAGAGGAATTTCCTTAAAGAGGAGCTTACTTAGGGGAGGCTTGCTTGGAGGAAGGCTTTTACACATTTTAATACTAGCCTAATTAGGCACTGAGAAGTGTATATATACCCCGAGTTGGTATTTTGCTTTAGAGGGTTCGCTTATAAGAAGGACCATTTGATTTCCTGGTCAAGACTCTGAGTAGCACTATATTCAGGACCCACCTCCAACCCCCCCCCACACTGCTCAGATATAAAGGCTCTCTAGATCCAGTGGTGTATGTAAAGTGTATAGCAACAGTGCTTTGATTCAGGCAGTCAGAGCCCTGTTTGTTGGTCTTTATATTAATTTCTTGGCTTGTATTTTCTCTGATGTTCAAGTTGCTGACCTTTCCCCTGAACCAGTGAACGTAATTAAAAGTAGGATTGTTAACTCCTTTTTGAGCAGTCTTTCCTAGAAAAGCAAATCAAAGAACCTGTGCAAGCAGGCCATCCTGGGCATGCTAGGGTGCTTGCTACTACAACTTAGTAGTGGTATTGATGGGTCAATGGGTATAGGCAATTTAATAGAACTTTGGGCATAATTCTAGATTGCTCTCCATAATGATTGGAGCAGTTTGCAATTCCACCAGCCATGCATAAGTGTCCAAATTTTTCCACATAATCCCTCCCCCTCAGCATTTGTTGTTTTCCTCTTCAATCATTGTAATCAATGGGGTAAGTATAAAATGATATCTCAAGGTTGTTTTAATTTGCATTCTCTAATCAATAATGATTTAGAGCCTTTTTACACATGACTATGCATTGTTTTTATTTCTTCGTTGGAAAACTGCCTATTCATATCCTTTGGCCATTTATCAGTTGGAGAATGAGTTGTATTCTTAGAGATTTGACAAAGTTCTTTTTTAAAATTAATTTATTTGTTTACATTTAGTTTACAACATTCAGTTCTACAATCCCTTGAGTTTCAAATTTTCTCTCCATCTCTCTCCTCTCCCCCACCCTGGCAGCATGCAATCAAATATAGGATCAGCAAATACCTTCTCATTAAATATTAGTCAGGTTGTAAAGAAGGATTATAACCTATGGAATGAACAACGGGAAAGAGGAAACAAAACAAAACAAGAAAAAGAAGAGAGCAAGTAGTTTGCTTCAATCAGCATTCAAATTCTGTTCTTTCTAAATCTTTCTCTGAATGTAGACATCTCTTTCCATCATGAGTCTTTTGGAGTTGTCTTATAACCGTGCATGGCTGAGAAGAGCCCAGTCTATCAAAGTTGGTTATCACACATAAGTTGTGTCTGTAATTGTGTACAAATTTCTCCTGGTTCTGCTCTTCTCACTCAACATCAGTTTGTATAAGTTTCTCCAGGTTATCATGAAGTCTGTTTGCTCCTTATTTCTTATAGCACAATAGTATCCTGTTACATTCATATACCATAACTTGTTTAGTCATTCCCCAATTGATGGGCATCCCCTTGATTTCCAATTCTTTGCCACCACAAAAAGAGCTGTTATAAATAATTTTTTTACATATGGGATCTTTTACCACTTCTATGATCTCTTTGGGATACAGTCCTAGAAGTGGTAGTGCTGGGTCAAAGGGTATATATACACTTATTTATAGCCCTTTGGGCATAGTTCCAGATTTTCTCCAGAATGGTTGAATCAGTTTACAACTCTACCAACAATGCATTAATGTTCCAATTTTTCCATATCTTCTCTAGCATTTATCATTTTCCTGTTTTGTCATCTTAGCCAATCTGACCAGTGAGATGTGGTACCTCAGAATTGTTTTGATTTGCATTTCTCTAATCAATAGTGATTTAGAACATTTTTTCGTATGCTTATAGATATATTTAATTTCTTCCTCCAAAAACTGCCTGTTCATATCCTTTGTCCATTTATCAATTGGGGAATATTCTTATAGATTTTGCTCAATTATCTGTATATTTTAGAAATGAGGACTTTATCAGAGACATTAGTTGTAAAAATTCTTTCCCAATTTTCCACTTCCCTCTTAATCTTGGTTACATTGGCTTTGTTTGTACAGAAATTTTTCAATGTAATGTACTCAAAATTACCCATTTTGCATTTTATTTTTCTCTCTAACTCTTTTTTGGTGATAAAATCTTCCCTTCTCCATAAATCTGACAGGTAAACCATTCCTTGCTTTCCCAGATTGCTTACTGTATCAGCCTTTATACCTAGATTGTGCACCCATTTAGACTTAATTTTGGTATATGGTGCTAGATATTGGTCTATGCCCAGTTTTTGCCATACTATATTCCAGTTTTCCCAACAGTTTTTGTCAAGTAGTGAGTTCTTATCCCCAAAACTGGGGTCTTTGGGTTTATCAAACAGTAGATTACTATAGTCATTGACTGATGAGTCTTGTGTACCCAGTTAAAGTTCTTAAAAAGCATTCTTGAAGTATACCCAGAGATTTGAACCCCTCTACTCACATCATTTTGTAGGATTCTCCAGAAAAAACACATACTTGGAGCAGCTCCTGGGAAGAGGAAGAACAGGAGTTCCTCTTGAATCTATTTTCCTGCTGTTTTCTTTTTTTCAAGGAAAGATGATGTAAGATAATTAATACTGTTTATCTACATGTTGTTAGGAATTGCATATTAAATTATTTAATTACAAAGATCAGAAAGTTCTTTGGTAAGCATAATTTTCTTAAGCAACATCAACCACTAGCAGTTTGTTTCTAACCTGTTTTGTCCCTAAAAGACTTGATTTCCTTCACTTTCTAGAAAATAAGTTATCAATACCATCATTACAGAAGTATAGAATCCTAGAATTAGAAGAACATTCAGATCTCCTCTGGTCCAAGAGGAAACCGAGTTTAATATATATTAAATCACACTTGAAAACAACAAAAAAAAAAGTGAGGGCACTCTCTAATAAGATTATACCAGAATCAAAAGCAACAATCATTAAGAAATGCCATTCTTCTCAACTGAGTAGCATTGAACAACATAACTTGCCACACCCAAATGGATTTAATTAAAGGCTGAGTAACAAGCATAGAGAACATAGATTTTGTGTGTCATTTCTACTTGAATTTAGAAACACACAGAACTGGAGGTAACCTCTCTTCGGGGGAGGTGTTCTCCCGGAAAGGTGCTCTGGGTCTAGGTTCAAAGAGATTCTGATTCATTTTTGGGGATGATGCAAAATATAAGCAATAGGGTTTTTCTCACCCTTTCTAACTCATTATGCTTCTTCCCTATAGTAAGGCTCAAATATAGCTCATGGGTAGGCTCCCCAATAAAAGGAATTAAAGGGTCCTTTCTTCAATGTATTTGATGTACAAAGAAGTAGATAAAACATAGTGCCATTTTAAAAAAAGCTTCTTCCAGCACAAATGATGTAGTTAAAGCACAGAAGAATCTTAAGTACTCATTAACTTATTCCTAATTCATGAAATAATAACCTATCACCTCTACAGTGACCTCTTGGGAAGTAAAAGTTTCTAATGAGACTTTGTAGGACTACTAAACTTATACTTCACATTCATCTCAGATCTTTTCTGTCCAAGCAACTAAGTCCTGCTTTTCTGGTGTTTCAGATATGTCTCAGGCTTTCCTAGTCCTCTCAGCCATAGCTTCCTCCCTGGTATGGTCCTTTTCTTTTCCAAGAAAGTTATAGCTTCAGTAAGAAATTAGTCTGGAGTTAAGAACACCTGAGTTCATATCTGGCCTCAGACACTGACTAGCTGTGCCCCTCTGGACAAGACACTTAACCTCTCTTTACCTCAGTTTCATCAATTATAAAGTGGAGATATTAATAATACCTATTATGAGGATCAAATGAGACAATATCTGTAAAATGCTTTCCACATTAGCAAATGTTTATTTTCTTTCTTCCCCCTCTCTGGGGATCAGATTCCTCATTTTTAAAATGAAGGGGTCCCTGGAGGACCTCCCAAATCTCCAGCCCTGAACCTATGTCTCCCCTAAGTTTTTTCTTCTCCAAACCACAGCCCCAGTTCCTTCAATGATTGTTTTATTGCACCTTCTTGAGTCCCCTCACCCTCCAGATTGCTCTCTCTCTTCTTAAACAGCTTTCCTAACACAAGGCTCCCAGAACTGATGACAATTCTCCAGACCTGCTCTGTCTAGGTCAGAATACTGAAGGGCTGTCACTTCCCTCTTTCCAGATACCGGTGCTTCTATTAATGCAGCCTAAGATTAAATTAACTCTTTGGTTGCCAAGTCACACTATTGACTCATTTTGAACTTGCAGTCCACTCAAACTATACATTTTTCATATAAAATGTTGTTTTACTCTTTCCTATCTTATAACCAATTTTAGGACTCTATATTTATCCTTAAATTTGATGTTCCTATTCTTCTAACCTGTTTAGTCATCCTGATGTTAAGCTAGCTTTCTAACATAAATATGTCACTTTTGACTTCATCTAAGTAGCAGAGCATTCTGAAAATCCATAATGAAAATAAAACAATTGTAAAAGGACCCACACTGTTAGACTAATTTGTACTACTGTGTCATAGTTAAGAAAAAGAAAACATTCAATGTATACTTTATAATTGCATTTTGACCATTAGCCTCCTCTAAATATAGCATTAATACTGAAAAGGTAAGTGATGTTGTTTGAAGGTATGTAAATAGATGTTGAGGCATTGGATTTTCATCAAATCTTAGATTTGGAACTGTTTGAGACATTAGGAGCTATCTAGTTCAATCCCTTTATTTTACACAGGAGGAACCTGAGTCTCAGAGAGGCTGAGTCACTTATCTAAAAGGTGACGGTAGTAAATTGAGGTCCCCAGTAATTAAATCACTTGTCCAAGGTCATGGATGGAGTACTTGGTAGAGTCAGGATTCAGAATCAATGGTGGTACAGTAGAATGAGAGCTGGATTGGAATAAGAGGGCCTGTACCTGTTTGACGTAGAGCAAGTCACATAACCTCTTTGAGCTTGTTTCCTCTTCTATTAAATGATACATATGAACTAGATAACCCTTGAAGGACTTTCCAATTCTCAATCTGTGCTTCCCTGTACTACATGAAGCAGGGATTGCAAGCAGGTTCTTTGTACAGCATATACGGCACATACAAGAAGGCATCGACCTTAGTTTGTGTGTATCTGTTTATAAGGGCAAAGAAGATATAAGTAAAGGAGCAGAAAAGGAGGCAGGAGTCGGTTTATGTGACGAATATGGGGAAAATCTATGTATGTTAGCCTTCTGCATCCAGCTTTGCATCCTTAATTTTCTTTACTAATTACCTTTCGTTTCTCATAATCTAAACGTCCTTCTGAAGGCAGACCACAGCTCAGGCACAGCATTCAGGTGTCAGTCGAGATTGGGGGCAGGGGTGGAGAGGGAGAACCTCAGTGACCGCCTATTGCTATGGTCCACTGCTGCGCGCTCTTCTTGGGCAGCGGTATTTACGGTAAAGGAGGGGGCGGGCGGGGGGGAGGGGGGACCGACAGCGCTGTCCGCTCTCCCTCCGTGTCAGGTGATCTCGAGCTAGGAGCCGAGCCCAGCCGAGTGGTGTAGCTGCCGCTGCTGCCGCTGCCGAAGGAAAATGCAAAATGGCACATTGGGGATGTGAGGGATTCTGCCTCTCGCTTGCTCGGCCCAGACCCACCGCATCCTCTCTCCGCAGTTCGCGGGCTGGCATGCCGCTGTAGGTCCCTGCCGGGTTGCCCCCCAGTACCCTAGCCAAAGTGGTGGTGATTCGGCAGCGACTGCTGCCAGAGCGGGGGGGGTGGGGGG
>CM053587.1:187141585-187163783 GCA_028646515.1 Pseudochirops corinnae
CTTTGGTCATAAAGTTCTTCCTCTTCCATAAATCTGACAAGTAAACTATTCCTTGCTTCCCCAGATTATTTACAGTATCAGCCTTTATACCTAGATCATGCACCCATTTAGACTTGACTTTGGTGTATGGCATTAGATGATGGTCTGTATTAGGGGATTTAAAAAAAAAACTTGCTCAATGGGAGTGAAGAATAGTAAGAGGAACAAATCATTTTTAATTGCTTGTTAATTAAAAAAATAAAACTATTGTTTCAAAAAGTCACCAGCAACCTAAAATACTTTATCCTTGGTTTACTATTTGAATAAATACAACATTATATTATATGACCTTCCTGGTCCTTGAGTGAAATATCTCCTTGGACCTCCTTAGATGTGAAGTTGAAGTTGCTATTTGTAAAAACTTCTTTTTATCTTAAGCAAATTAGAGAAGTTAGGAAAAACTGCCCATGAGATCTACTGATAGAGGAAAAATTCATTGCCAAATAAGGGATAGAGAAGAACACAGAAGATAAAGTGGATAATTTTGATTATAGGCAAACCTCAGAGATATTGTGGGTTTGGTTTGAGACCACCACAATAAAGCCTAATATCACAATAAAGTAAGTCACATGAACTTTTTGGACATACAGTGCTGTATATTGTAGTCCAATAAGTGTGCAATAGCATTATGTCCTAAAAACAGTATTCATACGTTAATAAAAATACTTTATTGCCAAAAAGTGCAAACCATCATCTGAGCCTTCAGCAAGTTATAATCGTTTTGCTGGTGAAGGGTCTGGCCTCAGCGTTGACGGCTGCTGATGGAACAGGGTGTTAGTTGCCAGATAATGGGGTAGCTGTGGCAAAAAGACAATGAAATTTGCTGTATCAATTGACCCTTCCTTTCACCTGAACACCTAGAGCAGCAGTTCTCAACCTGTGTGTTGCGACCCCTTTGGGGGTCCAGCGACCCTTTTACAGGGTTCACAGGGGTTCCCTAAGGCCATCAGAAAACACATGTTTCCAATGGTCTTAGGAACCGAGACACGGCTCCTCTATCCATTTCCAGGTGGGTCCACCCACATGCAGATACACCCACATATGAGTATTAAAGGGTCGCAGAATTAGGAAGGTTGAGAACCACTGACCTAGAGACTATTGTAGGGTTATTAATTGCCCTAATTTCAACATTGTTGTGTCTTGGGGAATAGGGACAACTGAGAAGAGGGTCAGTGATCGGAAAGAGCAGGTTAGTGGAACCGTCATAACACACAGATTTGATGATTGTCATCTTGTGTGAACACGGTTCATGGCACTCCAAAACAATCACAATAACATCACTGATCACATATCACTATAACAGATATAAAACTAAGGGAAAAGACTGAAACACTGCAAGAGTTACCAAAATGTGACACAGAGATAAAATGTGAGTACATGCTGTTGGGGAGAATGGCATCAGTAGATTTGCTTAATGCAGGGTTGTCACAAACCTTCCCTTTGTTTTATAAAAAAATCTATGAAATGTAATAAAACAAGGTATGCTTATACATAAAATAGAAAGGGTTTTGTACAAACAAATCAAACCTGAATGGTGCAGCTAGGTGGTTAAATGGAGCATTAGACATGGAGACAGGAAGACTTAAGTTTAAATCTAGCCTCAGAGTATAGCTGTTTGACCCTGGGCAAGTCACTTAACCTCTATATGCATTCCCCACTGGAGAAGGAAATGGTAAACCACTCCAGTATCATTGCCAAGAAAACCCCAAGTACAGCATTGTTGTGCTGTGATCCATGGGGTCACGAGGGGTCAGATACAATTGAATCACTGAACAACAGCAATGATAAACAAGTCCAATAAAGCTAATATTAAAATGGTAACAACTGGGAGAAAAATTTTTGCAATAATTTTCTCTGATAAAGGTCTCATTTCCAAGATTTGGAAGAACTAATTCAAATTTATAAGAATAAGAGACATTCTCTAATTGATAAATGGTCAAAGGATATAGGCAATTCTCAAGGGAAAAAAAGCCAGGCTGTTTATAGCCGCACTAAAAAAAATTGAAAATGCTCGTATTTGGAGAAGTTCTAATTAAAGCAATTCTAAGGTTCTACTTCATACCTGTCAGAGTGGCAGAGTTGATTCCCACCAAATGAATGGGAGGGGCTATGGGAAAACAGGCACATTGAAGTACTGTTGGTGAAACTTTGATGAGTCCAACCACTCTGGAAAGCAGTTTAAAATTATGTGCCAAAAAACAAAAAAAAAGGTACTAAAAAGTTCATGCTTGGGGCAGCTAGGTGGCACGGTGAATAGAGCACCAGCCCTGGACTCAGGAGGACTTGAGTTCAAATCCAGCCTTAGACACTTAACATTTACTTGCTGTGTGACCTTGGACAAGTCACTTAACCCCAAAGTGGTCTGCCCTCCCCTCTCCAAAAAGCAAAAAAAAAAAAAAAGTCCATGCTCTTTGCTTGAGATGTACTATTGCTGGCCCTTTCTCTCAAAGATGAAAGAGAGAAAAGATGTACAAAAATATTTATGATAAAGTACAAATATTTTTGTTTGTAAAAAACTGGAAACTAAGGAGATGCCTGTCTATTGGTGAAGGGCTGGTCAAATTGTGATATATGAGTATAATGGAATAGTGTTTTCTTACAAGAATGAAGAGAAAAGTGATTTCAGTAAGACAGAACAGTTTTAATAAGTGATGTAGAGTGAAATGAGCAGAACCATAACATTTTAAAAACAAACAGTTCTGATCATTGCAATAACCATACATTATTCCAACATAACAATGAGGAAGCATGTTATGCACCTTCTGAAAGAACAATGATGAACTCAGGGCAAAGAATGAGACAAATATTTTCCGGACACAGCCAGTGAAAGAATATGTTTTGCTTGACTGTGCATATTTGTTACCAACGATTTGTTTTTCTTCCTCCCCACACGCACACCAAAGCTGTAGAAGTGAGAGAGAAAATAGATTTCTGTTAATTTAAAAGAAAAAAGTTACAAGAAAGGAAAATGCTTCTATCAAATATCTCAAAAGTTTTTGGCATTGGTGACTTCTTGAAATACTAAATTTAAGTAATGCCCAAACTTATTGATCCTTCCAGACATATAGAATACTCTTGTCTCCAGACAGGTAAATAACTTATGCGTATCATTTTGTTGCCAAGATTCTACTGTATTACTTTATATCTAATAATTGAATCAAACAGGAGGAGAATATGAGGTTGGATTATATTTTGGAAATTATGTGGTACTTTCAATGATCTCAAGATTCTTCCTGTCCTCAAAAAGTTCTTTTTCGTTTTTCACTCAGTATTCTCTTGGTTGTATGCTTTAATCATAAAATATCGTCATCTGAGAAAAATCAGAATTTTAGATGATCCAGAGAACAATGGAATGGATATAAGAGACTAAGATATTACCAATGATATCTTGTGTTTCAGCAATGATATAAATAAAAAATATCAAGGCTTGCATAATTGGACAAGGAGGTGGTCTGGCAGTGTAAGGTGGGGGAATGATTGCCCTTGGACAACCTGAAAGTTGTGTTAATGGTAGCTGGAAATTTTTAAAAGATCTAGAGAAAGATTGCTAGAACCTTGGAGCAGATCCTCTAAGGAAATATTTCAAAGAACACAGAAAAGTAGTGCACAAAATGAGAAGGCATTGATGGGTAGAATTTTAGAGCTTAGGATCCTGGTAAATCTTTATTCTTTTCCTTATTCCTTTCTTTCCTTATCTTCATGTTCTTACCCCTACCTATAACCATTTTATGAGGTGCAGAGTTCAGGCGTCTATAAATACACACACACACACACACACACACACACACATATGCTTCTCTATAAAGATTACACACACATGCACACACACATACTCTCCTATGTGGAAACATATGTTGTTGTTGTTCAGTCCTATCTGGCCCTTTGTGACCTTGCAGACCGCAGCATGATGGGCCCTTCTGCCCTCCACTGTCTTTTGAAGTCTGTCCAGACGCGTTCATTGCTTCCATTATACTGTTTGTCTGTCTCATCCTCTGCCATCCGCTTTTCCTTTTGCCTTCAATCTTTCCCAATAACAGGGTCTTTCCCAATGAGTCCTGTCTTCTCATTATGTGGCCAAAGTATTTAAGCTTCTCCTTCAGTATTTGACCTTTCAGTGAATAGCTTGAATTAATCTTTCTATGTATTGATTGATTTGACCTTCTTTCATCCATGGGATCCTCAAAAGTCTTCTCCAGCACCAGAAACATTTAAATATATCTATAAAATAGATATATGTGTAATTAGATATATATGTGCGTATTTGACTTATTGAGGTAGCCTACCTATGCAATATATGCTTTATAAATCTGAAATTAATGTAATCGTACTTTTCTGAGATGATGTATCCGTTTAGAATTGTTACTTAAGGGACAATGATGGCTCTGTTAACAGTCTATGTTTCCTCACACAGCTTCCTTTCTTGTCTCCTCCTCCTCAATCCAGACCATCCTTCTTCCCTCTTGCTTTCTTTGTTTCTATCCAGAAGTAGGATGTTACATTAGTTCCTGACCTTTTTAGGTGAAATATGGTAATATTCTCACCATTCTCAGAAGACTCCCTGGGGCCTAGAGCCTTTAATGAAAGGATTTGTTCTGCAAAGTTTGGATTCAGTCGACAGGTCACGCTTGAGAACCTAAAGGGCTGCATAAGGCATTGAGGTCGCTGGTTCCCTACCCTTACCCTTAACCTTTGGTACACTGTCACTGTACCATTTCAGTGTATATCATTTTTCCATCCCTAAATAAAGAGGCCATACAGGAGCCTAGGAGTAAAGCTCTACCCTTAGCCAGGGCTGTTTCAACCACAGCCACCAAATGCTCCATGCTGAGGAGGTTGAAACTTCTCCTGTCATGCTCTCAGTGTACATACCCTGAAAAAGGCAAGGAGTGGAATAAGCTTTGTTCCCAGAAGATTTTTTAATTAAGATATGAATGCATCTGGTAAATTGTAAGCAGTTTCAAAATTGAATGACTTCATTATTTATTCCTGAAACCCTTAAAATTATCAGAAAAAAATCTCTTCTTCAGTTAGAATCTAATGGTAATAATGTTTCTTATGGTAAGCCTGATTAATTAAACTAGCGGCAGAAATGCCTTAAATTTATGTTAAAATTTCATTCTAGGAAGGGAGGAACATGTTAGCCAATGAATAAAAAAAGGAATACAGAATCATAGAAATTAGAAATAGAAAGGGACAGTAGACATTATCTCATCTAACCCCTTCAGTATACGAATTAAGAAACTGAGGCCCATAGAGGGACCTTGGTTAAATATTGTATAAAAAGGAATTTGAGTCAAAACGTTGATTTTTTTAAAAATCCACATGTGCTTAAAGTAATAACCTATTATTATATTACAGTTCTGGAAAATTAAGTCTAATGCTTCATCTCTGTGTATTGAAATTATTTCTTTTATTCACATCTTTAGGCATAAGGATACACAAGACAATATCTGTGAACATAGTAATGTTGTAGAAATTATGGCATTTGCATTAGAAAGCAGTATTAGTGATTTTATGTCTATTGTTGTTGCTTTCCAAAAAAAGTCACATTTCAAAGAGATTTGGGACTTTGTAAGCCTAATAACCTCAGAATCAATAGATACTAACTTAAACTTAGCTTACTTTTTAAAACAGTGTTTTCTTTTGATTTGTATGTGGTTCTGGCCAATATTCTGAGCATTTATTTCAAACATTAGTGAACTATGTTCCGAACATTTAGGAAACTATTTTGTTCATCCTGGTCCTCACTCAGCTAATTTCAATTAATCAAGAAGTGTTTATTAAGCACCTATTTACTATATGCCAGGCCTCTAACTATAAGTGTTCCTTAGAGTTCTTTCCTGGGTCCTCTTCAAAAATGTCATTGTCCTACAGCAGAAATGGTGACAAGCCTCTCAAATTTAGTAAGACTGGTGCTGTTACCTCCAGATGAGAAAATAAACACTAAAAAATTAAGTGACTTGTCAAGGGTCATACATCTACCTAATAAGTATCTAAGGCAGGACTGGATACAGTTCTTGTTGACTCCACATCCAGTCTTCTATCCCTTATGCCACCTAACTGCTTCAGAAGCTCAGAGAGAACAGTATCAGTTGCTGCAGAGAAGCTGAAAAGCCTAATGATTGAGAAAAGGCTGTCAGGTTTTGTAGTTAAAAGATCATTGATAACTTTGAAGAGGGCAGTTTCAGTTGAGTGATATTAGGAACCAAATTACACAGGGCTGAAAAGACAGATCAGTGAAGACAAATTGATACAGCTTTTTTCATGAATTTTGCTGAGAAAGAGGAGATATTGGAGATTGCAAGGTCTAGAGATGGCCTTTTTTTTGACACATAGGAGAGATTCAAGAATGTTAGTATTGGAAAGGACCTCAGAGAATGTCTGGTCAAACCTCTTTATCTTCTACAGATAAGGAAATTGAGAGACTCTAAAAGTAAGATGATTTGCCTTTGGTCATACGTATTAACACATGTTAATGACGGATGTATGGATTCCTTCCCACTATAGTAGAGTGCTTTCCTTCTAATTAATTATATGCCGAAGTGGAAGAGGGAGTTCATGAAGGGATGAAGTGACAAGACATTTCCTGGTGCATGATGGGATCCTGAGCCTGCTAGGTATAATGGATCAATTGAATTTTCATTCTCTTCCACCGATCAGGATAATTGAGGCCCCAGTCAGAGTGGTAATATGAACTGAGTGGTATGAGGATGGCTTGGTCTCCGGAGTTCAGTGTCCAGAGAGTCACTGTTCCTGGAAGAAGCAAAGAAGTGGTGAAATAGATTCCCATGGGCCCTGGTTTCTTGGTGATTGGCTTGATGGGATGAATCATTAACCATAATACAATTAAACAGATTGTGCTAACCACCAGTACACTGAAAACAAGATTTCATAGTAATGAAGTTAGTGAATTTGAAATTGAAATATTTTTCCTCCTGCTGCTATTATGAGCAAAAACAAAAAACAAAAACTCTAGCAGAAACTTAAATGGGGAGAATTGAGCATATGTTCAGCCAGCTGGATTAAATTAGAATAGGCTTCCCCAAAGGTTTTTCTTTGACCCAACTGTAAACATTTAACCTCTGAATAGAATTTTTCTCACAATTAAATATGAAGAAAAGTAACCACACACATTTCTTGTTGCCACAGGAGATAATTATAAAAGCAGCTCTAAAATACTTGCTTCATGGAGTCATGATAGAACTTTCATAGGACTCCAAAATGTGTTAGCTCTAGGGCCAGTAATTTGTCTTGCTTGCAGGGATGATGGCACCAAGAGTTAAATCAGACTTCCTGGGCCTGATGGAGGTGTGGAAGATGGATAGGCTTTTTTAGCTTGCTATTTAACACCCAATTCAATCTGCCTCCAGTCTGTCTTTCAACTTTATTTCGTTTGAAACCTTTTTGTATTCTCTAATTCTAAGCGAATTGAGGTGCTAGTATTATTTTGATCTCATCCTGCCTTTTTCCGTCTTTCTGCATTTGCTTGAAATGCCATCTCCTTATCTCTTTTTTAGCTGTTGTCATTCCAAGAGATGATGCTATCTCTCCCAGGAAGCCTTCTTTGATAGCATTATCTGAAAGGTATCTCTGTGCTCAGATTTCTCAATAATATTTTGTCTAAACTTCCCATTTATCCTCACCGTATTCTACTTTGTGTTGTTTGTTTGTGTATAACGGTAGTTAATGCTTCAACTAGACAAAATACCTGGAGGGGAGATACTTTTCATCTCTATATTCCTGTGCCTAGCACATAGGCTAGTAAAGTCTGAATTGAATTGAATCTCACATTGCAGATCTGTTTTGGAAGTAAGAAATATGTATATTAATCAAACCTGTTTCAGACTAAAATTATAAATTGGTAACTTTTGGAAAGTTTCATATTATTGCAGCTAGGCAGATATACAAGAATACATTTCATAGATGAGGACACCTAGTGGTATGAAACCCTACAGACTCAGTCATGCATCTGTTCTCCCGGACAATATGGAGTTGAATTGCATTTTGCCAGAATAAAAATCTTGATACTTGATACTCCAGTGCTGGATTTCAAAGCAAAAAAGCCCTAGGCTGTTAGGTTTCAGTGATCTTCATACTGCCAACTGATGTATTTATTGCTCAGAAAAAGCAATAAATACAAACTTCAACTTTTATTTTTTTTTAAAGTGCCATTATTCTAGGGAGCAGTACAGAGTATGCATCTGTTTGTTTTTAATACCTTCATATGTGTCAAGCAGCAGTCTAGATGTTGTAGAGAGTATTATTGGTTAGAAACAGAATACACCTTAGAGGGCTTTTGAGGAGGATCCTTTAGATCCTGAAGTTCTATGATTATCATTCTGTGTATTGATGTAATTCATATTCTTTAAAGTTTTTTTCTTTTTCTATGAAACCCACATACTCCAAGCAAAGTCAGGCCATCAAGGTTGTGGTGGTAGACTGTCCTTCATTTTTACCAACAGAAAACTGTCTCTTCAAAGGCAATCCTATCTCGTACTTCCAATTCTGGATCAAACTATTCCTTTTGTGGACCTCATTAAAAAAATGAACATCATTTAAAAAAAATGGTAAGCCCACGCTTGACACATTAAACACCAGCAAACAGCCAATACTTCAGTGACTCAATTTGAGGTTTTACCTGAGTTTTTAAACTAATGACCCACTGAATCATTTCTTTCTTTTTTATTCTTCCCTCAAAAGTTTGAAAACTTTATTTGGCTCCTAATTTGGGGGTGGGCTTCTTAATTTAAAGCAAATTTGTTGAGCCCAACCCTAGTCCACATGATGAATGTAGCCTATGTTTAACCTATGGTTGAATCTAACCTGAATGTCATGATGACAGAGATATTAGTGAATTAAGGTCATTAGATATGTCTTAACTCAGGTCTAGAACTAGGTCATGTCTTCACCTAGTGGGCATGTTTTATTTATAGTTTTTAATTATTTTTATGTAGGTGAAACTAAGTGACTCAGGGGATTAAAATGTCAGGCCAGAAGTCAGGAAGACTCACCTTCCTGAGTTCAAATCTAATCTCAGTCACTTACTAGCTGTGGGACCCTGGGCAAGTCACTTAACCCTATTTGCCTCAGTTCCCCATCTGTAAAATGAACTGGAGAAGGAAATGACAAACCAATCCAGTACCTTTGCCAAGAAAACCCCAAATGGGTCACAAAGGGTTGAACATGACTAATGACTGAAGAATAACAACAACAACATGAAATCTGATTAAAATTATTATCCAAGGGCGTGTGAGGAAACCACTGTAGGGATTAAGTGACTTGTCAAAGCCATAAAATAATAAGTAGCAGCTAGGCTGGAATTGCAACTCAAGATTTCTGCCTACAAATCCAGAGTGCTTTCTACTCACTCTAATAGCCTTTCTTCTTTCTCTCACCTCTTCACTCCCCTTCCCCAGCCAAAAAATCAGAACAGGAACATGTTGCCACAATCACTGGTGTTAATAGCCAGTCTAAAGGGAATAAAGACATTTTTCCTGGATGGCTGCTCAGTGCTGGTGCTTCCTGCTGGGGCATACCATATTCCAGTTTCAGCAGCTGCTGAAGTGGAGTCAAAGTGAAATCAGTGGTCCCAGATTGAACCAGCTTTTTTGTAAGATTCTAAGACACTTTCCAGGCAATTCAAAATCTTAGTTCTTGGCTACAGGTAATAACTTGAAGTAGATCGCAGGTACAGCAGTCAGTACTAGCAGGATGTAGTGGACAGAGGTAAGGTACTCAAGTCTCATCTACATACTCCCTAAAGGATAGCATAGCATAATGGATGGTATTATGCACCTGGATTCAGGAAGACCTTGGTTCAAATCCCATCTCTGACAGTTACTTAGACATGTGATCCTGAGCAGATGACTTATTCTTTCTGAGCTCCAGTTTCCTAATCTCTAAAATGAGTTAAAAAAAATAATAGGACCGACTTCCAAGAGTTGTGAAGATCACAGGAGAGGTTATCTGTGAATCTCTTTGTAAACCAAAATATGAACTACAAATCTATTATTTTTATTGCCTGACTTTCAGCCCTCTTTGATCTCCCTTTCCTACAATACTAACCGCACCAAAGCATCTAGGAACTGATTGTTATATCATGGCCTATTCTTTCCTCTTTTAGGTATGTTAGTATATCTCCCAACTAGTCAAGTTAGTTTAGAACAAATAGTCTTATATTCTGTGTTTTCTTCAAAAATGTATATTTTGTTGTTACTTTTCAAAAAAAATAATAACACTGTCACTTTCCTATGATCCTTTCCCCTTGTAGAATTCTTCCTTCTAACAAAAAATCAGTTAAGCAAAGGGAATCAACATATTACGCATGTCTGAAAAATGTATTTATACCTAATTTTGTCGCCTTTTACCTGTCACTTCTCTGCTGAAAGATGGAACATAGCAACTTAGATTTAGAGTTGGAAGGGACTTTAGATGCATTCAGTCCCATCATTTTACACATAAGGAAGGTGAGGCCAAAACGCAGGACGTGACTTTTCCAGGACGTTTCACCATTACTTCTCTGAAGTCAATATGCACCACTGTGTGAAGTCTTTCAGTGATGTTTTGTTCTGTATTCCTTTGGTCATGAAGGATGATGCATCCCTACTCCAACAGTGTGGAACCCTTGCCAGTTTAACAATATTTCAATTAGATTTTTTTTAAAGGCTAGAGTCAGGGTGGCTAGGTGCTGCAGTGAATAGAGCACCAGCCTTGGAGTCAAGAGGACCTGAGTTCAAATCCAGCCTCAGACTCTTAACACTTACTAGCCCTGTGATCTTGGGCAAGTCACTTAACCCAAATTACCCTGCCTTCCTCCTCCAAAAAGCAAAAAAAATAAAATAAAATAAGGCTGGAGTTGAAGTGATAGGACTGTAACCATGACAGAGAGAGAGACAAGGTCAGGATTTTTTCTATTGGGTATCAAAATCAAACATTCAGGCACATAGCACCTTGAAAACAAAAACTCTTCCTGCTCACCAAAATATTTATAGCAGCACTTTTTATGGTAGCTAAGAAGTATAAACAGAGTAGATGCCCTTTGATTGGGGAATAACTAGACAGACCCTGTCTGGTAGATGAATGTAGTGAAATAAATATTACCATACAGTAAGAAGTGAATAAGGCAGCTATGTGGCATACTGAATAGAGTGCCAGATCTGGAGCAGGAAGACTCATCTTCCTAAGTTCAGATCTGACCTCAGACACTTACTTTGTGATCCTAGGTAAATCACTTAACCCTGTTTGCCTCGGTTTCCTCATCTGTAAAAATGAGCTAGAGAAAGAAATGGCAAACCACTCTAGTATCTTTGCCAAGAAAACCCTAAATGGGGTCACAAAGAGTCAGATACAACTGAAAAATGACTGAACAACAATTCAAGAAGTGAATATTATGATTACAGAGAAGATGCAAAGTAAATTACTTTCATTAAAGCCAGGAAAACCATATACAAAATGAGTATAATTGTTTAAATGGAAAGAACAATCACTCCAAAACAAGAAAAAAATTAATATTGCCAAATTACAAATGATTTGGCCCCAAAAGAAGTAGTATGAAAAGATATCTCCTCTTCCTCTCACCTCTCCTTTGTTGAGGTAAAGGGTTCATCAGTGTGGAACATTGTATATACTGCCAGATTTTTCTATAATTTGATTCACTTTGCTGCATTTTTCTTTCTACTTTTTATTTTTATTTTAAAAAATTCTTTATGGCCCTATGGAAAGAGAAGAAGAAGGATTCAGAGAGAAATTTAGCCAATGTAAAGAAAAAGGTTTGATAAAAATGAGTTTTAGAAGTAAATTTCTTCTTGCTGAGCATTTCTGCTATCACTAGGGTCTGCTATTAAACATGTCCAAGCCAGAGGAAGAGTAAAATTAATTGACTTTTGATTTTTGTAAGGAATAGATAGTCTGAGAAGGCCATAAGGCTAAATAAAATACTTTTCAGTTTATAGTGTCTGCAGCAGCCGTCCAGTATTGCAGGCCAAGGTGTGACAAACCAGACCTCCTAGGAACAGATAATACTAGACCAGGAGTGGGGAACCTGTGGCCTTGAGGCCACATGTGGCCCTCTAGGTCCTCAGGTGCAGCCCTTTGACTTAATCCAACCTTCACAGAATAAATCCCCTTAAAAAGAATTTGTTCAGTGAAGTTTGGATTCAGTCAAATACTTGAGTTCAATACTTGAGGACCTAGAGGGCCAAATGTGACCTCGAGGTCACAGGTTCCTCACCCCTGCTCTAGACCTTGGCATGCACAAAGGGTTTATATTTCTGGGAAAATGAGAATTCTAGGATGAAAGAAAAGAAAATACTCATTAGTGAATATATAGCTAAAATAGGATGGAGCATTTGGGAAATTGGGGGCACCATGAGGAGAAAGGAAGGGGAAGTAAAGATAGTGTTCAAACAAAGATGTGGAGCAATATTTTTAAGGGGATCATTTGGGAGAGAGTTTATCTTTTTGATGTCCTGAAGAGAGAAATTAATGATATGGAATTTGTTGTAGCATTATTCTAGACTGAGAAGATGGGTTTGTCCTGGAATTCTAAAGCTGTGTTCTGAAACTTTGCTGAGAGGACAAAGAAGCTTCTCGGCCCAGCCCTTTTGCCCAGCATTTCCAGGTTGTTCCTGGCCCAGACAGCAGTTCTTGCTTTTTTTTTGGTTCAATGTCTCCACCATGTCATGCCAAGAATGCTGTGGCTAGCAGTGGCAGGGCCTTTTAAATTTTCAGCATTAGTGCAAAGATCTGTACAAGCATGTGAAGGTTTCACTAAGTTGGGTTATGTTCCTGAGACGTTTTTTGAAAATCAAAATTTTGTAAGCCAAGACATTGTGAATGCATAGAGTATGTATATGTGAGGAGATTTGTCACATTTAAAAAATGTAACAATAAATCGTAAACTATTTTGATGCCTTTTATAAACTTGAGAATTCTTTTTAAAAAATGAATAATCTCAGGTCGGCTAGGTGGCACAGTGAACAGAGCACCAGCCCTGGAGTCAGGAGGTCCTGAGTTCAAATCCAGCCTCAGACACTTAACACTTACTAGCCATGTGACCTTGGGCAAGTCACTTAACCCCAATTGCCTTGCCCTCCCCCCTCCAAAAAAAAAAAGAAAAAATGAATACTCTCATTTCATAATTTTTATTTTATTTATTTATTTATTTTGGTCTAGCAGGCTCACTTAGAGCCAGGCATGCCTGTATATCATTGGCAGAATCAAGTTTCAAATTCCCTCTTTGGAATGAAAATGGAATTATTTTGTAGGCATTTTCCAAATTAAATTTGGGGTTATAAGTTTCATTTGTAAATTTCAAGTGAGAGCCTGATATTAATTCATATTGTTCCATTTCCATCCAACTTATTACTTAGATTTTTCTATGTGTTTTTTTTTTAATCTGGCACCTTAAACCTGTTGGTCAGGATCTACCAGTCACTTGTGAATCCCTTACTCTGTTCTCTTTCCCTCATTTCTTTTCATTCGCCAAGATTCTCATCTAGAAATGGAGACCTGGCTTTATCGCAGTGTGCCTCTTCCACTATTCTTATAGGCCTTGCTGCCACCAATAATTCCAGGACTTCATTTCTACCTCCACTCATACCCTGAGCCTGTTGAGACTTCAGGAGCAGGAAAAGAAAAGGTATATCCTTCTAAAAAGATTAGGGACCTTTTTTTTTTTAAATCCACCAAAGAATTACTAATTGATTTTTTCTATATGTGTATGTGTGTATACGTATATATTTGTGTAAGTGCATATATTTGTATGTGCCTGTATGCATATGTATATACATGTATATATGCATGTGTGTCTCTGTGTATATATGTATATATGTATGTATGTATTTGACCTGTCATTTCCATTGACTGCTTCATCTAGGCAGCCTAACATGATTTATGAAGAGACTATTAAATTTAATGGGTCTCCAACAACAACAAAAAGAGTAAAGTTGTATAATTGGTGTCTTCCTCTTTATTTCCCTTGACTCACCTAATTAATAAAGGCAAATTAGGATATAGACAGACAGATGAATATGTAAATGAATAGTTTCACAATAAATCAAAGCATCTTCATTTTTTGATCTCTCCATATTACTCTAGTTGTCCCCTTGCTCTTTTAGGAAAGTGGAACAGATTAAGTAATTGTGTGTAATAACACCTCACATTTAAATCATGCTTTAAAATTTAAACACAATTACCCTGTGAGATAAGTAGGAAATGTTATTCTGTCTGTCTTACAGAGGAGGAAACTGAGGTTGACCAAGGTTAACTGGCTTACCGTGATTATAATGTCTAACAAATGTATTGAAACAAGGATTAAAACCCAGGGCCTCCTCTTTCCAAGCAACATGGAAGAAAAGTAGAATCCTATCTTCTTCAGAACATACACTCTTTTCATTTTAATCTTTGTTTCCCCAGTGGCTATCACCCAGGCCTTGCACATGGTAGCTACTTAATAAAAGTTGGTATCAGGCACATGTACCCTCCAACCACAACCCAGATTAGTTTTCATTTTCGATACACCAATCTTGAGATAATCTCTTTAATCAAATTAACCATAAGAGAGGAAGTACAAGTCTGTGGGGAGAGATGATTATATGGGAAAGGACAATTTTTCTTTTTAAAAAAATTACTGTAGGTTGGACATAAGAATTAAAATATCTTCAAGTGAAAGTCTACTTGAAATTTTTAGGTATATTGAAGCACAGGATTTAAGGATGGAAGAGACCTTGGAGATCATTTAGTACCAACCCTTTTCTTATACAAATAAAGAAATAGAGGCCCAGAGTGTCTAAATGACATAATTAAATATGAATATATGACTCTTGGTCATGGTATTCCACATGTACCATGAAGAACTATGGAGTTTGAACTCTCTGGTACTATAACTCTAAATCCAGTGCTGTTCCCACAATATAGTTAGATATTTGGAAAATCATAAGCATAAGCACTCTTTGCATAACCATTTCTGACATAGTATGTTATCTGCAAGAATTGCAGTGGTCAGAAATTTCATCATCCTACAACCAGCATTGTAATGACCTTCTCCAGTTTAGTAAGACTGGCATTCCAATAGAACAGCACATCACAAGGTCCAAGCTTGAAGCTGCCCCAGCTTGGTAGCATTGGTCAGAGATATATTGTAATGGCATAGTTACCATATTACACAATGTAACCAAAAAATCAATAAATTTTTTTTGTTAGCTAGTCAAGTGGTCCAAATGGAAGTATTAGCACAGAGAGGAGTTTAGACGCTAAATTCAACACAAATAATTTCATATTGTTTAGTATCCAGGATTTGTGTATCAGAATTCATTTGAGAACTTATCATAACCTCTTACAGAAAGTACCAGATCAGAAATGTTGAGCTGGAAGGGACCTCATAGGCTGCCTGAGTGAGCTGCCTAAGGTTACACAAGAAGTAAATGTCAGAGGCAGGATACAAACCCCAGAGCCCAAATTCTTCCCAGTTTACCATACTGCCTCCAAGACCAGGATCAAACTATGGCGGAGACTCTTCATTCCCTCCCCTCCGTGCTATTTTTCCAAGGACAATTCAGTGCACACTTAAATACCTACTGTGTGCTAGATTAAGAAACAATATGGCATAGTAGAGTAGGAGCACAACTCTCTTGAGAATCTAAGTTACAGAACAAGAGCTCACCTGCATTTGTAAAGGGAGTTTCCTCCTTGGTAATTCCTTATGCCAAATAAAATATGACTACGTTAGGCCTTAAGAATATAGAGACAAAAACAAAACACTATTGTTGAAGAGCTGCATTGTATTGTGAGGTTACAACATCTGCACAAGTAAATGCAAAATAGATTAAAAGTAATAAGTAATTTGGGGACTGCTACATGACACAGTGGATTAGAGTGCCAGGCCTGGAGTCAGGAAGACTTATTTTCCCAAGTTGAAATCTGGCCTCAGACATTTACTAGCTGTGTGAACCTGGGCAAGTCACTTAACCCTGTTGGCCTCAGTTTCTTCATCTGTAAAATGAGCTGGAGAAGGAAATGGCAAACCACTCCAATACCTTTTCCAAGAAAATCCCAAATGGGGTCACAGAGTCAGACATGACTCAAATAGGATTGAACAACAAATAAGTAATCTTAAAAGAGCGGTGCCAAAAGGAGAGGGGAATGTGTGGGATAAAGAGATCCCTAAATCACTCGGCGACAGCTCAAGGTGAAAATAGAGAAAGGTCTCTTTATTAGAATCTCGCGAGAAGCAAGCAGTCCAACCACTGAGCAAAAATTTCCAGAGGGGGAGAGCTGAAGCCCCAGGGCAGAAGGGTTAATTTATGCTAGCCAGGTGGGTGGGTGGGGTGTTTGGGAGAGGCTAGGGAGGAGTCTGGGAGGAGCCAAGGAGTGGCTAATACTTAAAGGAACACGCACCCATTCGCATCAACTGCGTATGTGCTTTGCCCATAATTCACTGGGAGAAATCGGGAGCGGGGCTAGAGAGGAGGTGTGGTTTTTGCCTTGACATGTCACTAGGTAACTTTTGGTCAAGGATGAATGACATAAGTCCAATATGGCTTCGGGGAGGATAGGCTTGATGTGCCAAGTTTGGAAGCTAGACTGATTAGGGGTTTCAAGAGGTCCCATCTTGGGAGTGAGTCATCTCTGATAGTGTTTTTCAAGGTTCCTAAGCAGCTGGCCACTAAGAACAAAGGGATTATGTATTTCTCTAAGAATATTTGGATGACTGATTCATGGGAAACTATCTAACAGACCTACTGCTAACTTGGGAAAAGACTTTGAGACTGGGGGTTGGGGAAAGGCAGAGTTAATGCCTTTATGGCTGAAGGCAAGTGTGACTTTTACAGTTCAATTGGACAGGCTTATTACCAACTGACATAGGTGCCCAAACACAAGTGAGATTTTACAAACTGAGGTTACAATAAAGCATCCCAGATCTTATCATTCCCCCTTAATTGATAAGACACAAATTCATTTGGGGACAAGGGACAAAGGTCTCAGCTTCCCAAGCTGCTTCATGCTGAAAAAGGTTATAGTGCTGTCCCTGTCTCAGAAGGGGGGGGTGGTTGGTCCATCAGTCAAGGGGCAGGGGGCTGCAGCCAATGTCCAGAACTCAGCAGACACCAGATCCAAAGGTGTTGGACCTACAAGATACAAATCTAGCAAAATGAGTAAACAAACAAGAGCCTAAAAGAAGTAGGAAAATGACCAGAGGTAGAGTGAGTATGGGCTAGTATAATCTATTGCTCAGACTATTTAACTGTCCTTAATATCTCTACCTGTTACATAGACTAGGTGCCTCATAAAATGTTTTTCACTAACATAATTGTAGACTTTAAACAAAAGAGGTTTCTGACTTAAACCTCACAACTGAATAGCAGACACACATCCTTGTTTCACAAAAGCTTGTCTATCCTCTAAAAGAGATACTTCAGAAATTGAATCTTTTACATATACACTGAGTTACAAATGTTAACTTTTGCTTAGTTCATGGAATAGCCACAAATCCATATTGGAACAGCAAACACTGTTCTGCTTTACAACCTATTACATCAATTTAGCAATACTTAATTGAAAACTTTATAAACCTTCAGAAATTGTCACATAAGATTTTCTAACAGTAAGGGAGATCAAAGTAACACAAAGAGAACAACACAGAGCAATAATCTAAAGCTGTAGCAGTTCCTGTGCAGGCCTGGATCCTTGGAGAAGCTGGAGATGCCATCTGCATCTGATGTCATCTTTTCCAGGTCCCCTGGCTCAGAAGTTCACTCCAGAGCAAGGGATATTCAGTCAGGCCTGATAGGAGGCTCATAGAGACATGATTTAATATCAAGGGCGCATAGAAATGGTTCAGTTTTCTATCCACACAGGCTAGGTACCTTACAATAAAGTTTCACAAACAGTTACAACACTGCATTAAAAAAAAAAGAGAAAAAATCCAAGCTTTTGATCCTATTACCAAACATGCTCAAGGTTTGAGTTTCCATGATAGAGAAACCTTTGAAAGCCAATCTTATACATCTCTATATAGTTCTTAGAAGAATCAATCTGATCCTGTCGCTTTCCTCAAAATTTTAGAATCGAGTTACAAATCTTTCTGCTTCCTAAAAATACTTCCTCACACACTCTCAACATACTTAAACCTTTCTGAAACTGATATCAACTATCTGGAGACAGGAGGGGCTTAGATAAGCCCTCATTTGTCCCCAAACCTTCTTATCTGTCTTTCCAAATCCCTCAAAATCATTATTCAGTTTATTCAGCTTCCTTTACATTTGTTATCCACAAAACAAGATGGTTCATATCTTTTACTGACTACTTGTTCTGATCATGGAAACTTGCTATAGAAGGGATAAGCAGGGACATATGACATTCCAAATATGACAGGATAAAACATCTTGGCTCTGTTTAAATTCAGGTAAAGTCACAGATTTCCATCCATGTAGTATGGGTGCCACTCAGGAATAGGTGGGCAACATTCCTTTTCAAAGGATTTTCATGGGTAAACTGAGCCAGAAGGGGTCCCATCCCAGACCAGGCTAAGATTGCCCCTTTGGCCTTTACCAAATGTAGACTTCCACCAATTGACAGTATAGGATCACACTCCCTTTGAGTAGCTTGTGGCATTTGATGCAGGCACTGACTTATGCAGACAACCATACCCAAATTCAAACTCCAAATAAAATTTAATTATGGTCCCAAATGCCTTTTACCTCAAACAGCAAGTCTCATTAATCACAGCTTAGAGCCAGTTCTCTTGTTTATTCATTTTCCTTATGGCCCTAAGGCCAAAGGCTCTATATACTTTAGCAAATGATAGACCACACTTCATCCTACACAGGAAGAAGGGGAGACCAAGAAAGGCATCTACAAGGTAAGAATTAGAACTCGAGATATACTTTGGGAGGAAGGGGAAAGGGACATACATGGTGGGGTTGGGAGTTTATTTTTACTTTTTTTTTTTAACCAGACTTGTGATTTCACAAGCATAGGGAGCTCTTGGTGAGGAACTTCCTCTAGCATTATGGATCAACACCTGCTCAGCAATTTATATAGTCTTAAAGTATTACCTGGGGCATTAAAATGTTAGATGATCTGCTGGGGTCTCCTAGTTAATATGTGTCAGAAGCCCCTTTGATCCTAGCTCTTCCTGACTCTTTCTCCTTCCTTCCCTCTCTATCCCTCCTTCCCCTTCACTCTTTCATCACTAAGTGGAGGTGAGAGTAGGAGGAGTACGGTCCTTCCAGACATAGTGAACTACATTCAAAATACATTTGGATAAAGACTGGGAAGCATTTTCTCTATTTTATGTCTCATGCAAAGCCTTATTCTGAAGCATTATTGGGACACACTAATGAAAAAGAAAACATTCATTTAAGGTAATTTTGGACTCATGCATGGCATCATAATTTATCTAAATGTCCCTTTCTTGGATTTTATCACCTTACAGAATGTTCAGTTTTGGGGGTAGACCAATACATGCTAGTTGTATTTTTCAGGAAACTGGAAAGGACTCTGTGGCCTAGTTCTGTGGTTGTGGACAGGTGAACATTACCCTTGGGGAGCCACTATTTTATGACTACCCTGAAATTTATTTTAATCATTTAACATAAAATATAGTGCATTTATCTAACCATTTGGAAATTGCTTTTAATTTTTATCAAACAAATTGCTTGTGGTCTAATTAAGTCTTAATTATAGCATTTGCAAAGTTTGCCTGAGGTTAGCATTCTGAACTTTAAGAAATGCCTTTCCTCTAACAAGCAACCATTTGATAAGTAGAAATTTTAGCTCTTCCAGTTACCACTCCAAATATTGATCAGTTTTACTTGGTTTGGTATCTCTGTGATATTATTGTTGCAGATCTATTTTAATGTTGTTCATCCTTCATTTTTCAAAATAGCCCAATGTTGTCAAGGGGTAATGTCTTGACTTGGGCATGAACTAATTTTAAATGAGGCAGAAGTGCATAAAGTTGTCAGCCTCAACTCACTCTCTCTTCCAGAGTCAGTCAAAGTCCAGTGGCAAGACAAAAGTCAAGAAGTCTGGCAATGGATCAGGTTATGGTGGATGATCTTGATGTTTTCAATGTCTGACCAAGCTCTAAGCCCTCACAGCACCTGCTTCAACCACCTTCATTGCCCTTGGAACAAATTGTTCTCATCCACCCATTCCATAGAGACCTGTTAATTACCCTCAACCTGATTTTGCCCATCTCTGGAGATGATTTACAAGGGTGTGGCCCCTGCACATGGTGGAGCTTCTTGAAGCCGCAGATGAGGGTTGGGTGATGGTAAACATTAAAGGTGTATGAGCAGCCCTGAAAAGGGCTCAGCACGCCCTTGAACCAGAGGTGCTAGTCCTCCCTGAACACTCCATATACCCTTCTATTTTAATATAAAAAGTAGAAGAGTCCTGTAATTTAGACAAAATTCATTCAATTTGTAGGATGTTTTGCTGGAATTGGATGAATGGCTCAGTCACACACTTCATAACACTTTGGTGGACCAGCCCCCAGAAAGCCAAGTAGCCAGATTTCCTATAAAAACATGACCTGAGGGGCGGCTAGGTGGCACAGTGAATAGAACATCACATCGGCCTTGGAGTCAAGAGGATCTGAGTTCAAATCCAGTCTCAGACACTTAACACTTACTAGCCATGGGACCTTGGGCAAGTCACTTAACCCCAATTGCCCTCAAAAAAAAAAAAGCAAAAAAAAAAAACAACCATGACCTGAATTCAAACATATATGGACTCAAATATTGTCTTTCAGAATTAAATCATGCTTTCATAGAATACCTGAATCTTGTATGAAAAAAATTGATTGTTTTTATTGTTTAGCTTCAGAATATTTTCCTCTTAAATTAATGTGTGTGTGTGTGTGTGTGTGTGTGTGTGTATTCAAATTGGAAGACTAACCCTAAGCAAATTCTCTTGCCTTGGACTTTGAGCAAAAAAAGTAATAACCCATCAACTTTTACTTTAGAGTCTGGCCAGAGAAATCAGTTAAGAATCATCATTAGACATCGAATCATAGAACCTCAGAGTTAGGTGACTGCTGAGGCTATCTAATCCTGCTTATAACTTATCAGAAATTCTCCTCCACATCACTGACCAGCGGTCATTTGTCTTCCACTGGGCTTCCATAATGAACTCACTCTCTCCCAAAGGAAGCTCATTCCACTTTTGAGCAACTAATTCTTAGGAAAATTTTCTTGAGCTACAACTTTCAATTATTTCTCTGCAATTTTCACCAATTCAACTTGGTTCCAAAAACATTTGTTAAGTGCACACCTGTGCATTATTTTCCTATTTGTGCCTTTCAGAGACAAGCAGAACAGGTCTCCTACATTTACTACGTTAGCTCTTCAGATACTTGAAGAAAGTTATCAGGTCATCTCCTTGTTTTATCTTCTCAATTCCAGTTGCTTTAGCCTCTCTACATCTGTCATGGTTTGTATTTCACTATCCCAGTCACCTCTCTCTGGATGCAATCAAGTTTGTCACTACCCTATCTCTAATGTGACTTCCAGAACAAAACAATAGTATTCCAGATGTAGAGAAGCTATTCTGGTGATGTGGTAAAGTGCACAAATGCTAGAGTTGGGATCAGAGGACCTGGTTTCAAATCCCAGCTTTGCTACTTTTTTGCCTATGTAAATTTGGGCAACTCATCTTCTTTTTTTTTATTTTTGTATTTAACTTTTATTTATTTTAGTTTACATCATTCATTTCCACAAGATTTTGAGTTACAAGTTTTCTCCCCATCTTTCCCCTACCTACCACCCCAAAACAGCCATCCCACTGCATAACCCCTCCCCCAATCCATTCTCTCCTATGTCCTCCCCCATCACCCCTCCGACTTTCCAGTAGGGCAGGATGGATGTCCCTACCACAGTGCCTGTGTATCTTAAGTTCCAGTTGGATGTAGTTAATAAAAATAATAATAATAATTGTGTGTATATATATATGTGTATATATATACATATATATTTTTAACATTTGATTATAGAGCTTTAAATTCTAGATTCTTTCTCTTCCTCCCTCGTCACCCACCCCCCACTGGAAGGACAAGCAATCAAATACAGGCTGTACATGTGCAATTACGCAGAACCTCTCCACAATGGGCATATTGTGAGAGACTGTTTACATGTCCCTCCTTCCTATCCCACCC
>CM053587.1:187164283-187197035 GCA_028646515.1 Pseudochirops corinnae
CATATTGTGAGAGACTGTTTACATGTCCCTCCTTCCTATCCCACCCCACCCCATTCCACTCTCTACCCTGTCCCTGTCCCTCTACAGAAGTATGTACTTCCATCAACCCTCCCCCCACCCTGCCCTCCCCTCTATCATCCCACCTCTCATCACTATTCCCCCTACTCTCCTGTGTGGCAAGATACCCAGCAACTCATCTTCTTAGGACCTCACTTGTAAAGAAAAGACCTTGGATTAGGTAGCCTGTAAACCTTCCAACTTCAAATTTTTGGTATGTTGACTTTTTAAAATACCCTCTTATAGGACTTTAGATTAGTCTAATTAGACTTTATCTTAGATTAAGAAAATTTCTATGTAAAAAGATGGCACTTGGAATATACTTTACTTTTATATTTAAAATTTGGGTGTTTCTTTCTTTTTGGTTAACTTTCATTGACTTGTACAAGTTACTCCTTACACTCCTTGTAAAGAAGCAGAATCAGAAGTTCTTTACAAGGAGTACCCTCCTCCTATCAAATCACAGGTCTGTTTTTTTTTTTTAAAAGTCAACCAAAAAAAGAAAATATCCAAAACTTAAGTTTGTTCAAGGAGTACTAGCACATCTAGTGTGTGAGGGCTTTCTGAGCCTTTTTCAAGGCTGCTTCTCCACCTTTGATGTCTACCTGGCACTCAGCTCTCACCTGTGACTCCAAGAAATTGTAGCACACACAGTGGCCACTGCCTGGTAAACTGTCATTGCAGACAGGCTTAAACCAGTTTGAGGGTAACTGCCAGGCCTCAAACCCATCAGTAAATTAAAGGAATGTCTATACCAAGCACAGGAAGACTTGGGCAGATAAGAACAATTTGTTCCAATTGACATGAAGGCAGGTGAAGGAGGCACTGGAGCACTTGAGAGCTTGGTCAGACATCTAAGATCCATGGTCATCCACTGTAACCTGAGTTATTGACACTTTTATCTTGCCACTGGACTTTGATGACTGAAGAAACAATGAAGCTGACGACTTTGTACAACTCTGACTCACTGAAATCCAATTCATGCGTGAGTCAAGACATCACCCCTTGATGTCATTGGTCCTCTTTGAAAATGAAGGACAAGCAACAACATCATTACCTTCTCTGCAACTTATTTATACCCATTGCTTGTACTCTTAGAGAGTTGCCATAAGCTAATTTGGGCAGTATCATCATCATCATTGTAGTATCGGCCCAGCCAAACTATGCAAATTGAATTTCCCTCCAATTATTTAACTATTTTTTAAAAGTTATTTTGTAATTATATGTATATGTCTTGTGTGTATCTGGATGTACTGTCTCTTAGACATGTTTTGCATTTTATAGTAATTTTGAATGAGATTTCTCTTTCTATTATTTACTTCTACTTTCTGATTGTTGTATATAAATGCTGACAATTTATAGATGTATTCACTAATTTACTGGAGCCATTAATTGTCTCAAATCTTTTATTGATTGGTGTTTTCTAAGTAAACCATCTTTTCATCAGCATGTAGGCATAAGTTTATATTCTTGACAGTGTTAATGACTTTAGTCTCTTTCTTTTTGCTACTGCATGTAGTTCTAGAACTGTGTGAATTAATAATGAACAGAGGTCATATCCTTCCTTTATTCTTGTATTTGTTAGAAAACCTAATATTTGTATTGTTACACTAGTTCAAAAATGCTAAATTTTGTCTTGTCTTATTGAGAAATGGTCTTTCTACACTTATGCCTTTCATTGTTTTTAGAACACTGAATTTTGTCAAAGATCTCCCCTCCCCCAACTCTACTAATATAATAATGTACACTGAGCTTTTTGTTTTTAATATTGTGATAGAACTAATATTTACCAGCATTTCCTTGATGCAGTTTCTTTCACCACCACCACCACCACCACCACTCACAGCATGAAGACGCCCAGACCCCACTTCCTTACCTAGGGGAACCTTCCCCAAAAAGAGACAAAATTGTCCCTAGGACCTGATTGTCCCCTGATTCCCTCATACCTAAAGGTATAAAAAGTTCCAATCTTGGAAAAATGGGGCCTGTCAAACTTGGTGGATTTCTTAAAATTAGAGAAGTCACTATGTCCTTCACCGTATCCTATTCGATGACCAGGTGTTTCCATGTAAAGGTGAGGAAGTGCATCCACAAAAGCTAGATGGTTCTGTATTCTTTTGCGTATCCTTGCTGTTTTAGGGCAAAATAAGACTCCTGTTTTCAACTGTTTGGTGACTTGCAAGTTCCTCACTTCATTCAGGCATTGAACTTGAATGAAAAGAGTGCTGGAGTTAGAGCTGCCTCAGGCAGATATAATTAATGGATGAGTTATTTTTCACTGATAGTTTCAGTTTTGCAAGATATGTTATTTTGGGCTACAGTTTGAGCTCTTTTGCTTTCTGATGCCCTATACTGTTCCTTTTCTCCAGTTCTCATGGCTATGGAATAAGTCGAATGACTTATTCGAAGTCGAAGACATTTCTCCTGGCCTAGCAGGATCTGGTTTTGTTTGTTTGTTTGTTTCTGGTTTGGGTATTGAGTTTCGACCACTACATTTCTGGTAGTTTGGAATGAATGTTTATCATAGAAAATAACTATAGCTCAAACATTCTCCACCTTTGATGTCTACCTGGCACTCAACTCTCACCTGTGACTCCAAGAAATTGTAGCACACACAGTGGCCACTGCCTGGTAAACTGTCATTGCAGACAGGCTTAAACCAGTTTGAGGGTAACTGCCAGGCCTCAAATCCATCAGTAAATTAAAGGAAGCATTCAAGTAGGGAGAAGCCTTTTAAAAATCAGAAACACAAAGAAAGAGACATGTTACCTAGAGATGACCTCATTAAGAGAATAAATATTTGGAGCTTTTGCAACCAGAGCTGGCTAGAGTGGAGAAGGTGGGGATGGGGGGAGTGCAGGTGCAACAAGAGATATTGATCAGGGTACAGACTTCACCCTGACAGGTGAAGAAGAGATCAAAACTGTTTCTGTTATCAGTGGAGAACTGTCATAATGAAGAAATTTCAATCTGGAGTTCGTGCCTGCAGAAAATTAGCCAGGTTGATAGGAATGATTCCAAGGAAGTGGAGCTATTGATAGCTTTCTTAAGATCTCAGATGCCAAAGTTGGGTATCAGGGTATTAACAATTTGATGGCCAGTGGGTTTTTGGTGATGATATGATGAGAAAATAGGCGTGAATCAGGCACATAATCCCTAATATTTGGGTGATTGAGACTAGTACATAATTCAGAGTTGCATAGGGCTAAAGCTGAACAGGGCTAAAGTCTGACCCCACATGGTATCAGACCAAAATGGTGAGCCCCCAAGAGCAGATGGCCACTGGGCTTCCCTAACTGTAAAGTGAAGATAATAACAGATGATAACAGTTATGAGAATCAGATGAGATAATATTTATAAAGGGTTTACCACAGTGCCTGGCACACACACTATATAAATGTTTATTCTCTTCCTCTCTCCACCCAATGACAATAATAGCTATCATTTATATATTCTTTTAAAGTTTGTAAGACCCCTCAAGAATTTTATCTCATTCAATCCTCACAGCAACCAGAGAGGTAGGTTATTATCTCCATTTTATAAGGAAACTGAGGCAAACAAAAATTACCCAGCTAGTAAATGTCTGAAACTGGATTTGACCTCAGGTCTTCCTGACTCCAAATCTAGTGCCCTAACCACTGTACCACCTAACTACCAAAAAAAAAAAAAAATAATAGGAATTAAACACTTCAGGGATGGAAGATTAAAGAAAACTACACCACTGTAAAAATCTCATTCCAATTCCAGGAGAGATATTTATGTGACTTTTGTCTCCAGAGCTAATAAAGAGCCTCTATAGCTAGATAAGAAATGAGACGTTCAGGAGATGTAATGGTAGATAACAGTAGCTAGTTTGGTTAGTAGGGCTGTTGCTTGGGTTCCCAGGCATAGGGAAGACACAACTTCGTTCCCAAAAGATAGAAAAGTCTGTCAAGAGGAAGTTAAGGTTGGCAGTAAGCAGCTAGTAATGAGGAGAGTCATCCCCTCCTGGGGCAATCGTGTCATTCTGTATTTGCATTTCAGTAATGGCCTGTGAGATACCAGTGACGTGGATTAAGGTATCAGTCACCAAAGGTCATGAATGACCAAACAGTAGGAAATGGAGAGAGTATAGTTGCACTATAGATATGTGCCAATGTGCAGTGTTGAGGTGCTGTCCCAAACACCAGCAGATCTCCTTATATATGGGTGTTAGAGATGTCAGTTTCCAGCTCAAATTTCAAAGATGTGGTCCATTTTCCAGTCTGAAGTACATGTTGTACGAACTGAGGAAAAAGTCAGAAGCATTAAATTTATTGCCAGTATTCTCAAAAGACCCTATCAAGTATTAGAAGGTTTTTAGGCATTGCGAGTGACTTGATATAAATTCTGTAATTTCAATGTAATGCTTCAGGAAGATAATAGGTAAGCTACAGTTTTGAAGGTCTTCTGTTCTTCTCAAAGATATTGTTAGGAAATATGGAGTTCACCAAATGAAAAACAGAGATTATATATTAAGGATTTTTTGTCTAGTGGGACTACTCAAAAATCTTGACATTTTACACATCCTGTTTATCCTAGGAACTTTATTCACTGTGGTTTTGGACAATATAGTACTTGATTTCTTGCCCACTGTGAAATTTGGATCTGTTAGGCAGAATATATCTGTCACCATTATAATGTATAACAAAGCTTGTTTTAAAGTAACAGTAAGGGAACGAATTATAAACTGAAGCAGAATGCTGTGTAATTATAAATCACTGACCTTGACCCTAAAGAAGAATTGATTAAAAGAAAACAACTTCAATCCCTGACATCATGGATGACAGGTTGTCAACATGTTGATTGGTCTGCCGAGTTACTTTTTTCTCTTTCTTTTTTAGTCTTTTTCTTAATTGAAGGATGGCTTGCTGGATAGGAAAGGTAGAGAGGGACATATTTAGAAATGAAAACAAAATGGCATCAGTAAAAATAAAGAAAATCTAGCTGGACCATTGACCTGATCAAAGCACAAAATTCAGTTTTTAGATTTATCCTTAACTGAAGATCACTTGAACTTGAATGCTTTCTTTCACTATTAAGCTAATTTAATATGACAATGTTATACTTACAATATATTAGATTCTCAGTTTTCCTGCAGATAAGAAACCATAGGAGATGGCTGAACTGACACGTTAAAATGCTTCTTGCTGTGAAATAATATATGAAGATACTTGTTATGTTTTTATGAGCATTCCTGCAATTTTTGGAGGCTATCATCTCAAACTGCAGACAGAAAGTAGCAAAGCTGAGAATTCATCTCTTTATTTTTAAGGCTGTACAAGACTTGCTTATAAGAAGTGAGACCATTATTCATAATTATTTTTAACACAATATATAAAATTTATGTTGAATATTCAGCCAGTCTAAGGAGTTGCTCCCATTTAAAAGCTATGTGGATGAATAGTTCAGCTAATTCTTGCCTTAGAAATCTGTTTTAGAAACCTACCTGAAAAATTTGTCCTTTTGCATTTGTTTTTGGCTTCACTCTGACTGTTGATCGTTCTCATAGATCTTTGTTTCTCTGATGTCTGTTTTAAAGACTCATTGCTGTTGTGATAGAACCCATATCTGCCTTGTCTAATAAGATGGAATAGAGCACAGGTCTTATAATCCGAAGATTTGAGTTCAGGTTTTGACTCTTCTACATTTGAGCCAGGTGACTTCAGTTAGACAAATCAATGGCCTTTCTATAACCCCAGCATCGTTATCTGTAGGGTAGTATGCCCTGGAATTGGAGTCAGAGGACCTGAATTTGAATATAAGCTTCCCAATTTACTATTAGTATTATCTTGAGCAAGTTGGGTAACCTATCTGAGCTGGTTTGCTTATCTGCAAAAACAAAAGAGGGCTGAACTACATAGTTTCTAAGGTCGGAGGATCATAGAATCATATTGTTAGAGCTGGAAGCAATCTTAGGGGTTATCAGATATGACAACCTTAGTTTTTAGATGAGGAAATTCATGCCCAGAGAAGTTAAATGTCTTGCCAAAGATCATTCAAGCGATCAATGACAGAGGTGCCAAGTTCGGTGCTCCTTCCAGTGTATCACAACGCCTCCTCTGAGCTCTAAATGTGTATGTCTGATCATCTTAGTGCAGCCCATGTTATACCTGCTGTGCTCACTTTCCTAATCCTAATTCATCTGGAAGCTCAGGTGCTTAGTGCCAAACAATCCATGCCTCCCCCTCAAGGTTCTAGGGGTAACCTGAGAGCCAGTGGTGTTCTCATACTGCTATTGGCTTAAGCCCCCATTCTGGTTTCCCACCAGTCTCAATCACCAGTATCATTTGCTAGGCCAGTTAGTATCTCTCTATTATCCTCTAACCAGTTCATATCTCCCTGATAGGCAATTAACATCAACTAGTTTTTACAAACAGATATTTGCTGAAAAGATATAAAACCAAAGAATAAAAACATCCCTAGAACCAAGGCACGTTCTCCTCTCTATACTTCATCCCCTGGAGAAAGTGGGCACAAACTTCGATAGTTACAACATTCTTTCCACTAGCCAGTTCACTTCCGAGTATGGCGTAGCTGGTGGATCAATCAATCCAATGAATGAAGAAACTGGCATCTCTGCTGCTGGATCAATCTATATTAGATTAGATCTTTTCCAGTAAATATTAGTGCTGTGTTTCAAAGCAGAAATAAGTTCCACAGAATCATGATTTCTATATCTCCAGAGTTTGTGGTTTTTTGCCCAGCACAGTGCCTTAAAACATGGTAGGCATTTAATTGATGTATAAAATTCCTGGTTTCGTGGAATTTACAATCCAGAGGAGATAGAAGAATTGGAAAAATTACATATACATATATAGATAGAGATAGCAAGAGATGTATATATGCATGTATGTATATACACACATGCACGCACATGTATATATATTTGGATATGTATACATCTACATATATGAAGTAAATACACAATTTCAAACAGATTGTTGAGGATACAAACACAATTAAAATAGAATGTTTTGCTCCTCAGAGAAATCTCAGAAATCATCTGGTCCAATTGTCTTATTTTACAATTAGGGAAAATGAATTTTAGGGAGAAAAAATAATTTGCTTAAGGTCCCAGTGCCAGTGATAGAGTCAAGACTAGGATCTAGGTCTACTGCCTCCTAAGTCCAATGTTCTTTACACTGAACTAGATTGATTCTATACAAGGTTGAGGGAAAGGGAAAAACATTTTAGATGTGGTAAAGGAGACTATGTCAATGTATGTCCAACTACTTTGAAAACTTCTCAGTATTATGCAACATGTGAGTTACTATTGTCATTATAATGATGCCTATATCCCTTTTCTTATGTCAAAATATTCTTCATAAGAAAGCATTTATGAGGTATATTTTGTGTTTCAAAAATTTCAAAAATATGAGGTATTTTTTGTGTTTCTTCCAATATAGAGGTTAAATAAATGTTTATGTGTTTAAGCAATGAAACAGTGTATTTCCCCATTTCTTTCTTTTCCCATTTTTGGATGTGTCCTAGATTAGAATTATGGAGCTCCTGGAGTTTGTGAATAGAACAGCTATATGGAAAATCACCCATACAGGGACTGGAGGTGGAGGGTAAAATATTGTCTCCCTTAGACTTAAAACTCTTTGAGGGCTCCTTAATTTTCTGATAAAACACTTCTCTTCCATGTTACAATAATAGACCCTTAGAATTTTATTCTTAATGGAGTGTGTTTAACTAATGGCTTTAGGCAGCAGACAAATTCAAAACTGTAAGCAGGTATGCATAAGTTTTGAGTAAAACTTACACCTGTTCTTTTACATGGGAAGCATAAGAAAATTTTGTAGCAGAAAGAAATGTGGGGGGTGGGGGAAGGATGTGTATGCATGCACACACACACATATCACATTAAAATCAACTGTAAAACTCGGGGTTAATTGTTCAAAGCCAGTAGGGTCCTGGGAGTAACTCTAATGTGATTAGGCAAGCTCTGTAAGGAAATTGTACATTACTGTGGGGAAATGAGAGAGAAAGAGAATATGAAGAAATATTTTATTCTCTGGTTTCCCAAGCTCAGTGTTCACTGGAATCAGATTTCCTGTTCAAATATTAATAATGGAATTTTATATAAATTAAACTTAAGTTCATATGTCTTTAATTTGAGAGACTATTATGGGATATCTATCTTCAATGCAAAATTTATGCCTATGGGATTTGGAAATAGAGACAAATAGCAGTTAGTGACAATATGGGGTAGGAATTGATGAGGAAAAAGCCCTCAATTCTTGAATTGTCCAATTCAGAATTATAATTGATACTGAAATTTAAGGAAAAAATTAAGAGTAGTGCTTCCATTTAAAGAAACATGTCTTTTGAATGTAGTTTATTTCCCAGGGATGTCACTGACTGAAAGATTCTCTTATCCCTTAGGAGAAATTATGAACTTCAATAAATGCTTAACACAAGTATATTTTGGCAGAGAGCATCATTTTCAAGTAATCATTCCTGTACAGCATGTCAGAGTAATTTTTTTTTCCTTTTTCTTTTTTAACCACAGCTGTAGCAATAGTACTTACTGGTCTGCTGGATTGCCTTTTGGTTAGTGGTTTGGCCTTTGGCAATAGATATGGCATCTAAGAGTCATTTGGCTAACATCCTGAAAGATGATCATTAGGCCAACTGGTTTGTGGGATCAGATACTGGGCAAAGCATCTCTTTACACAGAGGAGTAGAATTTTCTTATTTATGAAAGAAGAGAAAGAAAATTCGCCAGTTAATAAGTAGAAACATTGCTTTCTATCTTAATTTTAAATATAGGAAGCTGATCATGTGCTCTTGATGACATGAAACTGTATTTTATCTAATTCCTGATCAGACAGATTCACGAATGCTCAGAGGAGGTATTCTGTATGACCTTGAACAAACACTTAAACTTTATGGACCCAAATCTTTTCATAAAGACATTGTACTAGATGATCTCTAAAGTCTCATTAAGCCCTAAAATTCTCTAAGATGTCTTCAATATAAAGTTCTTCCTCTATTTTTGAATGTTTCTATAAAGTCTGTACTAATGCTGAAATTTTAGGTAAGGCAGAAGAGTTAGAAGTTTATTTTCTTGTGCCTAAAGGAATATCAAGTTTTAGGAAAGCCAATTTTTGATGAAGGTCATTTAGACAGTGAAAGAGCAGAAATTCAAACTCAAGTCCTCTGATTCCAAATAGTGTATTCTTTCTACCACACCACTCTTATTAAAAGAGATAATGCATATGAAGGACTTTGTAAGCCCTAAAGTGCTATATAAGTATGAACTGCTGCTGCTTTTCTCACCAAATTAAGAGCTAAGGTCATATGTTAAGAGAGAAAGAGAAAGAGAGAATATTGGGGAAGGTCATTAAGATTCATGGCAAAGTGATGATTTGTTTCAGCAACTGTTAAGAAATTTTAGTCTATTAGAAGTTATGAAATGATTGCCTGGGGCCAGTAGAAGGACCAAAGTTAGGGCTTGTACATTTAGGATGGACCTAATCAGCATGATTTTCTGATTTTTCTTCACCAGTGATTAGCAAACTAGGAATCCAGAAATCTGATAATGGTGGTGACCCAGAGTTGAAAGGTAGGGTATGTATCAAGTTTACAGAAGGAGTATTAAGGATTCTAAGGTACTAGAGAGAGAAGTATGAAAATGGCTGACCACAGAAGCCAAGACTGAGTAGAATATCAAGGACAGTCAAAGAAGAATTGAAGGGAGGGACTGGAATTTACAATGTGAGAAGGAGTTCCAAAAGTGTAATTTAGTAGAAGAGATAGAATGTGAGAAAATTGTAGTCAGTGAGAGGGAGGCCCAGACTCAAGATGTTGTAGGTCAGTCAATTAGTGAATAAACATTTATTAAGTGCCTACAATGTGCCAGGCAAGTGGTAAGCCCTGGGTTTACAAATATGAGAGAGAAAAACAATGATCTCTGCCTTCAAGGAGCTTACAGATTAGTGAGGAAAGACAACACACAAAGTGATACTGAGAAGGGGTGGGAGGAGAAGAAAATGGGGAAGTTGTCCCTGGCTTCGTGGAATAACAGAGAAATCCAAAGAAGTCCAAAATGGACGTAGCTGGTGGTGAGTAGGGAGAAGACTGTGCTGAGCCCCATCCCTGAACAGGGCCCTGACTTCCAACATTCTAAATGATGACTAGATCTGACTGAAACATTTTGTAAACCACCCTCTTATTCCATTCTTCTTTTTTGTTTCATTTTCCATGCAGTTTTTTTTAAATCCCAGGTTGCTGACCTAGAATGGCTTCAACTTTATTTCATTAAACAAGTGATTTAAAAGTAACTTCAGGCCACCACTGCCAAACCTGGTTACTCTAAGAAATACTGTAGGGCGAGCTATATTATTTTAAGTATTTTTAAAAGAGAAGAGTAAGTCCCTTCTTTGATCCCTAGGAAAGCTTCAAACCTCTTGTTTGTCCAAAGGATGGACACATCCTTTGTCTCCATCTATCTACTAGTGTCATCCTGGACTAGAAGACCTTTACATTTCTTTCCAAAACCAATACTTCAGAGTGCTACAAATGTATCATGTCACTACATTATGTCAAAGTTGTGATAGTCTTAAAATGCTGAATGAGACATACATCTTTTTAGACATGAGTAATTTGAGAATTTGTTTTGCTGGACTATTCATATTCATTGTGAGAGTTTTATTTTTCATGTTATTCAATGGGGATAGTAGAAGGGAGGAATAAATACTTATGAAATTAATTAACTGGCTAATTAAATTATTTAGAAAAAAAATGTCATAAAACTAGTCCTTGGCACACAAATCAACAATACGTAGACCTCATAGCACCCTCTTCATTTTTCTAAAGTTCTCAGAGCCCCTGATCAAGACTGGATCAGAGATGTGAATAACATTACTGAAGTGGAAAGAAAATGGGTAACAAGAAGAAATGTTGGGTGAGACAGTTCTATAAAATTTGACTGCTATCTAGAGCAACAATTTATAGCAATTTTTTGTACCAGTTTACACTGGTAATGCTTGGATACATTAGAATACCACATGAAGGCAATATGGATTATTTGTCACTGTCATTCTGGCATATACCTGTTAAAAACTGCATCTTTCAGAGATTTTGAATGTCATTTATACTAGGGATAGGTACTAGGTCTATGATTTAATTGGTATAGGTCACTCTTAGATGAGGAACTTCCTAGGTTAATGTAGATTACTTCCCTGCAATGCATAGACTTTCAGAGTTGCTTAGCATAGTGGTGTGAAATTCAAATGGAAAAGGAAATCCTTAAACCTTATGTAAGAATCCCTGCAGGCAGCTTATTGACTTAGAAAACCATATGTTAACATTATCTATGCTCCATTATATTTTGGGGTCAATTAAATGACCCAATCGATAGAGTGCCAGGCCTGAAGTCAGGAAGACTCATCTTCCTGAATTCAAATCTGGCCTCAGACACTTACCAGTTAGTTATGTGACTCTGGGTAGACACTTAACCCTGTTTGCCTCAGTTTTCTCATCTGTAAAATGAGCTGGAGAAGGAAATGGCAAATGACTCCAGTATTTTTGCCAAGAAAACCCCAAATGGAGTCATGAAGAGTCAGATATAACTGAACAACAAATTGTATTTTTTTTTTGTTAAATATTTCCCAGTTACATCTAAATCTGTTTAGGTCAGCACTGTGCCTGTTTGAAACTTGTGACTTAGAGCACTGAGAGTTTAAATGAGTTGCTAGAAGTAACAAAGCCAAGATGTGTTGGAGAACGGACCTGCACCTGGTTGGCTTTAAAAGCAACTCTTTATCCACTACACCATACTGCCAGTATCACCATTATCATCATTATTTTCTTTTAATTCCAGTATGGGCTAAACTTGGTGCTGATGTCATATGAGCATACATGAACTTGGGTCATGGATAAAATGCCTAGTTTCATGAGGTCAGGAACACATGGCAGTTTTCCTAGATTTAAAGTTGAAATGGACAGCAGTTTCCATCCTCTCATTTTGTGTATTTTCTCTCTCTTTTCCAGGAATAAGAAAATTCTATTTTTTCTGTGCAAAGAAATTCCATGCCTAGCATTTCTATGTCCCACAAACTGGCTGGCCTAAGCATCACCTTTCAGGATCTTAGCCAGACATCTGGTTAAGAAAGGGAAAGAGAGAAATTCCATCTTGGAAGAGAGAAATCCAAGATTATAAAAACATTCATGAAGGAGTCACTAGGGAGGACAGGATCTTGATTAAAGGCATATATATTCACTTTCTATGTTCTTGACAGACAAAAATGTTTCTCTTGATTTGTTAGAGTAGGAAACCTGCCCAAATGGGAAGTTATTTGTTTAAAATAAATTTAAAAAGATTTCTTGTTCGCTTGAATTCCAAAGTAGTCATTAGCAACCACTTATTGACCAAATATAATGGTCATAGAGGACTCTGGGGGATTCAGAAAAGGTACCATATCCACCTTCAAAGAACTTAGAGTCTAGCTGGGAATACAAGAAATATACAGATGAAAAGAAGATATAGCGTAGCTCCAGCTAAGTGACATAAGAGACATTTGGATCTCAAATAGGTGCCTACTTTGGCATCTTTTTGCCAACCCTCACCCCACCCCAGTCTATTATACAGACCTTCTTTTCAAATGAATATATAATCAGATAAAGTTGTGTGAAAAGAAATAAGGATTAATGCTGATAGATAAGTGATATAACCTTAAACAGTAAATTACAGTTTAAAACCTTTGGTATAGGCAGTAAATTTTATAGGAATTCATAGGAGGAAGGGGCAGAATGACTGAATGATAAGGAAGAAGATCCTAAAAAAATAAAGTGTTTTGTTTTAAAATAAAAGTCATCTGTTAGAGACAAAGATTAACCTTCAGAAAGATAGCTATTTTGACACACACACCCTACCCCCAGGGTGATATATTTGAGCTGAAATGTCCATACCACCTTGCCCAGTGTCCTGTGTGACTAACAGCGAGCCATTAGCCTTCTTAAACCCAGCCAACTATTTTTTGTTCCCCATGATAAGCAATTGAATTGGATTTTAAAATGATCAACTAACCCAAGTTTGTATTAAAAGTTTCTTCTTTATTCACTTTACTTCTATTTTTTTTTTACTTCTTTAAATAAACTTAAAGCTTTTGTCTGAAGGACTGCTCTCTAAGAGGAATGTATTGTTGTTTTTTTTATTACAGTCTTCAATTCATACAGCTAAATGACACTCTATAAACTTTCATTCCTCATGGTTGGTTGCAAAAAACAAAAAGCAAATGCAACTTTGCACTTTTTTCTTTTAATTATTTATATTTCTCTTTCATGCTATATACAGTTCATACCATGGATTCCAGCATTTCAATATCTATATTACTGTGACCACATTCATGCCATTTTGTTTTAGTATAATAATAAGAGTCTTTTTGGTGTTGGCAGTGTTTTCATCTTTAAAAAACCCACAACTCATAATATAATATGTCACATACACACAGTACAAAAGACAAGTGCAGACTGGTAAACTAGCAGCATGCTAAAACCCTTTGTTAGCTTGCACACAATCACATTAATTGAATTTTGGTTCATATTAAATGTGACCTGGTATCATTTCATAATTCACACTAAGTCAATTTTCACATTATTTGAATTCACTTAGGTATAGAAGAAGAAAAGTAGAAGGCTTATGTTAGAGTCTTGAGGGACACCCACAGGTATGATCCAGCAGATGATAGAGAGAAGTGGTCAGAGTTGTATGAGGAGAAAACCTAGAAAACATCCAACAAAGCATCCAACAAAAGAGGGTGATCAACAGGGAGCTAAGTTTGGAATCAGATGATCTTGGTTAGGATCCCAACACTACCACATAATAGTCATGGGCTATGGTCAAGTGATTTAGCCTCTCTTAAGTTCAGGGTCCCTCCTCACTAAAGCAAGAGAGTTTGTTTAAATCAGGGGTTCTTTACTTTTTTTTATGTCTGGTTCAGTCTTCTGAAGCCTATAAATCTCTTCTCAGAATAATGTTCTATTGCTTACATTAATAAATTTTAGTTAGAAATTAGTGAAAATAATAATAATGATCAGATAATTTTTCCCCATTCAAAATCACGGACTCCTTGAAATCTATTGTTGTTATTCAGTCATTTTCAGTCATGTCTCTTTCCTAGTGACCTCATTTGGAGTTTTCATGACAAAGATACTGGAGTGGTTTACCATTTCCTTCTCCAGTTCATTTTACAGATGAAGAACTGAGGCAAACAGGCTCAGGTGACTTGCCCAGCATAACATAACTAGTTAGTATCTAAAGCCAGATTTCAACTCAGGTCTACCTGACTCCAGATCTAGCACTTTGTCCATTTGAGCCACCTAGCTGCTCTATGAAATCTATATAAAGACCCTTTTGTGACTAATGGACACCAGGTTAAAAACTTCTGGTCTAGATAACCCCTTAAAGGCCCTTTTAGCTCTAAATCTGTGTTCCTTTCTTGGACATCATCATATTTCAACAAAAGCTCAGATAAAGGCAAGAATAATGAATCACTATATTATAAATATCCCAGAAGCCCATATTGCAGCCTTGGGTTTGGTAAATAATGCCAGATTTGATAGAAGTATTTACTGTCTAGAGTTGAACAAAAAATATGCCATGTCCAAAACTGATTTTACTGATTAGAAAACTAAAGCCCAAAAAAGTTAAGTGATTTTCAAAAAAATCACTCAAACTGAAGCAAAATACACTATCGTTCTCTTTTGTGTCTGGTTTTGCTTTTTTTTTTTCTTTTCCCAGTGATCATTCATTGGTTACAACCCTTCTATATAACCAAACTATTGTACAATGTGAAAGTATTTGCAGATCCTATACATGATCGCATGCCACCATGGTGGGGGGGGGGGGGGGGAAGGGAGGGAAGAAAATCTGAAACTCAAGTGAATGTGGAACTAAATCTTGTAAATTAAAAGTAAATAAACAAGTCATTTAAAAGAAAAAAAATCACTCAACTTTTAAGTGACATAATCAGAATTTCATGCAAGATGCCTGTAGGGACAAGTGCCAGGCTGTGGGGGCAGGAAATGTGATCTTCTGAATCACATTCAGTGCAGGAATAGGGTTAGTAAAGCCCACAGGCATCCCCATCACAAGAAGTGTAACTGAAAAACAGATCTCCAGACTGCAATCTTATTCTCTCTCCTGCCAAAGTGTAATGCCAAGCAAAGGCAACTTCCAAGGTTCGGATTACCAGCATAGCAAACCTCATTTTTTCAGCAAAACATTCACAGAACAGAGAAAGTGTAACTTTCAGTGTAACTTGTTCATTTAGCAAGTAAGTTCTCAATTCAGTTGCAAAGTACCAAGGTCCAGGTATCCCACCCCTGGATCAGTAGTCAAAGTAGCCCACTCCTGGGTAGTACATTCTTTTAGTCTCTTTTCAAATGGAGAATAGTTTCCAATCATAAAGTACATTCATTTAGTCAATCACAGAGCACACAAAAAGGCCAGAGGTTTCTCACCCCTGGACACTACTGAATTACAATACCATCCATTAACACCAAGCACTTTCTCAAAAGGGACAGGAGAGCACAAAAGGCCATCCACCCTTAAGTTATAACAAGGTTAAGATATCATCTCAGCATTGAAAACCCAAGGAAAGACCCTTCTTTCATCTTCACTCGAGGCAAGCCCTCAGCAATCTCAGTTCCTGGGGAGACAAGGCTGAACAAAGCCATAACAAGAGTCCTTATCAAGTCACTCTCTGCCTGTAGAACAGTCCCAGAACCCCTGAAAACATCAGCAAGGCCCTCTTCCAGGATTTCTGTAAACATACCACAAGGAAATCCTCCTTCAGGGCTTCTGAACCAACAGCAAGCTTCCAGGACCTCTACAACAGCAGCGCTGTCCTTGACCAGCAGGTCAATCTGGCAAAACAACGTCAAAACAGACAAGCAAAATACCGGCATCACAGCCATGCCTCCTCAGTTCTCGACAGCTCCGGGTGGCAGTTCTCAAAAGTCCTGAGCAGCTCCAACAGGCCCTCAGCAGTCTTTCTTTCAGCAACTCAGGCTCCACGATACTGGATACTGTTCTCCAAAAGTCCTTCTGGCCTTCTCTAGGCTTGGGCCTCTCTCCCAATTCACGGCTCCTCCCAATTCAGCCCTCTCTCTTCACATCAACAAGTCCATCCCACAAGTGGGATTCACAAGCTCTGGGTTTTAACACTCAACCCAAAAAACCAAGCCAATACAGGGGCATCTCCAAATTCCATTACCATTACACAAAGTAAATTTGCTTGAGGTGCCAGAATTGCAATTTATAACTAATAAATGTAGATTTTGACATAATATAAAGAAAGATATCCTAACAATTAGTTTCCCAGAAGTGAATTGGGCTATCTCAGTAGGCAGTGAATTCCCTATCAGCAAAGTATTTCAAATGGGGACCTAATGAGCACTTGCCATTGATGTGGAAGAGATTTTTGTTCAGGTAAAAGTTGAACTAGATGACCTCTGAGGGTCTGTGATTTTCCTGACAACTTATGTAGGGCCAATATCACAAAAAAAAACCAAAACATTTACCTTAAGTTAGATAACCTAATTTTTTAAAAATGCCACATTAAGCTTTTGTTATTGATAGTGAGAAGTAAACCATCAATTTATAAAATAATTATGAGAAACTTTTTAGCCCAGGTTCACTGACTTCGTTCTATAATTGGACATATTCTTTAAGACATAATGCCTTATTACTTTTTAGTAATATCGTTAGTAAGATATGGAGATATGTTTCCAGCCTAGAATTGACTCTTTGTCTGGGTAACATGGCACAGTGGGGAAGAACTCTGACTTTGGAGTCAAAGGCCTGTGTTCACACTATTGCTCTGCTACTGATTCCCTCTTTAATCTTGGGCAAGTCAGTGAACTTCCCAAGGCCTTGGTTTCCTAATTAGTAAAATTAGAATTTTAGATGAAATATAATTCACGTAACTCTAATGTTCCCTCAGTTTCTAAATCTATGATCCTATGAACTCTGTTGTTATGACATTAGATTTTAGCTTCTGTATACAAATCAAATGGAAATATGATCTAATGGACTATATATATTTCTTCTGGAGGCAATTAGGGGGCATGGTGGATAGAGCATCAAGCCTGGAGTCAGGAAGACTTGAGTTCAAATGCAGCCTTAGACAGGTACTAGCTGTGTGACCTTGGGAAAGTCATTTAACCTTGGCCTCAGTTCCTCATCTGTAAAATGAACTGGAAAAGGAAATGGCAAACCATTCCAGTAATTTTGCCGAGAAAAACCCAAATTGGATCACAAAGAATAAAAAACCATTTAAAAGACTGAACAATGATATATTCTTTCTTGCGGTGGCTAGGTGGCGCAGTGAATAGAGCACAGTTCCTGGAGTCAGGAGGACTTGAGTTCAAATCCAGCCTCAGACACATAACACTTGGGCAAGACACTTAAGCCCAATTGCCCTGCCCTCCCCCCTCCAAAAATAAATAAAAAGCTAAAAAACCTCCACCATATTCCTTCTAATGATACCAAATGTAGCCTGTATCCTGTGTGACCATTTTTCTGGTGAATTTGCACCACTGGGCGTGCACGGTGCTCATCTGATATCGCTGGGTTTTGAAACATAAGCAACCCATCATTTGTTGATCATCTATTTCCTTGCTGACATATTTTATTCCAGTTTTGATTATTCTTCTTTGTTCCTTCTTTGCTGTATATTATAGCCTGCTCATACCCACTATATCTTTTTATTGCCCTTTGTGTGATAACCATTTTTAATTCTTTAGAGGCTGTAGTGTTGCCTAACTCAAAACTTTATTAACAATGTTAGAATATTACTGGAAAGATGCATTTTTTTTGAAGAAATTTTGGAGTTCTAGAACCTTTTACAAGCATTAGGTTTAACCATCTATTGATGAAAAACCACATGGATGAAGAATATTTATTGTTCAGATTATGCCATGAAATTAGGTGAAAGTAGAGAGCCCTGCTGTAAGTCCATATATTTTGGATCAGATAATACAAATGGATGAGTTGAACCCAGAATTAAGCTGGAGAGGACTGGATTGCCTTTGGAAAATTGCAAAGCTCCTTTAATGACTCCCAGGGCCTGAGACGTGTTGTGGTTAAAAGAGCACTGAATTTGGCAACACAGGGTTTTTTCTTTTAAAGGAAAAACCTGTTTGTGTGGAATTTTTTAAAGAAATGATTCTTTTTACATCCAAAATTTTCCAGTTGTATGGGAATTGGATTTAATTGCTTCCAAAACTATGTTCTCTGTTTAAAAATACTAGCTTTCTAATGACTTTTCTTGAATTTCTCCATAGTGAATTAATAGTATTCACTTAAGTAATCTGAACTTTGTCAGTTGTGGTTTTATCTCCTTCATGCAATTCTATTCATAGAATTGTTGATTTTTTCAGAATATAACTGTAGATCTGGAAGTCACTTGGAGGTCTTGGAGGTCCACCCCTTCATGTTGCAAATGAGAAAACTGAAGCTCAGAGAGGTAGAATAAGTTGCTCAATATCATGCTGTAGTGTTAATGGAATAGAAAGGTCTTCCCTGTCCATTAACAGGCCTGTGTGACCACGTTTCCCTTTTTCCCTTGGAACAGGAGCCATGTTCCCAGGTCTAAATGCACACAGGTACTTGTTGTGGATGTCTTGCTGCTTTCAGAGCTGTGATACATCCTGAGTCACATGGAGCCCACTGGGGGAGGAACTTGCCTAAGGAGGAGCTTGCTTATGAGGAGGCTTGTTTGCAAGAAGGCTTTCACACCTTTTGGTACTAAGCTAATTAGGCACTGAGTCTCTTGGGTTGTGGTGCCTTCTTGTTCTGAGCCTATTAGTTGAAAACTATATATACTGGGAGGTTGGTATTTTACTTTGGGGGCTCGCTCATGAGAAAGATCTTTTAATTCACCGGATGGGACTCTGAGTAGACATCTGTTGAGAGCCCCACCACCACTTGGAGGTTGGTGCTCTTCCAGCCCAGTGGTGTATGCAGGTTATTGTATTATTCTGTTTAGACAGTTGGAGCCCTGTCTATTGGATTTTTTTTTGGATACTCACTTCTTTCTACTTATCTGTAATAAAAGTAATATTGTTGACCCTTTAAGGTTGTCTTTCCTTTAGAAAAGCAGATCAAAAAACCTGTGCTAGCAGCCATGCTGGGTGTGCTAGGGTGCTTGCTGATACACATGCAGAGCCGAGAATCAATTCCAAATGCTAGGACTCCAAATAAAATGTATTTTCCACAACTGAAACAAATTTCAAAAATAAAATAAGTCAAAAATGAAAAGAAGGGGCAACTAGGTGGCACAGTGAATAGAGCAGCAGCACCAGAAGGACCTGAGTTCAAATCCAACCTCAGACACTTAACACTTACTAGCCATGTGACTTTGGGCAAGTCACTTAACCCCAATTGTCCTGCATTCTCCCCTCCAAATAGAAAAAAAAAATGAAAAGAAACTGAGGTCTAGATAAATTAAACAATTCTCTATGGCTCCATAGGTAATGAACCCACATTTCCAGGTCTTCGCATTTGCTTTATTGCTTCACTGATAGTTGTTTGCTTTGTGTGAGGTGATATCACGCCCTGACTGTGGACTTCCACTGAAAGCTTGAAAATGCCAGTATGTAAACAAAAGTTTCTTCCAGCTATTCTGTTTCACTGTGTTCAGACACTTTTACAGCAGGAACGATTATCAGTAGACAAATAGATCTCCAAGTAAAAGCAGATCTCTGAAAAGGGGTATCCCAAAAGAGGGAGTCTCCTGACACTTCCTCTAACTGCTCCCTCTAACCACTTAATTAAATGTAGATGGGCCATTTTACAAGAAGGCAGAAAGACTCTTTGGGATGGGTTGCTTAACACAAATAGTAATAGAAGGGTGATATTTCTTTTTAAAAAAAGAAATTTAAGTCTTATAATTCTATGTGAATTTTCTAGAGGTCATCTAAACCTAGAGTTAAACTCTAAAAGTCTGTCTTGATTAAATGTTATTTAAAATAAATACACCCTAGTAATTTTTGGTCAAGAATTTAATGAGAGATTCAACTCTAAAAGATGCCTTCCCTATATGTCACACAGTAACTAACTGATCCTACAGACTTAATTTTTTTTAAAAAAAAGGCAGTTATTGAATAAAAATTTATTCATTTTATACTAGCATCAGTCATTGAGCTAGGAGCTATGGTACAAACAAAGAAGAATTCGACACCATATGTGCCCTCAAAGAATTTATAATCAAGTAGAAGAAATGAAGAATGTCCTCCAACAACTAAAATGCAAGGCACTGTAAGTCAAATACTTTGAATGGCATAGAGAGTTAATATTAATAGTGTTTACTCAAGAGTGACCTTGGAGATCATCTACTCAATTTCCTCATTTTACAGATGAGGAAACAGAAGCCCAGAGTAACTTCCGCAAGTCACACATATAATAAATAGAAGGCAGGGGTGTGATCTGAAACCAAATATTCTGAACCCAAATTCTATGTTCTTTCTACCAGACCATAGCTACCTACAGGGGGAAAATGTAAGAAAGGATATTAATAGTTACTCAGGCCATAATGTTGTCTTCAATGTGCCCTCTGACTTTTTAAAAGATGGTTAGGTGAATTGCTTTTTGATCTGTCATATTCTTTTGTGTCTAAGAATGGAAACTTTCTCATCTTTTATCAGCTAGGGTTGTAGTAAATAAAAGAGACTGCCTAAGTTTTAGGGTAACTCAGTATCTACTCTGGAAACCATACTTTTAAAATTTGCCAAAATTGTTGACTGATGACAATGAAGAATGAATGAAAAAGTGAAAGAATTCATTAAGAGTTTAGTATGTCCCACGAACTATGGTAAGCCCAGGAATGTAAATACAAAAGCAAAGCTAGCCTGTACCCTCAGGGAGTTCACATTCTGATTGGGGAGACACACACAAAGGAGATTGATAGCCAAGGAGGACCCATTGGGTAGAGAAAGTTATAGGGATGGTTAGTAGGGAGAGAGGGGGAATTGATTGATACATCCCTTTCAGGAGTAATGGCAGAGTTCCATAGTTGATTTGATGATGGTTTGAGAACTAGAAGTGGTGAGGGCATTAGTTAGGGTACCTATGTGGTAGTTGGTGAGAAGATGTTTGGAGAGCAGGTAGTGAAAGGAAGTATGGCAGAAACCATCCTGAAATAGTGGACCAGGTGGAGCAGTCAAGACAGTAGGACTTCAGGGAAGATTTTCTGAGTTAAACGAAAGAGCATTTATTAAGCACTTAGTAAGTTCTAATTACTGTGCTAAGCGGGGGATACAAATACAAAAGGAAAGACAGCCCCTGTTGTCAAAGAGCTTACATTTTACTGGGGGAGACAATTATCTGGGGCAGTGGATAGGGCACCTGGCCTGATTTCAGGAAGAACTGAATTCAAATTCAGCCTCAGACATTTATTAGCTGTGTGACCTTGGACAAATCACAACCTCTGCCTCAGTTTCCTAAATTGTAAAATGGGGATTACTAATAATATTTCTCAGTGTGTGAGATGAAAGAGTTCAGAGTCTGAATCTGAGGTCAGAAAAGGTCTTTATTCCTTCTGATGAGAAAGGACTCTGCCCCTGTCGCTCACATGGCGTCTGCAGGCAGGTAGAAGCAAGCCCATAGTTATATAATCTTCTAATGCAGAAACCCAACCCCCCCAACTAGCCTTCACTCTTATTGGTAGGGAGGCTGGCCCACAACCTAAGCAAGGGAATCTATCTCTGAGATAAAGGACTCGAAAACATGTGGGTATTCAATGAAAGGCCAGGGTTCCTTATTTGGCATATCTTGTGCTGGGGTGGCACTGGGGAGGGTCTCCTTTGCTCTAAGTCCCAGATTCCTGGAAGGTCAGGTGACCTCTAAACGTAGGCCTAGCATATACTGAAGCCATTCTAGATTTGATTTTTCAGAATGGGGAAACTTCACTGCAAATCATCCCGCACATCAGGGTGATTGTTAAGAATGAAATGAGATATGTTTGTAGATGTGCGTAACATAGTGTCTTGGCACATGGGAAGCACTTAATAAATGCTTATTCTCTTCCACGTCCCTTTCCTCCTCTTCTTCACACCCCCCGCCACCCTTGACCCACCAAGGGTTAGAGTCCTCATGGCATGGTTTCCAGTCCAGGAGGCAAAGCAATTGGTGAGGTGGCCGGGGAGTAGGAAGTAGAAGAGCCAATTTCTATCAAATTCCAATACTTGGACATTTCTAAATTCTATTTATAATTAAACAAATGTTGATTTTCTAATAGTAGGCTGCTTTTTAAGGCAAATCTTCATGATCTTTTCATGAAATGATTAGGTACAGACAGGTCTAAAATTGAGAAGGTTTTTGTTTTCACAAAATCATTTTACTCAGCCTCTATTAAACTGAACTATTATAGCAATAAGGGGCACTTTATGCTGTGACTAATTGTATTGTCTCATTTGTGGGAGGGTTTTCATCTTTCCCAGCCCTGTAAGTCAATCTTAAAGTTTTTTCCAGAACCCAAATCCCAGGTCTTTTAAAGAGCAGCTAATGTCCTATGGGAAAATTTGAAGAATATGTTTAGAAACAATCCTGACTCTATTTTGGCTTTTGTCTTTCTTGTAAAAATTTTCCCTCTTCATTATTAGCTATGTTTTCATGATTTCAGGAAACCAGCATTGCTTTGATGATTATACTCTTATAATAGAATTTCCACTTAAAATGGGATCCAGAGACTGAGAATGCTTGTTATTTTCCAAAATTCCTACTTTTGTCAATCGAGATGAGTTTTGGTATAACTCTTATGTAAGGATGCCTCTACTATGGGCCCCCAAATTCACTCCCTTGCTCACTGCAGCCCACCCTCACTGGAAGATACGGCTTCCTAAGATAAGGACCAACATGTGGCTATATGTTCGCTTTCTCAGGATACTAGGGGTAATTCTGGTATGGTGAAACACACTCCACTTATGCACTACTATAGCTTTTGAATGACCACCAGTGTGCTTCCATTTATAAACCCAGCCCCTCACAGTGATGGAACAATAGATCTTAGATGAAAGGAACAATAATAATTGTAATATCACAGATGATAAAGATATCATAGTCCAAACATAATCCTATGCCACACTCTCTTACCAATGCACTCAGTATCTGTGGAGACGAATGGGCATACACAGTAATCTAGCGAGGATGCACATGTTTGAGGAAAACTCATGTTTTCAACTGTAAAATGGGAATAATAATTATACCTACCTCATAATGTTGTTGTGAAGATCAGATGAGATCACTGTTAGTTATAATTATGATTATAGTGATGATGATTGTAATGTGATTGGGATACCCCACAAATCTAGACTTGTAAAGTGTCATGTTTTATGTCTCAGTTCACAAGCCATGCTGCCTTTGCTAAAATTATTTTATCTACTGAATGACTTCTGTCATTCTGTGCTTCCAAGTTCTTTCTGTGTTTGACAATAGCGACTGTAGTATCCATTGCTTCATAGTACTATGTTTATTTGAAAAGTTAACATTTTTCCTAAAGTTGGCTAACGCCTCTCCAACTCTGCTCTCATGAAGGACTCTTCTTCTCCATCTCTCAGTGATAATGCAGAGAAATATCTTACGTCTTCTTAGCAAAAAACCATAATAGAGGCCATACAGTTCAAACTATAATTGAATAATAATCCTTTCTGAAGTATCCCCATGATCACCCTAATCTCACTTGAAGAGCTCTACTGATAGAGAACCCGTGACTGACCTCCTGAGGCAGCTCAGTCTGCTTCAGGACAGCTCCAATTGTTAGGAAATTTTTGTTTATATCAAGTCACAGTTTTTCTCTCTAGTCTATAAGGTATGCTCATTGTTCCTAGCTCTGCCTTCAAGGCCATGGAAAAGAAGTATAATCCTCCTTTCATATAACAGCCTTTCATGACTCCTATATAATACTGGAGCTAGAAGGGACCCTTCTAGTCCAAACTGCTTATTTTTTAAATGAGAAATTCCAGAGGTATTATGACTTTCCTAAGATGACAAAAAAGATTACTGCTAAACTGAGGGAATTCTGGTTCAGTCTCCTTTCCATTGTACCTGATAATGTTGATGTCAAAGCATCATAGAGCTATTCAGCTATGCAGGTGTTCACACTTACTTATACTCCATTTGTTTGTTTTCATTTATGCAACATGTCCATCAGGCCTGCACAACATGTGACCTATGGGCCACTTGTGGCCTGACAAAGTGTCCTAATGGCAGTATGTTGGGCAGGGCTGTTTTACATCCTCTACATTTTTCGTGGGCTGCCTGAAAGCCTTTCACAGGCAGCAAGCAGTGGACCACCATTAGCAGCCTGCAGCCAGATATTGTACAGGCCTAATGTAAATAAAGTGCCTCTCACTCACGGACTTAAATTCAAGTGTTCACTAGGAAAAATACTGATTCTTAATTCTCCAGCAGCTTAATTGCAGAGCAACTACCAATGTGCTTTGGTAGCAAGAGTTTTTTGTTTGTTTTGTTTCATTTATTTCCTATACAAATGAAGGGGACACAGTGTATAGAGAGCCAGGCCCAGAGTCAGGAAGACCTGAATTCACATCCAGCCTCAGAAACTTACTAGCTGTGTGACCCTGGACAAGTCACTTAATCCTCTTTGCCTCAGTTTCCTCACCTGTAAAATGAGCTGAAGAAGGAAATGGCAAAACAATCAAGTATCTTTGCCAAGAAAACCCAAAAGGGGTCACAGAGAGTCAGACATAACTGAAACAAATGAACAACAATACCAATGAAATCACAGTTCCAGTTCCTTCACTACCCCCCACAAAAATTTCTGCTTTAGATCATCATGAATTGTGCTTTTTAACCTAATTCGTGTAGGACCCAGGTTAGTGCCATGTGCTTATAGTCTCTAAAGCTATAATATTTGTTGATCTCTGGTAGGGTCATGTGACCATTATCTCAAGTGGATGTAATAAATCCATAATTCATATCATGCTGAGCAAATTAGCATTCAAGAAAGGAGAATATATTTATCCATATTGCCTAGTACGTATGAAATTGAGTTAAGATGTAATGGACAATTGCAGAATAGCTGAACTTTCTAAGTGTACTATTTATGAAAAAAATAAATATTTTTTATGCTTTATAGGATATTAACATGCTCAGTTTTGCATCAAAATTAGATTTATTCTATGTTGTATACAATGAATTTACCAGATTAACTTTTAATTTAAGTAAATGCTCAATGTAGAATTTGAAGTCTTTATATAATAAGCTCTTTTAGAACTAACAATAACAGAAATTCTTTATCTCAAATTAAATGAGCCATCTATTCCATAGAAAGGGAGGAAAGGACCCACTTTGTTTTATTTTTCTTGGGTCCTGGGATTCCATTTAGTTGCTTGTACTGTGTCATGTATTTAGTGATACTTGTAGCACTAAGGGGAACCTTTAGAAGTCAACCATTATTACCTCTCTTACCTCTCTTTCCACAAAAGAATGGTTCAAGGCTACTTGACAGTTCATAAATTCCAGTGGAACCAAATCAAGCATAGATTTAAGAATAAAGGCATCAAAATGTCCAAATATATCAAATGTTAGATTTTAATGTGAACTGATTTTCCATTATTTTTATAGAGGGTTAGAATTGGGAATGGAAGAAAATCTACAAGTATCATAAAATGTCTTGATTCTACTTCCTGTGCTCCTAATTTTGCCTTGCATGTCAGAGATAATTTGTTCATTTATTGATTCACTGATTAATGCAAAATACTCTGTCTCTGCTACTCACTGACTTTATGCCCACACTGTGTTAATATATAGGTAAAGGTAGCATATATGTATGTGACTTAGGAGAATCCCTATTTAATTCATGTTTTAGGGGACCTATTTTTATCTGGGCTCACCCAGTTGTATTTGGAAAAGTAGTAATTACAATCCTATTGTTTCAGTATCTTCCATTACCAAATATCTATTTCTTGTATAATATATGATATGTATTATGTTTACTTTTGTTACTTCAGCTGAGAATTCTTTTGTGATGTAAATTAAATTCTATAAGCTTTGTTTCAAAAGCAGCATTTCTACTCATTTAAAATGCTTTTCAATGATAGGGTGCTTTTGCTTTTTAAAACTATTTTTAAGCAATTTTTCAATCAAGTAAAATAATAGTCCTAATAATAATAATAATAATTGAAAGGTAGGCAGAGATAAGGTGACAGAGAGAAGTCAGGAAGTCGCCTGAGTTCTCCCTAGTTTCCCTCAGAAATAATGTTAAATCAAGTCTCTAAAAGAATTCTGGAGTGACAAAATCCACAAAAAGACAGAGTAAAATAATTTTCCATTTCAAGATAACTTAGAAAGACTTCAGAAAAGGTCTGTCTCAGGTAAAAGGGGTAAAAAGGGAGTGGAACGCAGAGCAGGTGGTGTCCAGACAAGCCAGTAGGAGGCTCTTAGCCATGGTACAGATCTGCAGCCAAAGCCCTGCAGTCCTAGCACTGTAGGCCAGCTGTGAGGCCTGCAGCCTGAGAGCAGCACTCAAACTGCCAGCCTCAGAACCCAGGACACAATAAGCATGATTAGGCTGGGCCACCCTAGCACAGTGGGCAGGCCACCAGCCCCAGAGGCCCCTGTGCAGACAGCCAGTGGCCAGGACGCTGGCCCCCAGTACAAAAGTCTTGGGACATTGCCCCCAGGAACAGAGCTCAATTTTTAAAACTGAGCAAAAAACAAAAAAAGAACCCTGATCATAGAAAACCACCATGGCGATAGGGAAGATCCAAACACAAACTCAGAAAAGGACAACATCAAAATGCCGACATGCAAAGCCTCAAAGGGGAATGTGAATTGGTCTCAAGCCCAAAAAGTCCTCTTGAAAGAGCTCACAAAAGATTTTTAAAGTCAAGTAAGAGAAGAAGAAGAAAAATTGAGGGGCAGGGGCAAAATAAAGAGTCAACAGCTTGGAAAAGAAAGCACAAAAATTGACTGAAGAAAAGAACTCTTTAAAAAATAGAATCGGCCAAATGGAGGGGAACCCCACTGAAGAAAACAACTCCTTTAAAAGTAGAAGTGGCCAAATGGAAAAGGAGGTACAAAGATTAACTGAAGAGGTTAATTCCTTTAAAATTAGGGGCAAGTAGAAGCTAATGACTCTATGATTCATTAAGAATCAGTTAAACAAAATCAAAAGAATGAAAAAATAGCAGGAAATGTAAAATACCTCCTTGGAAAAATGACTGACCTGAAAAATAGATCCAGGAGAGATAATTTAAGCAGCACTGGATTACCTGAAAGTCATGATCAAAAAAAGAGATTGGACAGTATCTTTCAAGAAATTATCAAAGAAAACTGCTCTGATATCCTAGAACCAGAGGGTAAAAGTTATTGAAAGAATCCACCAATCACCTTCTGAAAGAGATCTCAAAATGAAAACTCCAAGGAGTATTGTAGCCAAATTCTAAAACTATCAGGTCAACTAGAAAATACTTCAAGCAGTCAGAAAGAAACAATTCAAAAATCAACGAAGCTACTGTCAGCATTACACAGGACTTAGCAACTTCTACATTAAAGGATCTGAGGACTTGGAGTATAATATTCGGAAAGGGATGGAGTGAGCATTGTTGAACCTTACTGTCATCATAGTTGGCTCAAAGCAGGAATAACATACATATTCACTTGGGTAAAGAAATCTATCTTACCTTATAGGAAAGTAGGAGGGGAAGGGGAAGAGAAAAGGAAGGGTGATCGAAGGGAGGGGAGATTGAAGGAGGTGGTGGTCAGAAGCAAAATGCTAATGAGTACAGGGCCAAAAGAGAGAGAAGTATAAACAGGAGGAAAATTGGATAGAGAGAAATACACAGTTAGTAATCATAACTGTGAATGTCAATGGGATGAACTTTCCCATAAAATGGAAACAGATAGCAGAGTGGATTAAAAACCATAATCCTACAATATGTTGTTTACAAGAAACACATTTAAAGCAGAGAGACACACATAGAGTAAAGGTAAGGGACTGGAGCAGAATATATTATGCTTTAGCTGAAGCAAAAAAAAAAAAAGCAAGAGTAGAAATCCTGATCTCAGACAAAGCAAAAGCAAAAATAGATCTAATTAAAAGAGCCAAGGAAAGAAATTACATCATGCTAAACGACACCATAGACAATGAAGTAATATCAATACTAAACATGTATGTGGTAAAGCATCCAGATTCTTAGAGGAAAAGTTAAGTGAGTTACAGGAAGAAACAGCAAAACTATACCAGTAGGGGACCTCAACCTGCCCTCTCAGAACTAGACAAATATAACCACAAAATAAACGAGAAAGTAGTTAAGGAGGTAAATAAAACTTTAGAAAAGTTAGATAGGATAGACCTCTGGAAAAAATTGAGTGGGGATAGAAAGGAGTGTACTTTTTTCTCAGTGGTACATGGAACCAACACAAAAACTGACTGTATTAGGGCATAAAAACCTCACTTATCAAATGCAAAAAGGCAAAAATATTAAATGTATCCTTTTCAGATCAATAATAATTACATGTAATAAAGGGCCATGGAAAGATAGATTAAAAATTAATTGCCAAGTAGATAATCTAACCCTAAAGAACAAGTAGGTCAAACAACAAATCATAGAAACAGTCAATAATTTCATCAAAAGAGAATGACAATAATGAAACAACATGCCAAAATTTATGCCATACAATCAAAGCAGTACTTAGGGGAAGTTTTATATTTTTAAATGTTTACATGAATAAAATAGAGAAAAAATAGATCAGTGAATTGGACATGAAATTTAAAAAGGTAGAAAAAGAACAAATTCATCCATCAATTGTGACAAATTTAGCTCTTCTCAGTAATACAGTGATCACAAACAGTTCCAAAAGACTCATGATGAAAAATGCTATCCACATCCAGAGAAAGAAGTATGGAGTTTGAACGCAGATCAAAGCATGCTATTTTCACTTTTTTTGTTTTGTATTTCATGGTTTTTCCATTTTGTTGTTTCTTCTTTCACAACATGATGAATGTGAATATGTGCTTACATGATTGCATATGTATAACTTATATCGGTTTTCTCACTGTCTTGGGGAGCACAGATAGGAGGGAGGTAGGGAAAAAAATTGAAATCAAAATTTTATAAAAAAATGAATATTAAAAACTATCTTTACATGTAATTGTAAAAATACTATTTCTAAAATAATAATAATTATTATAACTAGCATTTATAGAACACTTTAATGTTTGCAAAGCATTTTACATATTATATCATTTAATACTCATAACAATTCTTGAAGACAGATGCTATTATTATTCCCATTTTACATATGAGGAAATAGGAACAAATAGATTAAATGACTTGCCCAGTGTAGCACACGACTAGTAAATGACTGAGGCAGGATTTGAACTCAGATTATTCTAAGTTCAGCATTCTACTATGCCACCTAGCTACCAAAATATGTGCCATGGCACAATTATATAAAAGAATACAAACAGAAATTACAAGCAGACAAAAAATATAGACAGAAAATAACACAGTTCAGCTGACCAACAGACAAGGCTTCTAACTGTCTGACCATTACATACCATACATAGTTACCAGAGAGAGAAGGACCAACATTGGGGTTGTCAAAGCCAGGGAACTCAATGGCTACCCAGAGTCTCATTTGATCAAATCACACAACTCTTCCCATAAATGAGCCCCAAAGCAAAGTCCCACCCCAAGAGTGTGTATGCATATATATATATATATATATGTATATATATATATATATATATGTATACATATATATATGTTTATATATATGTATACATATATATGTTTATATATGTATCATTCTCCAGGGTCAGAGGACATCACAACCTTCGTCACCCACTGCTTAATTACAAAATAAATTTTATTTTATTTTTTTTTCCATTTTGGAAGGCAATTGGGGTTAAGTAACTTACCCAAGGTCACACGGCTAGTTTTTGTGTTAAGTGTCTGAGGCCAAATTTGAACTCAGGTCCTCCTGACTCCAGGGCTGGTGCTCTATTCACTGTGCCACCCAGCGGCCCTGCTTAATTACAAAGTAACAAAAGGTGTGGGCCTTCCTGAAAAACAAGCTTTCCCTAAGCAAGTTTCTTCTGTTGGCCTCCAGGTAAGGCCCATTAAAGGACAGGGGAGATCTTCAAATTCCCTAGGCCTATTAAGGGGCAGGGAAGATCTTCAAATTCCCTTACCATTACATTGCAACAAATAAAACTTTTTGCCACTCTGACTATCTTTGCTTGAGGCTGAGGTTCCCTATGCCATCCAGGCTGAAAGTAAAACAGCCACTCATGGTCCCAGTTCCAAAGCTAGTTAGCACAGAAGCTTTGACCTGGACCAGTTTGCCCTTCCTTAATCAGCTTGTTGGCTGACCATTTTGGTGCCTGACAGTGCAAAAATGCAATCAGCTTTTCCCTAGTAGCAGGTATTATGTGCTTTCCAAGAGTTATGTGCCAATACACCTAGCCAACAACACTCTGATTATTAATATTAAATGAGGAATAAAAGTATTTGCCTCTGTCATATCTAACATGAAGTCCAAATTGAAAAAGGATTCTTTATGGATGGGGTATGGGCAGAGATAAGGAGATGAATGAAAGAGATGTTTTGGAGGAAGAAAGGTCATGTTTTGGGTACTGAATGGATATATAGCTTGAGTTGGAGTAAGGAGCCAGAGGTAACAGTAATGATACAAACCTAAGAAACTGGAATAATGGTTTTATCCTCAGTAGTACTAGCAACATTTGGAAAAGGGGTGATTTGGGAGGAGAAAAAATTCTATATGAAATATGATGAGTTCGATACACTGTGGGAGACCCAGTTTGAATTGTTCAATAGGCATTTTAGTGGTATGATACAAATTCATGCATAGCACTGGATATTTAGTCCTGAGAGTCATTTGTTTGGAAATAATTGTTAAACTCATGGAAACGTATAAAGTTATCAAGTGATAGAGAGAAAAAATCATCAGACAGCATTGGGGTATGCACAAAGTTAGGGAGTATGAACCAGCGAAGGGAACTTAGGCATCGTCAGATAGGAGGGAAACCAAAAAAGGAATGTATTGTGAAGATCAAGAAGTGAACATTCAGAAAGGAGGTAGTAGTCAATGATTTCAGATGATGCAGAGAAGTTGAGAAAGATAACGACTGAGAAGAGAATATCAGATTTAATGATTAAAAGGTCACTAGTAACTTTGTAGAAAATTATTTTTGTTGATTGATGAAGTCAGAAAAAGTTGATAGTAGCAGGGAAGGAGAAGTAGATACAATCCGTTTAGATAACCTCTAGGATAGTGGTTCTCAACCTTCCTAATGCCCCGACCCTTTAATACTTGTATGTGGGTGTATCTGCATGTGGGCAGACCCACCTGGAGACAGATAGAGGAGCAGTGTCTTGGTTCCTAAGACCATCAGAAATATGTGTTTCAAAATGGTCTTAGGCGACCCCTGTGAAAGTGTAGTCAAAGGGGTCGCGACCCACAGGTTGAGAACCGCTGCTCTAGGAGTTTGGTTGTGAAAGGATGAACAGATATCGAATGATGGCTTGAGACAATGGTAGAGTCCAGCAAGAGATTTTAAAGATGGAGAAATGCAGGTGTGCTTATAGATGTAACACTGTTAAAATTAATTCGCTTCTTTTAAGCCTAGGGACAATATAATTGCCAGTAATACCCATATGGTTTATTCCTCTTGGAGGGATGTTTTAGATGGAAAATTGTAAGTTCAATCACAATCTCTCTGAGCAAGATGTTGAACATTCATATAGAAGTTGGGATTTCTGCCTAACTACATTTTTAGCCGTGTTTTTGTAATCTCTATTCTTTGTGTTTGGGGAAAAATACTTTATTAAAAAGATTTTGATAATAACCAGTAGATTATGTTATATTGTCTATGTACAGACAGGTGCCAGGAGGAGAAGTTGGGGGGAGAACAAGGACTGCCTTCAGTCCAGGTCTTCTGTTCCAATATGCCTGTTGAGTCAATGAATCTCCTTAATATCTTACATCTCTTTCACAGTCCAATCATTCCTCTCCTACTCAGAGATGTGCTGGAATGCTCTTTCTTGTTTGTCATGCTAACTCAGTGTTTTTATGTAGTACACATACTCAGAGGGTATGGCAAAATCCCTCTGCTAGTTGGCATAAACTTCTTATCTGGTATCATCTCACTTCAGCAAATGACTTTCGAAGATTTTTCAGTATTCAGTCAAAACCTCTGATTGAGTTTTAGTGGGTATCTTGTCACTTACTTCACCTAGAGTTGAGGTTCAGTAAGTCAGTCACGCCAAACTAATGTAGGATATAAAGAAGGAAGCAGTGAAGAAAGATTGAAAATGAAAGGAGAGAAACAGAGATAGAAATGAAGACACAGAATGATTAAGGGGATAATCTCCTGGAAAATTTGGAAAGATAAGATGGGATGAGAATGAGGGATGATTGGGTGAAGTCAATGGGTTTTGAAATGTAAAGAAAGAAAAAAAGGGAACTTAAGGCAAGTGGTCTCTGCTTTCTCTATAAAATATTAATTGATCAGTTGAATAGGAAGAGACAATACTCTAAAAAGTGAAATCCTGAGGTGGGAGAGGATTAGAATGAGAGGAGACAGGAAGAGACAGAATGGGGTTAATCATCCCATAGAAGAGGCAAAAGGATAATTGTTACAATGGAGGGGAAGAACAGGAAGGCAAAAGG
>CM053587.1:187197535-187210035 GCA_028646515.1 Pseudochirops corinnae
AAGGGAGGGAAGGAAGGAAGGAGGAAGGGAGGAGGGGAGGGAGTGAGGAAGGGAGGAGGGGAGGGAGTGAGGAAGGGAGGGAAGGAAGGAAGGAGGGAGGGAGGAAGGAAGGAAGGAAGGAAGGGAGGGAGGAAGGAAGGAAGGAGGGAGGGAGGAAGGGAGGGAAGGAAGGAACGAGGGAAGGGAGGGGTGAAAAAAAGACTTATTAAATGTCCACAAGCACTATGCTAAGCACTTTAAAATCAGTATCTCATTGAATCCCCACATCAGCCCTGGGAGGTAGGTACTATAGAGTTGAGTAAACTGAGGCAGAGAGATGTGAAGTGATTTGCTCAGGGTCACATAGCTAGCAAGTATCTGAGGCTGGATTTAGCTCAGACATTCCTGAGAGTATCACTCTACTGCACTAGAGCCAAACTGAAAAAAATGTAGTATGGTATAATGGCAAAAATTCTATCCTCTGAATCAATCCTTGGGTTCACATTCCTGATGTGCCACTACCAATTTATGGTATCATGGGTAAATCATTTCAGTTTCTGTGCAACTCAGGTTTCTCATCTGTCAAGAGTGAAGGCTGGACACATTGATTTCTGAGGCCCTTCCAGCTCCCCAATCCTGTGACTTTATGAATCAGGATGAGGGGCAGAGAGTACTCTATTTTTGTTTAGTAAGCAGAAGGAATTCCTTTGGCTTTGGTTCCATTTCACAGCTGTTATTGCAAAGATATCTCCCCCCTTCCCCTCATGGGACATCTTTACTGCAAAACTTTAACATACAGCTATTTTAATTTTCTCTTTCTTGGCAGTTTCATTAGAAGTGTAACACAGATGATGATGTGGAGTTTTAAAAGCAAACTACAGAATATTCATTTAATTTAGAAAAATTCTATTGTGTTTTCAAAATGGAATATAAATCTAAGATTTAAATTACTTCACAGCATTGATTTAAATTCAGGACATTTCTAATGAATTTCTGGTATATCATTTTTCTCCTTTTCTTCCTCATCTGTCCCTATAGTGTAATTATGACTTATTTTTTCTTTTTGGTAGCAGCTGCCCATCTGGGAGTGTTGTCTACTGTCAGAAAAGTGATTTATAACCCATGGAATCATGTAGCATGAGCTGCTAATCTCTAGACCTAAAAATTTTTGAGAAATCAGTCACTAGAACATCATTAAACTGCAATGAGGAAAATGCTAGCTAGTAAGAAGATAAAATGTTAATGCCAAGTTATTGATGACAACTCTCAGCTGTAGGCAAGACAGGGTTTGAACTCAATCTTTTGACTCCAGGTTGTAGAACCAATGCAATATTCACAGCACCAATGGCGACTATGAATATGCCAGCACAGTTCTCAATCACAAAATATAACAGACTCTCCATATAGAAGACAGAAGCAAAACATTTATTCAGACATCAGAAAACCAAATTCCCCAAACCAGAAAGCCGAATCTATCACAGCAACAAAGTTTATGCACCATAGCACAGCAGGGAGTCATACCATCTTTTAGCTTTTCCACAAATACTCACAAGCCTAGCTGTCTCCTTGGGTATGTCCTCTCCTCCCTCCAGCTCTAACTGCTCTGACTCTCAGGTTCCTGACTCACCCTTAAGCAAACTCCTTCCACCACAGGCTCCATGTGATTACACTTGACCTATTAGAGGGCAGGGAAGATCTTCAAATTTCCATTACCAATACATAAGTCAAATACTCTTTCTCACATCTTCGCCCTCCCAAGTTTCTCATCTGTCTCCTTTTGCATAATTCTCTTTTTGGAACCCGTAAACAAATGTTCCCAAAGGCTCTGACCTCAGATATTAATTTTCTGTATGTATTCCCTCCCTTAAGGAATTCTTCAGCCCCCACAAATTCAGTTCTAACCTCTATGGGGACAACTCCCAAACCATCACCTTGATTAATGAAATCTTCTGTCGAAAAAAAAAAAAGCTTAAAGCAAATTGGCTGTTTAAAACACACACACAAATACAGACACACACACACACACAGACGCTTTCATACACACGCACACACACGCACACCTGCAATAATAATGCAAAGTAGTATTTTTGTATGCTGTGTGTCTTTGTTGTCATGTTCATGCCAAGATCATTTTTTTTTTTGCTTTTTGGAGGGCAATTGGGATTAAGTGACTTGCCCAAGGTCACACAGCTAATTTTTGTGTTAAGACTCTGAGGCCAGATTTGAACTCAGGTACTCCTGACTCCAGGGTTGGTGCCCTATTCACTGTGCCACCTAGCCACCCCTCATACCAAGATAAAAATACCACCAAGCATGACCTTTATTCATGTCATCCCATAAATTCACCATAGGTGGTATACTCAACATGCTGAATGCCTGCTTTGGTATCTTCTGAAACTTCAAGGATGCCAATGGTGTAACACACTGGTTTTCCCTAAGCTATCTCTTGTTCTCCATATGATCATCTCATCTCTTTTCTTGAACAGCATCCATTACTCTGCATCTTCTTCATAATTCCTTGTTTCCAATGTGTTGTAACTTGATCACATCCACTATTAAAAGAAACTTCAGGCATCAGAAAATAGATAGGAAAAAGGGAGGGGGTAGATGGGAGACAAACTTGAAGAAAACTCTTAAAATCACTACAATCATAGCTTTTAGGATTTAGAAATGGAAAGGAATGTAGTGTTAAGTTAGTTGAATCCCTTTACTTTCTGAGTGGAGCAACTGAGTCTTTTTAGGAATATAGGCTAGATGTGGAAGTCGGAGTTGTGTATTGATGCCTCCTATCTAGATAGTTCCCATGGAAAGGATCAACCAAGTAATAGCGTAGCCTTGGCTGATAGAGGCCCAATTCTAGAAGGTATTGAAGCTATAAAAGCATTGCAAGTTAAAGCTTTAAGGACCTGTAATGCCAAGCAAAGGCAACTTCCAAGGTTTGGAATACCAGCATAGTAACTCTCCATTTTATTCAGTGACAAATTAAGGCAAAACATTCACAGAAAAGAGAAAATCAAAGTACAGCATTCACCATGTGTAATTCAATAATTTAGTAAGTTCTCCATTCAATCCAGGTACTACTCCATCCCTGGGAAGTACATTCATTTAGGCAATCACAAAGTTTCTCTCCTCAAATGGAGATTAGTTTCCACTCACAAACAAAATACATTCATTTGGTCAGTCATAGAGCACAAAAAAGTCAAAAGTTTCCCACCCCTGGATCACAACTGAATTACAATTATCATCATCAGTTAAAGCCAAGCACCTTCTCAAAAGGGGCAGTGGAGAGCACAAAGGCCATCTGCCTCTAAGCTACAACAAGGTTAAGATATCATCACAGCATTTAATACCCAAAGAGAGGTCTTTTCTTCATCTTGACCCCAGGCAAGTTCTTGGCAATCTCTGTTCCCGGGGAGACAAAGCTTAACAAAGCTACAAGGTACATTGCCAGTTTCCTCATTAATTCACTCTCTGCCTGCAGAACAGTCCCAAAACCCCTGAAAACATCAGCAAGGCCCTCTTCCTGGATTTCTGTACACATACAACAAGAAAATCCGTCTTCAGGGCTTCTGGACCAATAGCAAGATTCCAGGACCTCTGCAACAGCAGCACTGTCCTTCATCAGCAGACAAATATGGCAAAACAACATCAAAACAGACAGACAAAATACTGGCATCACAGCCATGCCTCCTCAGTTCTTGGCAGCTCCAGGTGGCAGTTCTCAAAAGTCCTGGGAAGCTACAACTGACCCTCAGCAGTCTCTCTCTCTCATCAACTCTGGTGCCCGGCAATTCTCCACTCTCTGTCCCTCCATAATACTGCTCCTCCAAAATTCATCTGGCCTCCTCTGCTTGGGCCTCTCTCTAAATCCATGGCACTAGCTCCTCCCAGTTCAGCCCTCTCTCTTCACAGCAGTAAGTCCATCCCACAAGTGGGATTCACAAGCTCTGGGTTTTAACACAGCCCTCAAACCAAGCCAATACAAGGGGATCTTTAAATTCCATGGCCATTACAGGACCTTGATCTTTTCCTGGTCTAGTACCAGTCTATCAAGCAGACATTCTGCCTGAGCACCTGCTTTTTCTTTCCCTAACCTTACCTCTGCTCTAAGAGTTCCAGATACCTGTTCTGTGTTTTCTGGTGTATTTGATATTTAATCTTTATTTTTTTGATATTCTTAACACCCTTTTCTGATGTTTTGGAAATGTCCCAATGTGGACTCTACCTTTTCTTCTTCTGGTAATGATGTTTCTGACAACAAAGCATGATATCAGAATGCATCTATCATTGATTGAAGTATTATTATATATCCAGGCCTGACTTCTCTCCTAGATTTTAATTCCTTATCTCTAGCTAACTGTTGAATATTTCCTAATGGATATTATGACTTTTGGTCAACTAAAATTCATTGCATCCAAAAGGAAACTCATCATCTTCCTCCTGGTGAGTGATGGCTTTTATCCTCACTTTTAACTTTCTGTCATCAGAACTATTATTTCCCCAATTATACAGGCTCAAAACCTTTGTGATTTTTAATTCTTCCATTTCATAGTTCCCCATATCTAATTAATCTCTAAGTTCTGTCAATTTCTTTAAAAAATGGCTCTTGATACTGACAGTTATACATAGAAAGGAACAGAAGGAAGTTGAGAAAGAAACATAAAAAAAACAAGGCAGCTTTGAGACCAGCATGTTAAATTTGTTATATACTTTTAATAAAGCATAAAAGAGAGTCATGATTTCATACATAATGCTGTTACATATGGAAATATTCTCTTTTTTGGTATTTATTTAATTCATAATTTTTTAAAAGAAAAAATGATTTTTGAGTCTCTCCATTTCTTAATTCTCACTGTTACTACTTTAGCTCAGGTCCTTATCTTGTTGGTTACATGACCTGAAAATCAACAAAACTTTACCTTTAAAAGCCCCAAATACGATATGTCAAATATATTTTGAGCTTAATCATCATTTAAGGAAGCAAATTGATAGACGAAAATGTCAAAAAATATCTTTTGTGGGGGAGGGGACCATAGTTTTAGTTTCCACAGCTTTGTACTTTTTCATCTTCCTTTATATGTCATATCTCCTTGTTTCAAATTGAGCAACATAATTAAATAGGGTAGACGATTCATAGACTCATAGGAAAAAAGGAACTTAGAAATCATATAATGCTACCCTCTGATTTAGTAAATGAGAGAACTGAGGTTCAGATAGGTTAAAATTTGTTCAATATCACATAGAGTAACAAAGCTTGGATTTTAACCAAGGCTTATTGACTTCCACTCTGTTACTCTTTCTATTTTGCCACAACTGTGTTCCTACTTTCCACTTAATTTAATTAAGTTAAATTTATTGCTTTGTTTTTTAGCATATTAATAATATCAGTTTTACTATTTTATCATCTTTTATTTTATCAAAAAGAATATTGGCCTTTTACTTTTTTAAAAAATGTTGTATACATAATTTATTAAATAATGAATAAAGTAAAGTTTTGATTGTCAGAAGTCAAACTGTCAGCATCAGAGTTAAGTCTTATGCACAGAACATCCTGTTTCCTATCTTTTACTTAACCCATCAGATGAGCTACTACTCTCCTTGTATAATAAGACTAACATTTACATAATCTTTAAATTTTGCAGGGGACTAGGTGGCACAGTGAATAGAGCACTGGCCCTGAAATCAGGAGGACCTGAGTTCAAATCTGGTCTCAGACATGTGTGTGACGTGTGACCTTGGACAAGTCACTTAACCCTAATTGCCCTGCCCTCCCACCTCCAAAAAGAAAAAAAGTTGCAGAACACTTTCTAATCTCCTCTCCTTTAAGCCTTACAACTGTAACTGTCATCATACCCATTTTGTAGCTGAGAAAACTGAGACCCAGACAGATTAAGTGGCAGATTAAGTCTGCTTGGTTTAGTGTTTTGAATCACTCTGACAGGTAGTACTCCCTGAGCTTGGGAATGAATGGTGAATAGATAGCACATAGGCAAAATAAGAAAACTCTTAATTGTTCAGCCCCTTCTCTCTTGCTTCCTGATATTTCTTGGTTATGTATGAAGTGTTCTGAGTTCCCAGAATATCTATCTTTCAGTGTGAGTGATAGGTGCTTTTTTGTTGTTCATTCATTTCAATTATGATTGACTCTCCGTGACCCAATTTGGGGTTTTCTTGACAAAGTTACTGCAGTGGTTTGCCATTTCCTTCTCCAGCTCCTGTTACAGATGAGGAAACTGAGGCAAACAGGGTTAAGTGATTTGCCCAGGGTCACGCAGCTAATAAGTGACTGAGGCTGAATTTGAACTCAGGTCTTCCTGACTCCAGGCTGGGTACTCTATCTATCACCAAACTTCAAGGTGGTTTACTGATCATCTAAAAAATAGCCTTCATTTTGCAGATGAAGAAAGTAAGATTATTTATCCACATACAAAACCAAGTACACAAGAAGACAGACTGCATAGTGATGTTACATTGAATTATTATCTGAAAACACTCAATTATTCTTTCTAGTTCTTCATTTTATTAACATGGATCTCCAAAGAGTAACATATTCTAAATAACTGTCAATATAAACAGTGCTACTTAGAATAAGAAATTATCTCAAGAATGACTACTCATGTGAGGAAATAAAATAAACAGATGCTTCCTATATGTATATGTGCATATATGCATATACATGCATACACACATATGACCATATGTGTACATGCATGCATATATACATATATGTATCTGTACATATGCATATATGCATGCATATATATTTGTTTAATTTTTTTATTTTGTGTTTATGGATTCAGTTAAACTTTGAAGACTAAATTGGCATGGGGAGACTCCAACATGCCAGAGTTATTTAAAATGATCAAAATAGAAAATTTGGCTAATTTTGGTGAATTTTGATTTAATTATGGAGCACTGAAACAAGATTATCCTTAGAGAAGTCATAGAAACAACAGGGGTTTACAAGTTTGCTCTCTCCCAGGTGACTTAATAAAGTTTGTGCCTAGTCCTTTGTCAAGGTGGCCATGAAGATTTTAAACAACTGATTTTATTTAAACAAGCATTGGTTAGTGCTTGTTATGTATCTACTATGTGCCAGGAACTGTGTTAAGCATCCTGCAAATCTCATCCCATTTTATGTTGACAACCCTAGAAGGCTGGTGTTATTATTGTCCCCATTTGCAGATGTGGAAACTGAGGGGAACAATAGTTCAATATCTTGTCCAGAGTTTGAACTCAGGTTTTCCTGACTCCAGGTCCAGGGCTCTACTCAGTGTACCACAAACCTGCCCCTGACAGTATATAGTCATAATTCACTGCAGGGAAATGCATGCTTAAAAAAAATCAGCAGAAACATCTAGGTTTCATTTATATACTTTCTTGTTACTCAACAGATGTGTTGATTGGTTGTAAAATTACATTTGATTTACTGCCTTTTTTCAAAATTATAATTATAATAATGATGATGATAGCTAACATTTATATAGCCTTTAAGGTTTGCAAGTCATTCTATATATATACATATATATATATGTAATCTCATTTGATCCTGACAATATAACCACTATGTCAGTAAAAACTTTTCACTTTCCAATGATGCTGACTTAGAAGTTGTGATAAGTCAACCTGAATTGGACTGAAGTTTACTTTTGTATTAAGCTTGAAGAAAGTATTTGCTAAGTGAATTAAGATTAACCAAATAAAGATAAACCAAATTACACATGACACTTTTAACCCTTTTTAAAAACCTGTATTGTTCCTAAGGACCTTGGCTTGCCTGCAAATTATATTGATCATTAATTAAAGCAAGTATTAAAATCGAATTTTTGTTAAAACAAATCAATTCAACTTGTCTTAGCATAGAGATAGCTCTCAAGTGAAAATAAAATTTACCCTTCAGAATTCTATAATTCATATTTTCACTAATTTATTCTGAACTTTCTTTCATTCCTTTCAAATTGTTGGTTTTACTATAGTTTATTAAATAAGAAAATATTTAATTTAAATGGGTTTTATAATATAATGTCCACTATATTATATAATTAATAAAATGGATTCACAGAAGTTTGTAGTTTTTGGTATTCTAACATAATATATTGTGAAACCCAGTAGGTCAGAGGCAAAAAAAAAAAAAATTGCAAAGTGAAAAATAGCATTTTTCTCTCTTATTTAATTTTTCTCAATTATATATAAAAAATTCTCACATTTATTTTTTAAAGTTTTGAGTTCCAAATTCTCTCCCTCCCTCCTCTCCTCCATCCTTGAGAAGGCAAGCAATTTGATATAGATTATACATATGAAATCATGCTAAACTTATTTCCATGTTAGCCATGTTGTAAAAGGAAACAGACTAAAAAAATCATGAAAAATAAATGAAGTTTAAAATGTATGCTTCAATTTGCATTCCAGCTCTATCAGTTCTTTCCTTGGAGTTTGATAGCATTTTTTACCTTATGTCCTTCAGAATTGTCTTGAATCTTTGCATTGATCAGAATGGCCAAGTTATTCAGTGTTAATCATTGTACACCATTGCTGTTACTGTGTACAATGCCTGACTTGACTTTACATCAGTTTATGTAAGTTTTTCCAGTGTTTTCTGAAAGCATCCTCCTCATTTCTTACAGCACAATAGTATTCCATCACCATCATATACCATAAATAAAATTTTTTAATGTTTTGTGTTTAAAAAAAATCAACATTTCCACATCCCCACAGATGTATTAAGAACCAGTGTTTTTTTTTATCTGACTACTCTTCAACAAATGTTTTCTCTAGCCCCTTTCTGAGTAACAAGTCAGTCTCTATAATGAAAGCATAATTATATGCTGTTTACTTAGTGTGGTGGGGATGGAGGCAAGGCTAGAGTTTTACTGAGCTCTTCACACCTTTTTTATGCGGTTGTTATCAAGCAGTAATGACTAGTCAATGCAATTTATTCTCCCAGTCACCCTACCAGAAAAACTCAAATTATCCAACAAAATAACACAACAACAACAAAAAGTTTGGAGAGATAAGATGGGAATCATTAGTGGATGATGTGTCCACCCCACCTCTTTTCCCCAAATGGGGTAGGAATACTTGTCCAGACCATTTCTTCCTAATATACTCTGTCAGAATTGTTTTGCTACTAATTCCTGCAGACCAGAACTGTGGTTTTAGAAATGCTATTATTACACAGAAATTCCATGGCAACAGAGCAAATTGTAATGTCCAGTTGTTGTTTGGGGCTTTTCCTGTACTCTGTTTCCTGTTCCTCTATGACTTTTTTTTCCCCATTCCCATTTTGTAGGTCTTTTTGAATGAGGATATAAGTTGGCTAGTTTAATATATTTCCAGGAGGAGGTGAGAATGATTAACACTGTTCCCATGGTCAAGAGTAGGTGGAAGGAGTGAGGTCGTATTTCCCCAAGGCCTTGCAAAAGTGGATAAAGTCCATTTCTCAACTTTAAAGTTATTATCACAGCCTTAAATTGGTACATGAACATAGCTACTTTCTAACATCCTGGCAGAAAGCTAACCCTCCCCAGGAAATTGTCAGCCCATCTTTGAGAACATAGAGGTATCTTCTGACAAATCAAGGGGAAAAAATAAGTTTTAATTGAGTAGAAGCGACATATGCAAAGCTGAAGCTAGGGCAGGGTTGCCAAGATATTGTCCCCAGGGTGCTGAAATTTCTAGTGATATCTCTGCTAATGTGAATAGTCCATATGCATGAATTTTTGCTTAGGTCTCATGTTTAATATGTTCTTGCGTAATGAATAAGCTCTTTGACAAAAGATACGCTGTCTTCTTCCACAAAGCCTAGGCAGGATGCCTTGCACATTTTTGTTTTCAGTTGGGGTACCCAATTCATTGATTTGATCACCAGTAAGGCTGAGTAGGAAATTTCCTGATGATGTTGGCCGTGTTCCATCTCTTAGAAAGCTAGAATAACAAAATAATGATGAAACCTATAGGCCTAACACATTCATTCAGATGTTTATGCTCATGAAGTATGATGTCACAGGTTTTAAGTCTTATGTCATCATCTGAAAGAAAAAGAAAGAAAAGTAATTCTGGCAAATGTGAATTAACAATCAGCGTAAATCCTATGGTGCCCAAATGGTGTGGCTGTGATCTGTAAACACTGTACTTCCTGTTTGTTGTATTGAAGATTGCAGAAAAGCACAAGATGAACAGAAGCATCAATAGCTCTTTGGGTTGTAAAGCATTTTTGTTTCTTATTTATCTTCCTCTCTACCATCATGCATGGGGGCCTTGAAATATAATGGGTGTCTAGTATTTATGTTTAAATGAATAATTATGGAGCCAGAACTATAAAGACTAAAATGAAAGAAAAAAAAGAACTCAGTTCCATTCTCCACTATTAGTGGAGGGAAGTAGGATTGAATGATAGAGCAGAGTGTCATCTGAAATAACAATAAATAATAATATCCAGTTCTATATTTAAAAAAAAAACCACTTGAAAATTTCTTTTATGGTAGACAATAATATTACTTTGTTAACATGGATAAAATAACCTGTGAAAAGAAAAATATTGTCTAATGTGTGTGTTCTCTATTGTCTCTTCACTTAGCAGCCAATCTTTATTTGGCAGGGAAATAATTTATTTTCAGTTTGGGGTTTATGAAAAAGAAATATTTGAATACTATACTAGTGTTTAACAGTCTTACTAAAACCAGTTTTTTTTTCCCCCAGGATGCTGTGTCAATGACCAGTCTTTGTTTTTGTTAAGACAATTTTTGTCCAGAAAAGAATTGTCACCTTTCTAGGTTGGGAGTGAGTGTAATAATATTGAAGGGGTAGAGGACTGAAATAGGTAAGCAAGGATTGAGAGTGATAGTGTAGAGTGATGGAAAACAGAAGGTGAAAATGAGACTTCAGTATGAAAGGGCACAGAATGAAGTAGCCACCAAGGAAGTGGAAGAGACCCTCAAGGTGAAGGAAATATTATAATATGATTGGGTGGGGCAGGCATAAACACTAGAGAATTGTGGGTAATAGCCCCCAAACTGATCAAAAAGCTGGGCTTTTAAATCTCAAGTATTTTTTTTTTAGAAGGAAACATCAGCTCCATGTGCAAAAGGAATATGAAAATAAGGATATATGGATATTGTACCTTAAAGGATGGAGATTAGAGAAACATCTGAAAGGAAAGCTATTGAGTTGAGCATTCACTTGTTGGGGGTTAGAGGCAGAAGTAGTCAGGTGGCAGAGTGGATAGAGCACTGGACCTGGAGTTAGGAAGACCTAAATTCAAATCCAGCCTCAGACCCTAGGCAAGTCACTTAACCCTCAATTTCCTCATCCGTAAAATGAGCTGGAGAAGGAAATGGCAAACCACTCCAGTATCTTTGTTAAGAAAACCCCAAATGGGGTTATGGAGAATCTGAAATGACCCTCAGCCATGGGTCATACCTGCCAATATATTTTATTCCCCCAGAAGAATGTAAACTCCTTGAGGTAGGAATTAGTTTTATTTTTGTGATCATAGCCTTATTGACCACATAGCTGTACACACAGTAGACATTTAATAAACTCATTGAACTGAATAGAACTGAAATAGCAATTCCATCACAACCTACAGCCCCAGAAGCAACAGCAAGGAAGCCCTGTCTACAAAACTAGAGTAACTCTCTTCCTCTCTCCTCCCCAGTCTCCCCCACACATATACATATCACTAACACAACATTTTAAGAAAAAATGCATTTTGTTAAAGTCTTCTGTTATATTCTACTATAGAAGAAACAAATACAGGAGCAACAGTATTTGTACTCTCAAGTGCCAGGGTTGTCAGAGGAGATAGTGACAAATGTCACATACAAGTTTCTACACCTTTCCCCTCTTCCCCCCGCAATTTGGTCAGTGATATAAATCAGCTATACTTCATATTAAGGGGTGAGACCAAAGGCTCCGAATAGCACCATCTTGTAGCATAACCAGTTAATTATCACTGAAGCTATTTTTGCTGTGATTTGGCACCATTTGTCTACACCTGTGCAGAAAGATACCTAAACAATTTCCAAATGATGAGCAAAGTAATATAAGTAGAAAAAACTCTTAGGATATTATGGAGCACAGCTTAGTGAATAAAAGTACCAGTGATGATTTGGGAAAAACTCTTGCCTCTACTACTGCTTTGTCTTCCATATGAGAGAGGAAATGGTATGTCTGAAAAATAACATTGTTCTTCAAATGGAAAGCAGAAGTGTGAGTTGCAAGGATGTAATCATTTTGATCTTAATCATATTCTCAGAAGCAAAGGAAGGTCATCCAGGCATTGAATATTTCTTCTAGGGATGATTTATACCTGCACAAGAATGGCACAGGATGGAAAAGAGGTGAATGGGTTGTTACCTGTACCAGTAGAGCAAGTACCCTCAATGATGAGCTTAGTCACTTCAGTCGTGTTGAACTTGGACACGACTGAAAAATGACTGAAAATGACAGTAATGAGCTCACAAAGCTGTGAAAATCCTGAAGAATAGTACTACGGTAGTAGCTGTTCTTAGTACTAAAAA
>CM053587.1:187212535-187220657 GCA_028646515.1 Pseudochirops corinnae
TTGAAACTCAAATAAAACTCTTTTTTAACTCTTGAAAAGATCAAGTGATTTCACTCATTCCCTCCACTGACTTATATCACAATGCTTTTTCTTTTTCACAGGACCACAGATAGAGATCAGTTATTCCAACCTTCCTTATTGTATAGATGAAGAATCTAAGACTCCAGGAGATTTAGCAACTTGCCCAAGGCTACACAATGAATAAATAAAAGAAATTCAAACCCAGGTCTCCAGATTCTAAATTCAGTGCTTTTTCTAGTACTTTCATTAATAGTTTTCATGAGTTACTTTGGATTTCAACACCTAGTATCCAGCTGTCTATTTGGAAATGATCCTTTCTGCACTTAGCTTGGCTGGTTCTCAGATGATGCCCACTCATAGGCCATCTCCAGACCCTGTACTCAAAGCCATTCCAGCATTGTAGAGCCTGCCAGAATTGGTGCTCCAATGACACAGCCTTTGAGACCTCAAGGTCCCTTCTATGTCATGTTAAGGCATGGGAATAGAACATCAGTGAAATACATAATTGTTTTATAATAACTGTGATGTTAACAAAAAGATAATCATGTCCAATCCTCTGATCATGAGTATCAGGCAAGGCATAACATAAGGAGTAATATGTTTTGCCACTGGTGTTCTCCCCTATCCATGGAAGAGATACATCATAAAATCCAAGATGAAGAAGAATTTCCTATGGATGGTGAGGCCTACTAAATGTTTCCACTTTGGGATGATGCCATACTGATTGCATCAAGTCCTAAAACATTGCAGTCTCCTTAAAAAGATCCATAACCACTGACAATCAATCACATAAGAAATAGCAAGACTAGACAATAGAAGACTAGCTGTTCAAATTATTCTATACCTCTGGAGCTCATCCAGCAACATGCACACATACACATGCACATACACATACACGTATGTGTGCTTCTAGTTGGATAGAGAGTACAAATGGACAACAAATTGGGACCAGAATTATACAGATTGAAAATGGGCTAACTCTGCTGGACACTTGCAAAGTTCCAATAATTATAATAACCTGATACTTTTCCCAGAAACAAAGAGCCATATTTTTACTACCAGTAGTGCTGGTAGTGTTCTAACCAAGGTTGTTATATGGCTGGGAATTATGGAACACTACAGTCTCTAAGAAATCAAAAATGAGTTTCACTCTGCGGACAGTGGAAAGGCACATGTTTGTTTTAAGTAGGCTGTAATATATTACAAGTAAGGAGCTACAGAGAGCTCCTGGGCTAAGGATGCCATTGATTAGAAAAGAAATTTGATTGATTATTAGGTGAGTGAAGGATAACTGGAGGATTGTCCCTATGCTGAATTGGCATCCTTGCCAGTCAGGGAAGACTTCCCCCACATGGGTGAAATCTCAGTGATGAACTTGTTGGATGATGCAGGCGGCAGTGTATTTGTTGAAGTCTTGGTATGGAAATAACAAAGAGACTCATTTTTAGCTACCTTGGTAACCACTTTGAATTACACCAGGACATTCCCCTACAGGCAGCTACTTAGCAGGGTCTATACTCTGGTCATCCCCCATTCTTTCTATTCCCTCACTCTTATACCTTGCTAGAAATGTGAGTTTATCCCCATATCAATTAAAAGTTATTTTTGCTACTACATATGACTCTCACCGTCTCGATGGTCTCATGATTTGAATCCTACAAAGGGATGAGCAAGAGTCCCACAGGATTAGCAGACATGAATAGTTGCAATCTGTCTTTGGAGGTGACAACCACATAAATGATATCTCAAATCCATTTCAGTATTTGAATATTTGTGGGATGATATTAGATGCATATACAAGACTTGAGCCAAGAGAGTTTAATACCCCTGCCTAATATCCAGTTTGTACATCAGCCACAGTAAATTATAATAGCCCAAGAGTATAATAAGTGGATACACTGTGGCTCATGCTAAAAATAATGATGAAACCACCTTGCTCTCCCCTCACTGAAAGTAAAGGAACATGGTTTCAGTTAGTGCCATTAGGAGACCTGTTTGGAAAAAATAAAACAAAGCTTAATGAAGAATCTTTAATAAAATCCAGTTCCCCTCTACTCCCTGAGGGACCCTATAGCAGCAAGTATGGAGGATTTTCATCAAAGACACCCTTCATTATAAGGTATTTCCATCCCTTGGTTGTAATAAGGACCTAGGGGGAATAGAAATAGCCTAGATCTCCTCTATATCTTCAGTCCTCTGTGCACTTAGTATCATAGACCTCAAAGTCATAATCGGGTCCACTCAGTATCTAGAAAGGTAAGGTGACGATATTGGTAGTATAAAAGTACATCATCATCTTCACTTCTTCCCATGGGAAGAAGTAATCCTAGCTTTCCTTCCCAGACCAAAGGCTTTCCCACAGCTTTTGCCATTTTACCTTTTAGTAAATTCCTGAACCTTTATTTCCTTGCTAACTTTGTCCTACCTAATCTAGACTACCACTCCCTTTAGATGACACACACCCATTAGATAAGAATTTGGCAGGTGAAGGGGGGGGGGAGTGACTTTCATTTTGCGGGTCTTGAAATGTTGTCATATCCATTCATTCACAAATTTACTCAACATTTATGCTAACCATCTTTCTTTTTTTTTTTTTGGAGGGGGGAAGGCAGGGCAGTTGAGGTTAAGTGACTTGCCCAAGGTCACACAGCTAGTATGTCAAGTGTCTGAGACCAGATTTGAACTCAGGTCCTCCTGACTCCAGGGCCAGTGCTCTATTCACTGCACCACCTAGCTGCCCCACTAACCACCTTTTCATCACCATCAATAGTGGCATCTAGAATATGTGGTTTTAAATTTCATCAGGAAAAATGTAAACTAGGAACAAGGAAGAACTTCTTTATGGTAATGTGTTATACAAAGATAAATCAGTTACCCAGAAAGTTGAGTCAGCTATTGTCCTAATTCTTCCAGAATAAACTAGATAGCCTTCCCACCTACTTAAGCAAAATAAAGGGGCAGGATAGCATTGTTGACCTCAGAGGTATTCTGTCATTAATAATTCTACTAGGTATAGAGGTGGTCCTGCCTTCTCACAGCTTTCAAATATGCTAATTTATTCATTTTGGGGGTATACTAAATACCCAAAATCAAATCAAAAAGCATTTATTAAGCACCTAATATGTGTCAGCATGGTGCTGGGCTCTGGGATACAAAGAAGGGTAAAACAGCCCTGGGTTCGAAAACTGCCTCTGCTATGTAGAACCCATATAACCTTGAGCAATTAACATGTCTGAGCTTCATTTTCCTCATCTTTCAAATGAGTGGACTGGACTAGATGACCTTTGAGGTCCCTTCCGGCCCAAATCTATGATCTTATGATCAATAAACTTGATTCTATTAAACAAGTGTTTCTCAAACAAAAATTACTATGAATAGGGTTCTGGGCTGGGTGCTAGTAGTACAAAGATAGAATAAAAAACTCAGACTGCAGAGCTTTGCCTATAATACTAGGTAGTTAATAAATGTTAGTTGAAATGAATTGAATGAACTAAAAAAAAAAATCACTTATTTGTAGAGGTGAAGTCTCTTTGACCACCCCATGAAAGCCTATTAGGAAAACTTCAATACCAGATATAATACTATTTCAAGGGAAAATGTATTCAGAGTTTCAATTTGGGATTTCAGGAACAAATCTTCCAATGTACCCTTATAGCAATAGTTCTAGAGTTCTGCTTTTCTTTCTTGACTTTCAGCCTCTCTGAGACTGGATGCAAGGACCTCCCATTTCTGGAAATAAACTAGCAAAAAGAGAGAGGGAGGGAGTCACTGGCTATGACTCTCATGGTCTGGGGCAATAGGAATAGTACTTCAAGGTGGGGAGGTGAAGAGTGGGAGGCCTTGATGAGAGATCCTGGGCTGAGGAACTAGGGCATTGCAGAGTCTCCTATTTAAAAACACATAAGCCTTAAGCCTTGAATGACTCTCTATTACAATCTATTATTACTGACTATTTCTGACTTATTTCTGACTTGTTTTTCTCGCCAATCATCCTATCCCTGAAGCAACTGCTATTTTCAGGTGTAATCCTAGGCATCACAGGGTTTACAGGCTTGTGGTCTCATCAGGCAGATTTAAAGACTCAAGTTAGTAGTAATTCTGCCCTTGAAGCAGAATTATGAAACATATGAATGGCTTGTGATTATGCCCCCAATTAAAGAATTTTCACAAAAATTCATTTTTACAAACATTTATTTCATTGTCACGAAGACTCTCTCCCAGTGGACTAAAGGGTTTGAGATCCCGGCCCTGTGCTGGGAAATGTCACTCTTTCCTGTGTGACTAGAACTGACCCACGTCCTCCTACTAGGAACAAAGGGGCACAAGGAAATACACAGGACAGAGTCAACCACTACAGAAATTTATAAAGAAAATAATATTAGATCACTAAGAAGCAGTCTTTAACAAAACAAAACAAAAATACATCTAAAAACAGGTACCAGTCACAGCTTTCTGAAGCAAAACAAGGGAATAGGGTAAGGATCATCAGAACTTCAATATGTTTTTTACTCAAAACTGTAGGTGCTTTCAGTTTAGACATAAATCCCACAGATTGCCTCTTGACGCCTGGAGGCATGAGTTTAAAGAGGTTAACTTAAGCTAATGCGCTGCGGTGCTATGGCAGCCCCAGCACCTTGCTCCTGACCTTGTGTTCTCTCCTTTCTTTACACACTACTTCCTTTTAGTTTTACTCTAATCCCAAACCATGTGATATTTTTTTAAGGAAAAAAACATACATCCTAGAAAACTGTATACATCCTAAACATTCTTACTGCCTTTTAGAGGTAGGATTGCATAGGTTTTCTAGGAGCTTTCTTTGCTAACAGTCACAAGTAGATGTTACAAAAGATATAAGGCTCCCTCCACTACCTTCTTCTTGCCTTTTATTTTTAAACTTAAGCCTCTTTGATTTTTTTTTTCCACTCTATTTCTTACACCTAGATGAGAAAGGAGATCCAGGTGATTAATGGTAGCTGTTTCAGTGCACAAAAGAGTGTAGTAAGATTCATCTATTTTCTAGAAGACAAACTCAGTGAGTCTTCTGGCTCTTTCATCACAGTACTGTAAAATCTCAAGATTTTGAATAGGATGGAATCTTAGAGGTTTTCTGTGTCACCACTCTTTTTTTTTTTTAATCAGAAATGGAGGCCCAGATAAAATAAATGACCCTTCTAAGATCACAGAGGTTGACTGGTTGTTGTCCTTCATTTTCAAAGAGGATCAAAATAACATCACTTTGTCAGGGTCAAAATACAACGTGTCTGACTATGGCTGATCAGATCAATACAAGCTTAGAGGGTTTACAAGCCCCAGGTCAGTCAAGTAAGCAGCAGAGCATGAATTAAGGCCTAGATTTTCTGACCTTAAGTTGAGAGCAGCTGGGGAGAGAGAAAGTGGTGGAACAGGGGACTGGGATGCTATCTAGAAGCAAGGGAAAATAAGAGGAGAAAGTAAAGGATATTCTGAGCATTGGAAGAGCGGCTGGAAGAAAAAAAGGAATTCTTGTGACCACTTAGAAGAGGGGTCAGTTGATCAAGTAAGTAAATACAGTTATCCATTCTACATTGTGACTTTCCCCGTTGTGGTTTCAGTTTATCATGGGTCAGCATAAGAAATTAAATGGGAATTTGGGGGGAGTTTTGCAGAAACCACATATGACACACAAAGGCCAGCAGATGACACAGAAAAAGTTTAGAAACTCAGAAATGCATAAAATATATGTATAATGTTGTATATCAACCCAAATTTTTCAATAAGGTAATATGAACACCCTATAAAAGAAAAAGAACTTCTTCTTGGGTATAAAGGGAGAGCCAAAAAACTTTACACAGATTTTTGAGATCACAGGGGTGCTACACCCCTAACCCCTGCAATGTGGAAGGATTAACTATAATGCATACTTTAGTATTTTGCCTTTTCTCTCTAGCATCAGATACAAACAACTTTCATTTAAAATTCTTATCAACCTAGCTCTGACTTAACTTTTCAGGTTCCTACACTCTTTCATACAAACAAAAATTGGCCTTCTTGGTAGCCCCCTTCTATGACATTCTGTTTATGCACGTTCATGGATTATTCTCTATCCCACTTCTGTCTTCTGGAATCCATGTACATGTGTATATGTATGTGTGTATAAAATCCCCTAACCCATAGTTTTTCATCTTTTCAAAGGAAGGAATAAGGTGTAATTTCTCATCTCTGCCACAATTCCACAACTTTCTGTTTCATTTTATTGTTTTGACATTGTATATATTTTCTTGGTTCTGTTTACTTCACTTTGCATCAGTTTCTATCTTTCCCCATGTTTCTGTGAATTTTTTACATATCTCACTTCTTACAGCACAGTAATATTATATTATATTTATGTACTACAATTTGTTTAGTCATTCCTCAATCAATGGGCACCTACTTTGCTTCCAGTTCTTTGTTCGTGTTAAAAGTGCTGCTATGCTCTTGTGCCAAACTGTTCATTCTCTTTCCAATTCTTTTTTCTATATCTCTCATTCCTTTTTCCATTTTTTCCTCAAGTACTCTCATTTCATTGTTAAAACACTTTGAACTCCTTTTTAAATTCTTGCTCCATCTATTCCAGGCATTCTAGTTGAATTTTTGCCCAGTCTGAGTTTTTCTCTGAGGCTTTGCTTGGAGTCATTATCTTCTGCATTTGCTTCTGAGCTTCCCTACCATGATAAGAGCTCTTTATGGAGGACTCCTTTTTTCAATTGTTTGCTTATTTTTCCAGCCTACTTCCTGACTTTAAACTTCATATTAGGGTTGGAATCCACATATTGAATATTGCCTTATTCCAGGATCTCAGGGACAGGCTGGGTACCTGCAAGTTTTCAATGTTCCTAGAGTGGTATGAGTACAGAAAGAAACTAATTGTTGTCCCTCTGGTCTCAACTCTGAAAATTTCTTTTTTTTTTTTTTAACCTTTTGTTTATTTTTAGTTTACATCATTCATTTCCCTGAGATTTTGATTTACAGATTTTCTCCTCACCTTTCCCCTACCCACCACCCCAAAACAGCAATCCCGCTGTATACCCCCTCCCCCAATCAGTTCTCTCCTATATCCTCCCCCATTACCCTTCTGACTTTCCGGTAGGACAAGATGAATCTCCCTACCCCAGTTCCTGTATATTTCTCTCCTTCCTATTCCACTCCCAACTTGTTCTATTCTCTGCTTTGTCCCTGTCCCTTTACAAAAGTGTATGCTTCTAACAACCTTCCCCCCCAACCTGCCTTCCCTTCCATCCTCCCCTCTCTCATCCCCTTCCCCCCATTTTCTCCTGTAGGCCAATATATCAATTTAGAGTGTATGTCATTCCTTCCCTAAGCCAACTTCAATGAGAATAAGGTTGACCCATTCCCTTTTGCCTTCCTGTTCTTCCCCTCCATTGTAACAATTACCCCTTGCCTCTTCTATATGAGAGGATTAACCCCATTCTGTGTCTCCTTGTATCTTCTCATACTATTCCTCTCCCACTTCTCAATTTCACCTTTTAAAATATTATCCCTTCCTATTCAATTGATCCTGCACCCTCTGTCTATGTACACATGTATATACACACTCACAAATGTATTCATACGCATATATACCCTCCTATATAGACATATGTGTATATATATATATATACATATATATATATATATACACACACATTAATATTCCCCTCAACTATCCTCATACTGAGAAAAGTTTCATAAGTTATAATTATCATTTTTCCATGTTGGCATGTAAATAGTTCAACTTTGATAAATTCCTTATGATTTCTTTTCCATGTTTACCTTCTCATGTGTCTTATATTTGAATGTCAAATTTTCTATTCCGTTCTGGTTTTTTCATCAAGAATGTTTGAAAGTCCTCCACCTCATTTAATGACCATATTTTCCCCTGGAACATTATACTCAATTTTGCTGGGTAGTGATTCTTGGTTTTAATCCATACTCCCTTGATCTCTAGAATATCATATTCCAGGCCCTTCGATCCCTTAATGTAGAAGCTGCTAGATCCTGGGTTATTCTGATTGTGTTTACACAGTATTCAGATTGTTTCTTCTTGGAAGCTTGTAATATTTTCTACTTAATCTGGGAATTCTGG
>CM053587.1:187221157-187256295 GCA_028646515.1 Pseudochirops corinnae
CAATCTTCCCACGTCCTCCATAATTTTCTTAGGCTATAAAAATTGCTGATTTGCATTAGTGGGGGTAATTTCCTCATCATCAATTCCATACACCAGTGAAATCACAGATCCAGTCTGCTCCAAAAAGAAGATAAAGGTGATGACATAATATTTTATTTTGATGTTCCTGTCCTCAAATTTCTTGTCTTTTTTTCATATTCTTTAAGGAGTTTTTCTCTCTTTTCATCTCCTCTAATCAACTGATAGCTTCAATATATTTCTTAAATGAATTATTAGGCGCTGTATACTTTAACATGGATCAGGGATTATGCCTGATGTTATATTATACACTTGGAATGTTTTGGGGATACTAAGTTTTATTAAAGTGCCAATAAATAATACTGACAAAAGTGGTCACTTTTCTGGTGTTTCCTTGAGGCAACAGGATTTCTTTCAATTCACATTACCCTTACCTTCTTTACTCTTACCTCTCCAAAAATGTGTCTATTCCAAATTCTGCTTCTCTTTTCTTTCTGCCCTTTTCTGCTAACAGTTGCTGACATTTGTTATAGACCTTAAGGCAAGAAAAAAAACCCCAACAACTCCGTCATTCATAAATATTAAATTGGTGTGTTCTTATCTGTCCTTCATATGCAAACATGACCCAGCAGCAGGAGGGCACCTGCTATGGTTGTTTTCCCAGTAGTAGTGATGAATTTTCATGCATCCTCTTTCTTTCCATACCTCTTCTGAGCAAAGGCATATATTCTGGGGGGAAACATCCTACTGACTTGGTTTTTGAGGTGAAAAGTACATGTGGTAGGTACATTAGTCCCTACGTAGAACGAGTAGCTTTTATTCTCCTCCATGGCTAAAGTATAATATATGTCTCCTTGTCTATAAGTAAAATATTGAGAGAGAGAAAGAAGAGGGTTACTTTGTGTTTATGGATTAATTATTGAAGGAGACCATGTGTGATTCAGCAGACATGTCAAAAGTGATATTTTCTATGATGCATATATTCATTAATTCAGCAAAGATAACGGACCCTTCTTTCACAGTGGTGTTTACAGATCTTGTTTATGTTTCAATGTCATGCTGAACTGACACCATTTTCTTGAAAAGATTCATTCCACTTCTGATTGCTGTAGGTCATAAGAGTCATTCCTATCCTTATCCTCCGTTAGTAAACAATTTTTTGCATTCTTCCTTCAGTATATTCCTAATTAACACATGCCTTCTTTCCACCTCATTTTAGGCTCCACTTCTCTCATTGACTTATATATTATTCTGGCATCCCTGCATCTCCAACCCACCAGAATAGTTTCATAGCATGCTACATGATTTCAGTGGCAGTAAGCGAGTTGTGGTACTGGTGACTCCATCTTACCATTTAAAGTTTCTTTAAAATGTGCAGATGACGTTAGTGTTTTGTTGTTTTTTTTTAAACAAGTGTTTTAAGCATACCTAATTCTCAGAGCAATGAAGAAACTTTGGGCATGACCCCTATTCTGTTAACCTTAAAGATAAATATATTTCTAATTGACCACATTCCCAAACCCAAAATTTCAAGGTCTCACATTCCTGGCCTCCAGCTTTCATTTCCAACATGGAACTCAAGCCCTGGGACTATGAGCCTGTGATATGGTGACTGTTCAGCAGGATAGTTGAACAACTTTGTATATATGAATTTTATGGAACATCATTCAGTAATGTATGATGAATAAGATAAATTTAGAGAAACCCCAAAAGACTTATGTGCAGTGATACAGTATGAAGTAAGCAGAACCAGTTTCTACAAAGACTTCAAAACTCTAATCATGATATCTGGGGATTGATGATGAAGAATGCCCCCCACCTCTTGACAGAGCTAATGGCCTAGTAATGGAAAATCATACCTACATTTTCAAACATAGCTAAAATATTTATTTGTTTTGTTCAACTATACTTAAGAGTTGTAAAGGAGAGCTTCTATTTGAGGTAGGGAAGAGTTGGTAGGTAGCAATAGAAATTTTTTCAAAAAAGAAAGGAAGAGAGAGAAAGAAAAAAGGGAAGAAGGAAGGAAGGAAGAAAGTAAAGAAAGGAGAAAGAGCATATCTTGGAAAGGACAGTATCTTTATTGCATAGTAAAAATCACAACTTCAGCAATAATACAAACTGTGAAAAATCTAAGTGGTGGCATATTAAAGCAGCTTGATGTATACCCTGAACTTCAGAATGTGTCAGATGTTGTTTGTTCATTCAATAAGCATATTTTAAACATCTACTGTATGCAAGGCTATTCATTTCAGAGATGGAGATTACAACATTTCTAAACTGGAATTAGACACACCTAAATGGAAATATATATATCTTCATCAACATGTAGGTAAGGTGGTGTAAGATTATGCAATAGGTACAATGTACCTATAAGATAATGGGAATGCACCCTGTGGAAAGTAAAGTGGTTAACCTTCTCCCTTCCCCTTCCAAGACAGGCTTGAAGACCCTTTGTGTAAAAATCTGAGAATCATAACAGGAGCTGCCTCTTTCACTGTGTTGTAACATGAAGCTCAAACAGTAAAGCAAGCCAGATTTATTGAGGGGAGATACTCACAAAATGAAGAGGTAGTCTGGGAGGATCGATACAGGGTGGTCTGCTGAGGTAGTGTATGAAGTTAAGTGCCTAGGGATCTGGGTACCTGGTCCCCAACCAGTAATTCCTGGTGGGTTCTTATAAGATTCTTATATAGTTCTAGCAGGAACAAATATTGGGGGAAGGGATACCTAGGGACTGGTGCTGATTCATGCTAGAGGAAGAAGGCAAGACTCTTGGGAAATTGGTAGCTAGTTGATATTCAAATTGCTTGGGAAAAGGGCTTTTGGACCATTATTGCTGATTTTACTGACAGGATGACTCAGGAGTTTTTGAGCTTCCCTGGAGTTTTTTCATTTAGTAGAGAAGTTACTGGAATCATTATACTGCTCAACTGTGGAACCCAGACATCCCTCAAGGGCATAGGAAGGGGACGGGAAACCCCTGAAACACTCTCAAGGTCCAGAATTAGAAGAAAAATGGCAGAAAAGTATCTTCAGGGACATTCTATTTCCTTGTCCCCCATGAGATAGCACTGGAAACTTTTAAATCTTAAAATATAAATTAAAATGTCAGAATATCTCATAAATAAAATAATAGAGCAATAATTCTGTTTTCCATTCCAAAAAAGTATTGTAATATTTTTAAATGGTTTAAGATACCATAGCTGTGTTTATTTTTAAAACATTACATACTACAAGTAAAGGTTTCTGAAATCTTAGTGCTTAGAGATCCCAGAGGTCTTTAAATTCCTGGGATTGATTTGAAGAAACTAATGGTAAATGAGAGATACTTCCAAGAAACACCTTGCCAGAACAAATGAAATTGCATACAATAAGTATGCATCCAACTGAGGAAATAAATTTTCTGAAGCTAAACTTCGTGGTATAATTATGAGGAATAAATGATGGGTGAAATAACATCAGTCAATCAGTAAATATTTATTGAGCCCCTGCTACTTGCCAGGCATTGTTCTAAGTGCTGGGGTTAGAAAAAGAGACGAAGACAGTCACTGTCCTCAAGGAGCTTATAATCTGATGGCGGACGCCAACACAAAAGAATCAGAAAAGAATCAGAAGGAATCAGAAAGATATGAGTGGATTCAACCGTGCAGGATAATAAGATTTCCCAATGATGAATTTCTTGGGGAAAGAATGCATGGTGGAGAAGTCCAAAGGCCAAAGTGCAACCACCAGGAGTTGAAGGTTCATATGGGATGATTGGTGAGGTGGGGGGTGGGAGGCGGGTCTTAAAGATCATCTTGTCTACCACACATTTTACAAATGAGGAAACTAAACCTCAGATGTGAAGTAACAAGAGGTGGTATTTGAACCCAGGTCCTCTGCCTTTAAATCACATGTTCTTTCCGTGGTAAATCTCCACTTCTAACCAGCAAAGCATTCCTAAATAACTTCAAGCTAGCAAATCATTGTCCTCTGATAGGAAAACAGTGCTGATGGTATATGTACAAGAATCAAAAAATGTTGTATCCAACAAATGGCCCAGGGCCACTTTTACTTAACTTGCTAGGGAAAGGAAAGGAATTGCTGCTCCATGGGATTTCAAAGTAGCACTAAATGTTACCTTTATACCAATACTCAACTGAGAACATTTCACTAACCTCTTTTCTGAAAGATACAAAGGGTCTTGATTTGCAGATAGCTCATGGATATAAAAAGAAAGTGACAAGTTGGTCATTAAATGCTACCTTACCTTTTATTCCAAAAATGTAGGGCATGTTTTCCCTAAAGAATTGCCTTCTCTTATCCAAATATTTAGAAAGTCTTGGAACCCAAATATTCAGTCTTTTATTTAGTATTTTAAGGAGGCAGTCAGCAGTAGTACAGAGATGGCTTCCAAGTCATGTGGACCTAGGTTCTAGAGCTACATCTGACCCATACTGGCTGTTTGACCCTATGTAACCCTGACCAATTCTCTAAGACTGTAAAATACAGATAAGTTACATATGTACATTGGTAGAGAAAATTCCTCACCAGGAGCTCTCTACATAGATGAAATCACAGGTCTGATAAGAAAAAATGCTTTGCATCAAGCATTTATTAAGTGCTTACTATATGCAGTGCACTATTCTAGGTGTCAAGAGAGGCTGCCTTGTTAAACCCTCTCCATCTCCCACTGCAGAATAACGCCAGAATTAAGGAGATAGCAACTGGGCTTGGGGACAGAAAGGTAGTAATGAGAGGTCAGGCTTCTCTGTTACTCTGAGGTTTGCCAGTAAGCATTAGAGAAAAGCAAGGTGAGTCTATCCCGGTAGGTTGGTATTTGATAAGGTGACCCTTTCTGTTACTGCGCTTAAGGAGCTGTTTATCTTGGTAGGAGGGAGTTACTGAGGTAGGTGGCAATGCAACAGAACTTCGGTTATTTGTTATTCCTGTCCAGCCTTCCCCATGTGTCTTCATTCTCTATCCTTAGGAAAATCTTATATGCCAAGGCATGCTGTAGTCTCAGCTTGGGCACAGAAAGATTTGCTCAGTGATTAATTTGAATAAAAACATTGGCAACAGTTTTATCTTTGATACCAGCTCCCAAATCATTTATTATACTCTAAGGCATTCCTGTGTCCAACAGATAGCCAGAGGCACCACCTCTGCCATCACCTCCATCATCAGTGATGCTTCACGTTTCCTTCAAAGATGCTGCTTTGCTTTTTACTTCTAGTTAAAGCAGACAGATATCTAGTTAATGGATGATACTTTGATGGTGAAAAAGCAAATTTCTAAGTGTGTGGTTTTTTTCAAATTCCCCTCATGTTAATGATTGTGCTCTTACAGCCCTGCACCAAAATGATGTGTTTATGAGCAGTTTGCCAATGCCTCGCTCTGCTTTAGTCTGACTGTTATTGCCAAGAAGACAGGTGCCCTTTTCCAACCCTGCCCATGTAATGCCTGTGCAGTGTTTTCATCCTGATAAATAGTTTGCTTCTAAAACCTGTAGGCAATAGTTGGCATTTTGTGGTATTCATATCTCAGTGATAGCTTTGGAAGAGTAGGGTTTTCTGACTCACTTGATTTCCCATTTAACTACGTTTCTGTTTATATAGTAAAACTACTTACAACCAAGGGGACAGCTATGTAAAATGGCATATCCAGCTCCTGCCCTCTGCTTCATATTTCCACAAATGCATGAGTTAATATATTAATTATAAGCTTCCCCTAAGTAACATTGCTTTGGTACATATTTGAAACGGGATTTGTTTTTCTTGCCTTCTTAATGAGTGGAGTATTGGGAGGTAGAGAATTTAGGAACTAAATGTTATATATATAGATATATGTATGTGTATATGTATGTATATATATACATATATAATTTCTTCCACTTAAAAGTATTTTTTCTATAAAGTTAGTTTTCGACATTCATTTTTGTAAGATTTTGAGTTCCAAATTTTACTCCTTTCCCTCCTTATTCTCCCCCCTCCCTAAGACAGCAAGCAATCTGATATAAGATATACATGTACAATCTTGTTAAACACATTTCCACATTAATCGTGTTGTGAAAGAAGAATCAGAACAAAAGGGGAAAACCACAGGAAAGAAAAAAAAATGAAAATAGTATGCTTTGTTCTGCATTCAGACTCCATGGTTCTTCCTCTGGATGTGGATAGCATTTTCCATCACGAGTCTTTTGGAACTGTCTTTGATCATTGTATTGCTGAGAAGAGTCAAGCCAGTCATAGTTGACCATTGCACAGTGTTGCTGTTACTGTGTACAGTGTTCTTCTGGTTCTGCTCACTTCACTCATCATGAGTTCATATAAGTCTTTCCAAGTTTTTCTGAAATCTGCCTGCTCACCATTTCTTATAGCACAATAGTATTCCATTACATGCATATACCACAGCTTATTCAGTCATTCCCCAGTTGATGGACAACCCCTCAATTTCCAATTCTTTGCCACCACAAAAAGAGCTGCTATAAATATTTTTGTACATGTGAGTCCTTTTCCCTTTTTTTTTATGATCACTTTGGGATATAGACCTAGTAGTGGTATTGCTGGATCAAAGGATATGCAAAGTTTTATAGCCCCTTGGGCATAGTTTTGGGAACATATTTTAAATTTAAAAAAAGAAAATGTTGCTCTGGTCAACATCATTTTGCTATGGAGTTGTAAATATATAATTTTCAAAGGCCACCATAAGTCAGGGCACCCCACTGTAACATGATTCTGCCAATCCCCTTCATCCCAATTCAGCCCTGGTTTTGAAATTCTTGCTTCTAAGTTACTCAGACAGACAGACAGACAGACACACACACAAACACACACACTTCTCCTAAAGAAAGAAGTTGTTCTAACTGGAATTCTACACATAACTAAAGAAAGTCCCTATTGGAAGATTGTTACAAATAACAACCCTGGACTTGGTGTCAGGAGACCTGAGTTTCAATTCCACCATCTGCCATTTTACCAGCTTTGTGATTTACAGTTTACAGATGAGCTAATCTCTTCAAGCTTCAGGTTACACATTTGTAAAACAGGGATAATAATGGTTTTACTGTTTACCTTACAAGGGTTAGTAAGGAAAGCCTCTGTGCACTTTTAGACACTATAGAAATTCAAGTTAATGTTGCAACACATCCAAATAAATGGTTGTCTGATTAATATTGTTCTTATCAGTAGGAGCTCTATTCATAATAATCAAGTTAATGTTGTACTTGAGCCCAAGGGAAAAAAAGAGGCAAGATCTAGATATTTAGATACAGATGTGATCCCCAGGTTCATGCTTCTAAAATCTATCGATTTAAGCTAGCTTCTGCAGGTTCAGTTATTGTTTCATTGGTTATCCTACTCTTCCAGTATTTGGAAGGAATAAGGAGACAGTGCTTCTGGAGATCCCGGGTTTCTCTACAGATTGGTTTTTTGGCGGGTAAGTAATAATAACCAAGGACACAATCTGAGCTATATGATTTATTAGCAAAGTGGTCATAATAAAAGGAGTTTTGAACTTATTGGGAGTCCAGTTTTTCCTTCACAGGAAAGTATCTTCCATTTATTTATTCCATATTTATTCCATTGTTGCTATGGAACTACCTTTCTTCCACCCCATCCCAACACAGTTTTGCTCAAATTTTTACTAAACCAGTTAGCAAATTAGAGGTGGGGTGTGCTTTTATATATTTTCAAAAGGATTATCAGAGATCATCTTGTCAACTTCCCATCCAAAGTAGGGGTCCCTTCTAAAATACCTCATCAACCCTCTTCTTCGACACTTCAAATGTTAAGGAACCCATTAGCTCCACAAGACAGTTGATTCAATTTTTTTTTTCTTTTTGGAGGGGGGAAGGTAGGGCAATTGGGGTTAAGTGACTTGCCCAAGGTCACATGGCTAGTCAGTGTTAAGTGTCTGAGGCCAGATTTGAACTCAGGTCCTCCTAACTCCAGGGCTGGTGCTCTGTTCACTGTGCCACCTAGCCAGCCTCATTGATTCAATTTTTGAATTCCAGTTTTTATGAAGTCTTCCTTATATTGATCCAAAATCTGACTTCCCATAGCTTCTGCTCATAGTTCTACCTTGTAGAGTCAAAAAAGATGTTCAACTTTAACTTATCTTCCACATGACAGTCTCTTCAGTTTTGCTGCTGAGTATCTTCCAGATGTGACACAGTCCCAGACTGACTCCTTGGTGTCTCTTCCTTACACCTGGGAGTTCAAGGAATACTCCTTGCTTAGAATTATGCCTTTGCTCATCCCTGTCACTATTTATTCTTTCACATGATATCTTCTGACCAAGGTCTGTTAGTAGAAAGAGGCACAGATTTTGCTATTCTTGCCTGCCCTGCTTTGGGTTAGAGGCCCTTTACCTTCCTTTATGTTTTTTAAAGGTCTTTTCTGTTCATAATTGCTGAAACAAACAAACGAAAAATCATAAATGTAGTGGCTTGATGTAACACAAGGAATTCCATTAAAAAAAAAAAACAACTAGGGGCAGCTAGTTGGCACAGTGAATAGAGCAGTGACCCTGTTGTCAGGAGGACCTGAGTTCAAATCCTGCCTCAGACACTTGACACTTCCTCAACTGCCTTGCCTTCCCTCCTCCAAAAAAAAAAAAAACCCAAGTATAAGAAATAAGTCGTTTTTATTATAGACATAAGGACCAAGGTCTTGATTTCCTAGGTTCTCTGTATGCATTGACTGACCCACTTTTTTTTTAACTCATTAAGGCAGCTTTGCCCAAGGCTTTTAGTGTCCTTTACAGTGGAGGGAGTAGGGGAGCTAGATCTTTTCTAAGGTTTCACTCCTTTGTTCTGTTTCAGACATTAATCAGCTCATTTGTCTCAGATAGAATTAATTGTTAGCTCAGAGGAAACTAAGATTCAGTCTCTGTTCTAAGCATCCTCCACTTCCACACTAGAAAGTCATTTTAGATAATTTTCTTACAGTTCCCCTCTCCAAATTAAAACTAAAATCAAACCACTCTGGTTAATTATTAATATTCACTTTCTCCACTCTAGTTATCATAGCATTTAAAAGCCTAAAGACCATAAAAATAATTTTGTCTAATTCCTTCATTTTTATAGATGGGAAAACAGACTCTGAGGGGCTAAGTGACTTATCCAAAGTCACATGTTAATAAGAGAGATTGGAAGCACTTTTATCCTGCTTTTTCCACCACAGTAAATTCAGGAGACAAATCCTGTTGGCATCTTTAAAATATATGCCATAATAAAAAGAGAGAGAGAGAGAAGAAAGGAAGGAAGGAAGGAAAACCTTCTAGAATGACAAAGGCCAATTTCACCCTGTCTTGTGAAGCTACTTCCACTTATTACTACCCCTGAAAGTATCTATAGATTCATCAGTCATAGATTAAGTTGTGTAGGACCTTAAAGACCATCTAGTCCATTCCTCTTCTTTTACAATGAGGATACTGAAGCTCAGAGAGGTGAAATAAATTGTTCATTGTTATTCAGGTTGCAATTGGCAAAGCCAAGATTTAACTCTGATCTTCTGACTTCAGATCTTATGTCCTATACACTATGAGATTCTACTTCCTGTGCCTGTGTTGGTGATCTCCTTAGCAGTCTTACCCCACTCCCTCATTTTCATCAAATAACATTTCTTGAGCCTGGGGTATGCATCTGATTTAATAATGTTATGAATTTTCCTCCTTTCCTACTTGTGTTGGACTATTTGGGGCCTAGACATAGACTGTTCGTGTGTCCAAGAAACTTGAGATGGCTCCATTGTAGTAGAAAGAAAGGGATACTCCTGGATATTTAAAGGGTTAGAGGTGGCTTAGCCTCTCCTTTCTTCTCCAACCTTCTCATAGACTTTCTTTTGGTAATCACTGCCGCCAAGCATCCATTCATTTACTCAACAACCAATTATTAAGTCCCTTCTAAATGAAAAAGTCATATGTAAGTCCTAACTTTAGATTTTTTTTTGAAACTCAGGGCAGGGCTTTCTTATAATTTTATACCTTTATTAGAGTCTGTTTTGATTCTTTGTTCTTTGATTCCAACAGTCTAAGCTATTTTTCCTAACTTTGGGTTACCAACATTAGAAATTAATATCTTAATGTAAGTCTCCAATGAAATGTTACATGGGCTGTGATTAAGTGTAGTCAGAGCTCTGAAACCTACAACTTGATACCTTCCTCTAAGTTGGTATTGGTAAATGAATCAAGAATCTTTCAGTGTGATTGAGTCCACCTATATAACAACTCATGGACCACCCCAACCTGGATTTATTTCTCCATCCTGTTTGAAAGGATATTATGATGGTGTTTCCTAATATCTTACCAATCATAGTCCTCCAATCTCATAATGTAATAGTCGCTCACAATGCCATACATTATAAAGGAGATTGCAAAAAAAATAAAATGTATATCTCTTCCAAAATTTTCACAAGTGGAAAGCAGAAAACTTCAGAACTCTCTACCTAATAAATGACAGGTATTTCCAAGCAGAGCATGATTAGAAATGTAAAAAGCAAGGTTGTTTTTAAAAAAATACTGAGACAAATGGAAGATAGCTTCTGAAATTCACCCTTAGGTAACAGAAACACTTAGAATGAATATGCTAAGGTAGAAAACAGATTTTAAAACGTCTGGGGAAATGACAACAAGCAGTTTAAGAGTGAAACTCTTAGATAACATACCGCCAAAGATTATACTGTTATTTTTCTTTTTCTTACACAACTTTGACCCTCAATCTGCTATTAACTAATATGAGCAAGTAGTTTAACCTCTTGGGCCTCAATTTCTTTTGTGAGGAAATCCTGTAAAATGAGAAAGTTGTATTTGATTATAAGTTCCTTTTCATCTCTATTTTTTTTTCGTACATTGTTTTGTGGGGACAGCCTGCAACTACTTATTTTGACCACGAGATGGTGCTTATGTATTTTAGAGTCAGAGATTACTAGCTTTGCCAAAGAGTTTCTAGTATAATCCCTTTCTTTTACATTTGAGGTAAGTGAGGCCTAGAAAGGTAAAATAACTTGCCAGAGAATGTCTCAGTAACAAGAATATATATTTATTTATGTTATTTATTTATAAATTGTATTTATAAATTATAATTTATTTATATATGTATATATGTATGTATATATATTTACCGTTCTTCACAATGTCCGGTAATTGAGTGAAATATTGATCTTTGTTTTTGTTTTTTAGGTAAATTGAAATGAATAACCAGATTAAAGAAAATGCAAAATGTTTCGAAGGAAACATAATGATAGACAGCAAAGACTAGCCCATTTTATCAAAACATTTACAAAAGATCATAGATTCAAACAAAAATTTCAATTCATTCATTCTTCCACTTATTCAAAAAATGTTTACTGAGCACCTGTTATGTACATGGTGTAGGAGATGTGAAAAAGATATACTTTGTGCCCTCGAGAAGGTCTTGATTCATCATTCTGTTACACTCTTATAAAAATTGTACTTTATATTGATACGATCCTAAAACACAACAGGGAACTTGCTGCCTACCAAGACAATCCATTTAGTCCTTGGACAGCTCTGATTACTGAGAAGCTCTTCCTGATATTGGATTGAAATTGTCATTCCCCTCCCATCTACTTAAACCCCTTTAAAATCATTCCACTAATGGTTCTAGTTCTGACCTCCATGGCCAAATGACATAATGCCTCTTCTATATGACAATTCTTCGTGTGTTTATTCCACCTTAATCTTTTCCCTTGGCCAAACATCGTCATCATCTTCAAATGTGGAATTGTTTCAAATCCCACTACCACCCAAGCTGCCCTTCTTTGAATAAGCATCTAGCTTATCAATATCCAAAGTGGTGCTGAAAGTCCAGTCAGCTTTGTGATTTCATTTAGCAAACTGGCAAAGACAACAAAAGAGGAACATTATAAATTCTGAAAGGGCTTCATGAGACAGATATACTAATACACTGTTGATGGAGCTTTGAATTGGTTCAAACATTCCAGAAAGCAATTCTTAATTAAGTTTGTTGGGTTTTTAAGGTGACAAAATGTCCTTTAACTGTTGTTACAGAACAAAAGGAAAAGAAGACAAAAGACTCGATAAATAGGTCAGAGAATGACATATATAAGTACCTTCACCCAACTCATTTGGGTTACACATATGTATGCACATATATACATATATATATGTATATGCTTTTTGACCCCAGAGATGCCAATGTTAGGCATGTATGCCAAGGAGATAAAGACAATAAGAAAGATCCCAAATACCAAAATACTGTTAGCAACACTTTTTTTTTTTGGAGGGGAGAAGGCAGGGCAATTGGGGTAAGTGACTTGCCCAAGGTCACACAGCTAGTAACTAGATTCAAATTTGAACTCAGGTCCTCCTGACTCCAGGGTCGATGCTCTATTCACTGTGCCATCTAGCCACCCCGCTAGCAATATTTTTCATGATAGCGAAGACCTAGAAACAAAGCCCATCAGTTGTAGGGCAACCCAAACCTCCTCATTTCTGATCTAATGCTCTTTTTATTACAGCATGCCCTTTGATCTTTCCATCTAGAATTTCTTCCCTTTTCCTTTCCCCCTTTATAAATTCTATCCTTCCTTCAAAGCCCAGGACAAGTACCACCTTCTCCATGAACTCTACCTCAGTTGCTTTGATATTAACTCAATCTTCCTTGCCTGAACTCCTGTCCACCCACATAGCACTTAATTATATATTGTCACTTATTCAACTCTACTAGTTTCATGTGCATAGTTTTACCTTCCCAATTAAAGTGAGAAAGGCAGAACTCTCATCTTATGTCTCTCTTATATCCTATATAGTGCTAAATACAGAGTAAGTTCCATAGTTCCACGATCTGTACACCACTGAAACTTATTACGTGGTTTTCCACAGTTGTCATGATTTCATACACACACACACACACACACACACACACACACACACACACACACACACAGAGCAAACATGGCAATGGGCATCACTGAATTAAGTAAGGCTGGTGGCCAGACTCCAAACATTTGGACCATCACTGAGATTGCATGCGAAGCCTTTCTAGCACATTAGTACCAGCCAGAGCTTGTACTCTTACTTCATCAACCCAAGTGCACAGGGTCGTGCTGCACAGGGTAGTGCTGCACAGGGTAGTGCTCATTTCCATAATACCTCCAGGAATGATGTGGAGAATCGGTCCTACCTTCAATTAGCATTTAGGGATGGCCACTGAATTTGTACTTCCTTAATTAATTACCTTCCTTACTACATTTTATCTCATCTAAAAATAAGTAATGATTACTCCTTTTGAAGAGAGAAGTCCTACATTGAATCAGTATATTAAAGAACCAAGACATGACACCAAGTCCCTCCAGTTTTCCCAAATAGCATGATGCCTGGAATATAGTAAGTGCTTAAAAAGTATTTATTGAATAAATGAACACTGAATAAAAATTTCAATGAATATATGAAAAAATATAGAGTATTTCAACTGCAAGGCCTTAGATTTCTTGTTAAAGTATAAAATTGAGGAATTTGGAGATTTTCTATGGCCTTGATAAGATGTTATTAGTGTTCTTTCCAGGACTCTATTGGACATGCAACTAATTTGTAGCTTATAGTAGTCCTCATGGAAGAGTTGTGACTAATGTTAGGTTCTAATGATGGAAAACATCTGGACAAGTAGAAGAGATAGAAGGAGCAGCATGAGTAAAATCCTGGAAGTAGAAATAAAGAAGGAGGTTGGTGGCAAGAAAGGCATCATGTTACCTCTGAATCAGAGATGAATATGTTTCTTGATTTGGAGACTCTTAGTGATTGGGTACTTCTTGGAAAACATGCTCACTACTTTTGGCTTCCATGTCCCCATTCAGAAAGCATAGGGAAATTTCTACCTTACACTATCTAGGATACTGACAGTAGTTTCTGCCTTTCAAGGACATACTTAATAATATTGCAAAAGGAATCTTTAGTGATAAAATGAGAGAAACAAAACAGAAACTTTTAAAATTCCTTCATTCAACAAGAATTTATAAGTGTCCAATGTGTGCAGTGTTGCAATAATGAGGGAACTATTCCTAGCTTAGGTGCAATATTACCTAACCCTGCCCTCAGGAAACTTATACTTTTTATTTAAATGAACAGCCAATGCCTGTGAGCATCCCACGGTGTAAATGTCCAAAATAACAGTACCAACCTGAGAGGCATCCAAATTGAGATACTTCTTAAATTTCTCCTTCTCTCTCTGTCTCTCTCTCTCTCTTTCTCTCTCCTTTTCTTTTTTGTGCCTATCTTTCTCACTTGTACTGACTATATTTGTGATTTGCAAAGAGGAAATATTAGTGGCAGATTTGTCACAAACTTCTCCAGCCTCCAGAAAACGCCATTTTTCATTTTCAGGTTTTCCACAATGGCTTCTATCACCAAGTCATTGTTGTGAATTGTGGATGTTGTATATTGATGCTGGTCATTGATATGCTGCTCAGGGCATTTAAAAAAATTCATAACCAGCCTGATGCTTTTCTGCACATTTATTTCTTTGTGATCATTCTCCTAAATTTTCCTTTGATTTCTTTTTTTTGACTTTGCCAGAATCTGTACTGTCTAGACCACTATAGTCAGTTGCAGCAATGACCTTCATGATCTCCAGCCCCCCGTTGCCACTCCATGAGCCCTCTCTACTGATAGTCTCATACTTAATGAGAATCTTTTTGACTATGGTTCCATTGGCTGAGAAAGAGGAAATGCAAGCCATGATCTAGCTTCAGTTACCCTGAACATCCTGTGAGCACAGTAAGCCTGACTAACTTCTGTAATATCTTTAGTCTACTCAGAAAACAGAGAGGAAGAAATATCCCAGCAGAGGCAATAAATAAAAGGAATGTAGTCAGATCTAATAAACTGGGTCAGTTGATTGTAGGAGAAGGAGTTGAGAGGCTAAGACAGTAGAATAATGGAAAACACACTAGCCTGGAAGCCAGTTGACCTAAGTTCTTTTCCCAATTCTACCATTATCTCTGAGCCTCATAGTTTCTTAACCTGTAAAGTGAGGGGCTGGGACTAATAATCTCTAAGGTACTTTATAGCTCTTAAAAAAAAGTAGTTGCTTGGGGTTGATGGATTAAAGGCTACTACAAACACATAGCGCAAGACTACTGTTAGGAGAGAGTGCCTTATTATATGATTGTACTATTGCGCAGTGAATGTAGAGATTTGCAGTTTAGATGGGCAAGGTACTGTGATGTGAGGGACTCTGAAGTTTCATTGACATGTATACTCAATTCCCAAAGCTGATCTTGTGGTAGAAAGAGAGAATATGAGCTTCCTTTAGGAAAGATGAAATAAGTCCTGGGGGAATTATATTACAACAGCAGCAATTTGAAAAGGATGTCAAGAGGTGGCATATGGCTATCAAAGGATAAGAAGTTGAAAAAGGATAGTAATTGTGGACAGGGTCTGGGAGTGGTATTGGGGAAAGAGGAGAATCACAGAATTTCAGCATTAGAACTGACCTTAGCAGCCATGTACTCCAAACAAACTCAAAAGAAATATTTTCTGTAATGGACCAGTGGTCACCTAACCTCCATTTGAAGCCCTCTAATGACAGAGATTCCACCATCCCCTAAGACCACACATCTCATTGTTGGATTTTTCCTAAAATCCAACCTAATTTTGACTCTTCACAGCTCCCATCTAGTTCTTTTAGTTCTGACCTCTGGGGTACCAGGAATTTAATCCATCTTCCACATGACAACCCTTTGGATACTTAAGCAGAGTGATCATATTGTCTCCCAGTCTTTTCATTCTCCAGGCTAAATTTCCCCATAACTCTGTTTGAGGACTGGATTGGCTCTCCTTGGAAAAAATGAGGGAGAATAGGAATGAGGTATCTTCAGAGGAGAGGTAGGTTTTTATTTTCAGGATGAGGAGGTTGGGGAAAGAAATTTATGATTAAAAAAGACCTAAAGGAACCCCGCTTTTTCTTAAAGACAAAAAAAACCCTAAATAAGGATGTTAGCTTTGTTGCTGCCAGCATTACCTACCTCCTACATCTTTCTGTCCCTTACACAATTTTAGGCTTGAAAAATGTTGAAAGTTCTCTCCTTAAATAATGCCCTTTCTAATTTAGCACAATAAACTAGTGAATAAACCTGCTTTTGTGCACTCTTTCTACCCCATACTCAGAACAACTTAATGAAACTTTCATGGGGAGTAATAAAATGAAGCAATATACATACATACATACATACATATATACACACATACATGTGTTTGTGTGTACAACTGTATGTATATATACAGATAGCTTCACATATAGCATGTATAATATATATGTGCACAGCTTCATTTGATTTGGCAAATTGTTCCAGTTTTATACAGATTTACACATTTTGGGATATTTCTTATTCCATTGCCTGTTCTAAATCACATTACTTTAACAACTGATATTTAATATGACACATTAGATAGCCTAATGATGGTAATTAATGTCAGAAATGGGGGTGAGAATCACAGAATTTTAAAGTTGGAAGGAATCTCAGTGATATTCTGGCCCAACCCATACTCAAAAGGAGTCCACACGATAACATATCCAGTAAGTCATCGACCAGGAGGGTCAGAGACAATTATTAAAATTGCTTTTTTCCCTGTACAAAATCAGAGTTGTTTGTGAATGTTTAACAGGCACTTAGACATAACTGCATGAGGCTATCCTTATAGGCAAGCACTCTCTTAAGTTATTTTTGTCTTCTTTTGGTAGAGGGAGTGGGAAGCTCATAAAGTTATTATAGCAGCTGAAACTTTTTCTAATGCCATTTGAATGTTGGAAATTATTTTTTAATAAACGGGAACTTGACTAAGGCTTCCCTGGTCCACTTTAAAAAAAAATTTAAATGATTACAATATGATTTTAATAAGCATGTTTTGCTTAGGTCACATTCTGCTGTCTGTACTGCTGAAAGCTATACTTAGGGAATTCCCTCTAAGATGTTTTTAAAGAAAGGAAACGCGAAGGAGGGAGGGAAGGAGAGAGGGAGAGAGAGAGAATGAGAGAGAGAGAGAGAGAGAGAGAGAGAGAGAGAGAAACTGTGTGCCTTGAATGTCTTTCCAGAGGAGAAGAGGTCTATGCACATGGCAGACACGTCTATAGCCCCTCCACCAGTGTTACTGACAGCACCAATTCTGATTGCAGCATTTTGACTTCAGTTTCCTCCTCTGCCTGTTCTCAAATTAGTGTCTTCATGTGCCTTTCGTAAGTCTTTATGTTCCTTTTCTCTCTAACAATTCAGAAACATATATTTTTGTGTCTTAAGTTTCTTTCACCAAGTGTTTGGCAACTCCAGAGTTCCAGCTGTTCTTCTGTGTGTCCTCAGAGACCATCCTCACTCTTTACCCCTAAGATATGGCCTCTCGTGCAGTGTACCTAAAGGCATTCACTAGCAGTCTTAAGGCCTCACGCTCCTCTGAGCAAGGCTATCATTTTCCTAACTCCTTTCTGTGACTACCTTTTCTCTCTGCTCTCCTGTCTTCTTTGCAGGGCTTGCTTTCCATCTCTGGAGGTGGGCGAGCATTCATTCTCCTGTGTGCCTGCCACACTGAACTGCTCCTTTCTCTGTTGCTTGGTAACAGATGATTGTATAGCAAGTGACTGTCATCCTTTCCTCAGTGTTCTACCTACTCTTATTGCTTGAGTTGCTTCATTTCAGTCAGCCAGTGATCTGAGGTCCCAATCAGATTTTTCAAAACAAGATTGAGAATTTATTTTTTGGGGGCTAAGTTATGAAAAGCATCCAGAATCCTTTAGCATGGTGCAGTGAAAAGACTGTGGAATTCTGATGATTAAGACCCAAGTTTGAATACCTCTTATGCCATTGGCTAGCTGGACAATCTCTTTTACCTCTTTGAGCTTCAGTTTCTTTAGTAATCAAACGAGGGCATTGGACTAGTATTTTTCAATGTCATTTCTGTGTCTAAAGCTTATGATTCCTTAGTCTTCAGATGTAAAATGAAAGTTCTGAATGGGATGACCTCCCTTCTAACTATAAGGTCCAGTGTTTCCTATAACTGGCTGAATTAAAAAGTTCTGCTCTTTAGAAGATAATGGATTTACAGTCATGGAAAGATAAGAGATTTTACTATGGAAAGTTACTAACAGTGCTAACTCTCTGGTCCTTTTATGGTTATAGCATACTTGTGTCTTTGGACTATCTAATCCTACTTGGATGCTTAACACAGAAGGAAGCATTTAATTATACTTGTTGGTCCTGGACTATTGGCAGTCCTAGAATAATGCTGCAGATACAAAAAACGTTTATAGGCTACTTTGAAAACATGGTATATTTTTTTTATTCATTTATATATTATTATGGTGTTGGTGGGAAGCAGCAGAGTTTAACGTATAGAGCCTGGAGTGAAAATACATACAGTAAGAGAGTTTTTAGGATCCTATGATTAAAAATTAGGCTAGATCTCAGAATATGACATCCTTATTCTATGTATAAGGAAACAGGCCCAGAGAGTTTAAGAGATTCATCCAATATCACATAGGTAATAAGTGGCAGCAGTGTAATTCAGACCCCAACACTACTTACTATCCATGTGATTCTGGGAAAATCTAGTCCACGCAGGCCAATCGCATTCAGCCGAAGAGTGACTTTGGGAAAGTTTTCCCTCCCCACTTCCCCTTCAGTTTATCTATCTATTAACTGAGATATTTCACAAGAGCTAATCTGTATGCATGCTTGAATCTTTTCGCATGGGAAGATTTGTAAACTCAGAATAATTTTACTTTTATTACCTTCAGTATTTTGTAATCTATCAGTCACTTTTCTCTGTATAAGAATATTGTTTCAAGGTCTGGTGGGTTTGGGGGTGGGTTTGACGTTTGTCTTTTGGGTTGTGTAAAATAAACAGACCTAGATGAATAAATACGTTTGTAGTATTGTGTTTCATTTCAAAGAAAAATCTTTCTTAATTGCAATAAAGTCCTGACATGAATCAAACCTTGGTAATCAATAGGAGCTCATATCTCACTACAGTTTGGCTGTTTGTTCGACTTTATCATTGTGGTTGTTACTAACTATTCAATATGTTGACTCAGAGGGAAAGTCTTCAGACAATTTGTTTGTTGTACTCAGTCGTCACAGGGCCTATTAGATCATCTAATTAAAGAAAAAAAAGAGTTTGTTGTCTTGGAATTTCTCCAAAAGTTGTTTGTGTCTTAGCCAAGCCTTTACTTAAACTGTACTATCTTAACTCTCAGATCCATCTCTTCATTAGCATTAATTTTCTGGGTTTTTTCTCCTCACAGGTTGACAAATAAATTTGTTTCATAAGATGAAGCCTATACAAGAAGGCCCACTTCTCATTATGTTGTATTCAGCTGGCACATGTATTCTTTACTAATGCAGATTCCACCTTTAATGAAAATGAATTAATCTCTGCTCCCCTCCACTGCCCCCCATCCCTAACCCCATCCCTGCTCAGTCCTATTCCCCCTCTCGGTTTTGAATCAATTTTAAATGATTCTGTATGGTCTCCTAGTTTTTTAACGTTGTGTATACATTGGTTTCAATGACAAAATATCATGCAAAATCTTTAAGTATGTGGGGACTACTGGGGTGTGTGTTTATTTGATCCGGAACTGTGATACCACTAGTGTAAGGATCTCAGGGTGGAAACTCACTCTACTGATGCAGACATGGAATACAGACCGTTCTCACTTTATGTAAGTGGACCATTCTGCAGACCTCTAAGTAAAGTGATTTTTCTGTAATTCAAATTTGCCAGTGGATGTGGGGAAAGGAGGAAGTCAGGAAAGGGGCTGGGGGCCTGTGGAGGGAGGGGGCTCACACACAGTTCAAAGATACATGGGTGGCAGAGAAAGAGAAGCAAGAAGGAACACGTGAACCATGGCCAGTCATGTCAAGGCCAGACAGGAACGTGGGGCAGGGACAAATATATGCTACCCTTGAACAGAAGCACTGGACACTAGAGTAGGTGGGAAGGGCAGGGCAAAGGTCAGCTCTGTCAGGCTGCCAGAGGTCTGAAGCCAAGCCCCCATCTGTGGGGGTGGTGGAGGTTTCAGTCTCTCCATGTGTCCATTCTTCTGGTTTCACTTGGAAGGTTTTATTTTTTTAGGGTTGTTTTGGGATTTTTTTGGTGGGTGGGAGGCCAGAGTACCTAGCCAAGGGGAAAGCATCAAGAGAGAACTCTGGTACTGTGCAGTAAAGTTAACATAGGTGGGTTTTTTGGAATGTGGATTCCTTTCAAAATTCTTTATGTGAAGTCAAAGTAATACAAATCTACTTAAAACAAGAACTACCTAATATGTAATTTGTAATCTTTTAGAATTGTCCAAGGCTCAGAGAGTTTAAGTGAGTTGCCATTAGAGCAAATTAATATATACTAGATGCAAGAACAGAACCTGTCTAATTGATTCCAATAGGTGCAGTGTTCTATGCATCGTACCATGTAGCTACATATGTATGTAGATGAAGAAAGATGGTGTGGTGAGGTAGATAAAGTGTCTATCTTCTGACGCATTGGCTCTTTGGAACCTGGAGCAAGTCACTTAACTTATCAGTTAACTTCTAGGCAGGGGTGAGGAACCTGTGTCCTTGAGGCCACAAGTGGCCTTCTTGGTCCTTGAGTGAGCCTTTTAACTGAGTCCAAGTTTTACAGAACAAATTCTTTTACTGGGGATTTGTTCTGTGAAGTTTGGATTCAGTCAGATGGCCACACTTGAGGACTGGGCCACATGCAAGCTCAAGGCCATAGGTTCCCCACCCCTGTCCTAGAGTATCAGTTAACAGAGAAATTGCCCATCTGCATTGATACAAAGAGTTTCCTCACCAGAAAGTTCCTTATACTATATAGGTTTAGATAAAATGTTTATATTATATGTAGGTGTTTGTACATGCATAGACATTAATTATTTATTTTATACACACATATTTCTTAAATCCCAGCTCTACTACTTACTGTCCATGTGACTCTGAGCAACTCACATTCTCAATTTCTTTAACTATAAAATGCAGGACTTTAAATAGATAACCTCGAGGATTCCTTCCAAATCTCAGATTCTTTGCAGCTCTAAATTTCATGATCCTATAATCATAAAAAATTTTTCCATGTTATAAATAAGCACAATTCAATAAACATTTTACCAGTGAATTTGGAATCAAGAAGACTTAAGTTCAAAACATTCCTCCAGGCAAGTCACTTATCTCCTTCATGACTGTAAAATAAAGGGGATGGAGTTATTGACCTCTTAGGTCCCTTCCAAATCTAAACCTATGCCCCTATAAATATAGAGAGAGAATGCATGTATGCTTGTAAGTGCTAAACTGGTACCTTAAAGGCTAAACTCAAATACTGTGGAAATTCCTTCAAGACTCAGACCTCAGCCTTTTCTTGCCCCTCTATATTCTTTTTCTTGGGCTCAATTATCACCTAAATGCTCTGATCTTAAGCTCTGTTTCAGCTTAGCATCCACATATCCCTATTGGTTATCTTCACCTGGATGTCCCACTGAAACCTCAAATTCACTGTGTACAAAGGTGATCTCATTGTCCTTTTCTCCTAACCTCCAAACTGTTCTCCCTCCCACCCCCCCACTTCTCTGTCTCAGCTTAGGACACCCCATCTTCCTAGTCATCCAAGTTCAAAACTCGGAGCTATCTTTGACCCCTCTCTTCCTCTTACCTCTCCCTTCCCCACCCTGCTCCCATCTATTCAGCTGCTAAATCTACCACCACAAAATCTTTTGCATCTATTCTCTTATACTTTTTACTACCTCCCTAGTTTAGACTTTAATCACCACTCACCAGGTCTATCTTAATAACTTCTTAGTTGGTTCCCTTGGATCCAATCTCTTCCTTCTATAAAACATCCTTCATAGAGTTACTATGTTGATATTCCTAAAGTATAGTTCTAATCATATCACGCCTGCTCAAGAATTTCATTCCTTATTGCCTTTAAGAAAAAAATCCAAAGTCTTCTTATTACTTTTTAAGCCTCATCCACAGTCAGTAATAAGCCTGTTCCTAGGCTGGTTATCCACCCGCACCACCACCCACCATGGACTTTAACCTACAGCTGGGCTGTAGAAGGACATTCTATCCCCCACTGTGCACCTTTACTTGGACTTTTCCTCAAACCTGGAATGCTCTTCTTCTTCCCTTTCACTTCCAGCTCTCTTCAAGGCTAGTCAAGCAGCCATTCTAAAAGACCAAGACCCTTGTTAGTGCCTCAGAACACTGTCACTTTTTGAAGTTCTCCTGTATTTATTTATCTGTGAACATGTATTCCCACGTACAATGTCAGCTCCTCAAGGACAAGCATTGTCTCACTTTTGCATGTATTTCATCAGCATGTAGGATAGTGCCTGGCATATAGTAGGTGCTTAATTAATGCTTTTTGTTGATTAAGGTCTGACCTGCCCAGAAACCTTCATTCTTTCCTCTCTTGCTTCTAGGATAAAACCCAGCTAGCCCGTGTTAGCTTGACCTTTAACCCTTCACAATAGTTCAGCAAGGTGGTACAGTGGGTAGAGCATACACCTGCAGTCAGGAAGATCGAGTTTAATTCTAGCCTCAAGCACTTACTAGCTATGTGACCCTGGGCAAGTCACTTAACTTCTGTTTGCCTCAATTCCTCAAACTGTTTATGATTTCCTATAAAACAGGGATAACAGTAGCACCTTCCTCACAGGATTGCTATGGAGGTCAAATGGGAAAATATTTGTAAAGCACTTATCACAGTGCCTAGCACATATTAAAGACTATATAAAAGCTTATCCTACTTATGTAAATGTTTATGTCCTCCCTCTTTGGTAAGATATCATCTATCAGGACTTTTGTTTTACCACCAGCAGAGCACTTCCCCATGTGATCCCATGCCTTACCACTCTTGGATGCCTCGGAAGCAAAGTGTCTCTTCAGTTTCCCTTCAGTACCATGAAGAAAGCTGCTCCGCCTCCTCTAAAAGCATTCAAGATGGCTACCAGAATTGCCTCATGATGCTTCCAAGGCCTTAGCAAGGCCAAGCTTGAAATACTGATTCTATGAGCCAGCCCTTCAAGCGTATTTATTGAGCACTTAAGCGAAGACTGTGTAAAGCCCCAGGAGAAACGCCAAAGAAAAATAAGAGTAGTTCTTGCTTTCAGGGGGCTTCCATGCCAATTGGAGTCATCAAAATAAAGTACAAGGAATTAGAGAGCAATTCAGTGTCAAACTGTGGATTGCAGATGAGGTGTTGGTTAGTTGGGACTGGACCACTTTAAAAAGGCTTCATAGGGGAAAAAGATGGGTTGTGAGCTAGGCTAAAGGGTGGATAGAATTTAGATAAGTAAAAGGGTGCTTCTGTTTTATATTCTGGTTTGGAGAATAGCATAATCAAAGTCATGACTTAGTAGAGTAGGGCCAGGTTATAGATACCTTTCAATGTCAGGTGAAATGGTTTTTATTTGATACAGTGGGAAGCATGAAACCATTATAATTTCTTAAGCAAGGGAGTTATGTGATGAAGGCATGGTTAATGCTTTTAATTCATAGTCTTTGTGGCTAAGATGAGGGGGTTGTTAGGAGGCTTCTAGATGTGGAGCTGGAAGGGAGACTTCAGAGGGCATCTAGTACTAATCAGTCCTTCATTGTACAATCCAGGGATGATGAAATGATTTGCTAAAAGTCACATATGTACCATTTACAGCCTGTCATTTGACCTCAAATTCAGGATTCAAGGTCTATTCATCATTTGGTCCTTAAAACCTCCAAATATAAATAATAAGCCAAATAGAAGCCCCTGCTCACCCTACCCTTGATCCAAATGACATTATTCACATTTTTCCAAACTCTTTTTCTCCGGAGGAGTTCCCAACTTCTTACTATTATCTGTGCCATAATCTTTTGTCCATACCCTTTTAAGAGTAGCCATTTTCATAAGATGACCTATAAGGGAGTATGAGGGGGAGGGATATCAAAATATTAATTCTGTTTGCATTAACCCAGAGACAAGAAAAAATACAGCATATCCTGTGTACTTCTTACAGATGCAGGACAGCTAGCACCAGTGCCAAAATTTAATGAACGTGTTCTTGGAGTATAGGAGAGCATATAAGGGTATTGGCAGATGTAGCTTTCGCACATAGTTTTCAGGAAACTTACAATGAACAGAGAGTTTTAGGTTGCCCTTAGGTAGGAAAGAACATGAAAACTAAAGGGCACTATACTATTAATCTTTAAAAGAAACTTTGTACCCCTTATTCTGCCAAAACAAAATGCCTCCAGTTCTCATTTAATCTTTTTGTCAAATACGTGACCTCTAGCACGTGTCCTGCCCCAATATCACCCTTCTAGACTGCTGACTTTACAGCTGAAGCAAACAACCCACTTCTCCCAAGCTTCCTCTGCAATCATTTCTAACAGCACCATATTAGCAACTTGAAAGGTTTAGAAGAATAACCAAATGCAGAGTGTTTCGAATGGAAAAGGGTCAAAATTGATGGGAAAAGAATTTTTTAATTTAAGCTTTATGAATTATGGAGACAAGAAGCCCTGATTGATTGCTTAAAATATTTAAATACAAAATGTTGCTAATTGCTCATTATCTCCATTGACCTCTTTAATTCAACTGAGTTATCAAAAATTCCTGACATTTATTATTATTTTTTATTTATGAAATTATCTCCTTTGTGATTACATTGCAGTGAGGGGACAGATGCAAAATTGTAAAATTTCAATTCAAAATATTGACCAAAACATAACAAGCAAGTAACATTAATTAAAACATACATTTTGTTAAAGAGAGGGCTTTGGCCAGTGGATAGAGAATCGACCTAGAAGTGAGAAAGACTGGGATTCCAGCTATGCCTCTGGCACATATCAACTATATTACTCAGGGAGAGACATTTAACCTGACACATACAACTCCAGCACTAGAAATTGCCTATCTGAACTGGTGAAGTGATTTCCCTCAGAAAGAGGAAATCATGATGTGAATGAAATCACAGATCTGGACCTCTCCACCACCAGATTGGCTGAATAACTCATAGGGCTATAGTTTAAGAGCTAGAAGAGATTGCAGATGCCATCTAGACCAACCCTCTCATTTTACAGATGAAGAAAGCAGGACTCAGACAGATTATGTGACATATAATGAGTGGCTCATCCAGGTTTTTAATTTAGATCCTTTTCATTCCAAATCTAATGCCCTTTCCCTGTACCACATTGCCTTCTTCATCAATAAAGATAAAGGAATTAGATCAAATGATCTCAAAGGTTGCTTCTAGCTCTGACCCTACAATTGATCTTTCCTTTATTATGTTAGCTTTGAAATAAATGTGATAACTTTTGACCATCAGGAAAGGTCAATTCAAAAATCCATCTGTCCTTATACTTTAAAGGTCTGTGTCAGATAAGAGTTCTAAGAGACTAGAATGTAGAAAGAATTCCATTAATAAAGTCCTCCTTTCCTTGATAGCAAAAGGCACAATTCTTCTCACTTCATATCCCCATATTACCATGCTCTCACTTAGTCCTTAACTGATTATTTTACTCCAATCTCTCTTTGATCTAATCCATTCTGTATAATGTGGTCAGTATAACCTTTGTTAAATATTTCAACTCCTTGTTTAAAAACCAATAATTGTGTCCTATTACCCAATGACTCAAGTTCAGATTCCTTTGCCTGGCTTTTGAAGCTGAATACAATCTTTCCACTTTTTTTCCCATTAAGATACTTCAATTACCCCATACTACAGCCAGACTGGTTTGTTCTTCCTCAGACGTGCCCAACTTGTTCCGATCTCTGCTTTTGTCTGAACTCTTCCGTCCTTTCTACCTGTTGAAATCCCTGTTTATTCCTCAAGTCTCAGTTTAAATGTCATGTCTTCTCTGAACTCAGCCAGAAATAGCATCTTAATCTCCTTAACCTTCTATGTTTCTTTTACTGAACTTTAATATTATATATTATATTTAAAGGCAGACAGTTTGTCAATGAATATTTGTCAAGCACCCGCCAAGCATTGTGTCTGTAATGGAAGTGATTTGTAAACCTTAAAACATTATGCATGTGTATGTGTAATGATCTAGCATTTCTCAGAGAATTTATCTGAACTATATGTCTTGAATTTTGTTACAAATTCTAAATGTTGCAGAATGTTATAGATGTTACATATTTCATATTAAAAATGATACTCATAAAGTTGTTGTGAAGAAAGCACTTAAAGTACTAAAGAATTGTTTTTTTATCTCATTTTTCTCCTCACAAAAACTCTGTGAAATATATAAATAAAAAGAAGAAACAAACATATTAAGCATCTGTAAGCAGAGTGCTGGTCTAGGTGCTGGGGGAGACACAGAGTTGAGAAAAGACAATTTTGAGCACTGGGACTGGATTCAAAGGACCTAGGTACAAAGTCCAGCTTTGTCACTTCCTGTATGACCTTGGGAAAATCACTTAAACTCTCTGAGTCTCAATTTCCTCATATTTACAGTGAAGGGGTTAGACTAGATAAGTTCTAGGCCTCTTCTAGCTCCATACCTTATGATCCTTCCCCATAAAGATCTAACTGTGAGGGGCAGTTAGGCGGCATAGTGAATAGAACACTGGCCCTGGAGTCAGGGGGACCTGAGTTCAAAACCAGTCTCAGACGCTTGATACACTTACTAGCTATGTGACCTTGGGCAAGTCACTTAACCCCAATTCCCTGCCTTCCCCCTCCAAAAAAAAAAAAAAAGATCTAACTGTGTAGTAAGAAAATAGCATTATTACACATACAATATTCACTCAGGCAATAAATAATTATTAAGCACCTATCTATGCCAGGCACTGTGCTCAATGCTAGGAATACAAAAAGAGACAAAAGACAGTCCCTGCCCTCAAGAAGCTCATGATCTAATGGGGGAGATAGCAAGTAAGGACATATACACAAACTATATTCAAGATAAATAAGAAGTAATTAAAAGAGAGAAGACATTAGAATTAAGAGGGACTGGGAGAGATTTCCTGTAGAAAATGGGATTTTAGTTAGGACTTAAAGGAAGCTAGTGGCCATCTCCATCCTGTAAGACGAGGAGTAAAGGAAGAGAGTAAGAGAAGGCATATGAGTGATAGGAGATGAGGGAAAGAGAATGAAAGAGTTCATTGAGAATGGCTTCAATTTTTTCTATAAAATATGAGGCAAGGTTCTCAGATGAGTGAATGGGGGAAAGGGAACCTATGGGATAAAAATAGAAGAGGTACTGTGGAGTTAATAAGGCAAGTATAGAAAGATTACCTAATAGCAGTGAGGGTCCAGTTGAAATCGTGTAACAAATTTGTAGTGGACCCAGTTAGAACAGTTGTGTGACTTTCTCCCACTTTTGTTCAGCAGTACACGTGGGAAGAGCAAAAGCAGTGGACAGAAGGTGTTATCCAAGTCTGAAGCTTGACGGTACACAATTAGTAACATGGCACAGGAACTAGGGACCCAAGAGAAGAGGATAGTGTAGAACTGAACTGGTTCCCCCAGGGGTCAAGATAGGGAAAAGAAGAATAAAGTGACCAGTGCAAGGGAGATGGCTTTGGAGAAAACTGAGGCAGGGAGGCATTACAGCATAGTGAATAGAGAACGAGCCTCAAAATCAGGAAGACCTGATTTCAAATTCTACCTCTCCCACAAACTGGCTGGATGACCCTGGGCAAGTCTTTTAACCTCTTGATGTTTGGACAATTAAGACTGTGAGCTGTAGAGTAGTTGTCAATGTGTGTTACGATGTAGTTTCGTGTGTGTGTGTGTGTGCACGTGTGCGCACACACAACATATAAATCTTTCAATAAGGACTTCTATAGAATAAAAATAAAATTTTTAAAATAATAATTGGAGAGGAAAATGCTACAAAGCCAGGCCTCTGCTGCTAGGCTCAGTTCCAGGTCAGAAGAGACACAAGATAGCAAAGAAGGGGAGCCTAGAGTTCTCTTTTCTATGTACCTCAAAGGGAAAGGGTCCAATGCGTAGACCAGAGGCTGTTTTCTTGCTAGCAGACATAGAGAAAGAGAAGCAGGAAGAAAGGTCAGAGTCAACCCTTAGAAACTCTACCTCCTAGGACTAGGTGGTGCAGTGAATAGAGCACTGGCCCTAGAATCAGGAGGACCTGAGTTCAAATGTGGCTTCAGACACTTAACACAAAAACTAGCCATGTGACCTTGGGCAAGTCACTTAACCCCAATTGTCCTCCAAAAAAAAGGAAAAAAAAGAAATCCTACCTCCTACTTATGTAAAATGAGGTCAAGCTGTTTTTCACATTTTTCACCTTTATTTAGGTTCAACTCTGAAACTGAGGTAGTATCCATCCACAATGGAAGTTCTTTCAGCAAAAAGTTAGTTTAAAACAAGGGAAACTTGACCTTCATTAAATGAAAAGAGTGATTGAGAAGGCAAAGTTACTTCCACACTGCAGTGTGGTACCACATTAGAACTTTAGATGTAAAATTTGCTGATGTCACTATATATATCTGGGAGAAGTGTCACTTCGTTTTTTCACTAATATGCTTTCTGCAAGATATAAAACAAATACTTCTTTACCATGACTTTTCAGTGTGAAAAAAAGCCTCACCGTAATTCTGCAACTCAATCAACTTCAGTTGTCAAAGTACAGACCATTTATTGCCTTCAAAAGTAAACAGATTTTTTGCAAATATGGTAATTTAAAACTTATTCCAGGTCTGCCATCACAAGTAAAAAGGGTGATTTGCAAGCAGGTCATTTATCATTTCAGTTTACTGTTCATTATGAGAGACTTCCAATATCTTTTTCAAATGGTAACGCAGAAGAAAATTTAATGTCAGTATTGCCAAATTAAGCAGTTCCTTAAAAAACACTTACTTCAACACATCAGAATTGAAAACACACTTTAAAAAAACCTATTACACGTAGTATTGAAAACAAAAGCTCCTAATGATGTTATCTAAAGATACCACCTGGATAGGCATGATCATATCTTTCTATTTCTTCCCTCAAAAATCTCAAAACAAAATATAGCCACCACTTCATAAAACCACTGAACAACAATAGGAAATAAAAAGAACAATAGAAAATCCTCCAGCAGGCTTCATAGATTCTCTGTAGAGAGTTTTTGGTAAAATGTGGGCAAGAGTCATTTATAATAAGGCATGGGAGAAGGTAGTGATTTGCACCAGTGGAAAGAATACCAGGGTGGATGAAATCCCAGATGAATCTGGCCACTGGTGTGTAAGAATAATTGGTGGGCAGTGGAAGTTCTAGTGGGTACAAGTTACATAGAGTCAGATTTCAGTTTGATAGAAGGAAAACTTCCTAATAGTTGGGAGCTATCTGAAAGTGAAATAGGCTGCCTCCACCATTTAAGAGTTACTCCTCAATGAGCAACGGTGTCAAAATAAATAGAAATGGAGGTTAGTAATCCATGTATAAGGCTTGTTGTGGGCCATATTGGCTTCGTTTTAAAGTGTACTGTTATTTACTTTTTTATTGTAATTTTTTTGTTAAATATTTCCCAATTCCATTTTAATCTGGTTCAGGTGGCACTCAGAAGTGTTATGGGCCATATACGCCTCCCGAGCCATTTGTGTGATGCCTCTGTAAAGGATGTTCTTTTTCAGGTGTTCATGCAGGCCCTTGCTCCTCTGCAATTCTGGGAAGAGGCTGGAGGCAAGTGTGATCAATTGGGAAACTACCGTCATAGTCTCAGGATGAAGTGATAAGGTACAGCCGTAGAAATTAAAAGAAAGAAGGGAATATCAGGAAGGTTGAATTGATAGGACTTGGTTAGCTATGGGATGTGGTAGAAGATAAGAGGGGTCAAAGATGATTAAGAATTTTAAGTTGGTAACTTAACTATAGTTGTTTAATGATATTATAATTATATGTATCAATATAATATAATTATAATTATATTATAATATCATTGATGGAGATAAGGAAGGCTAGAGATGGAAAGTTTGGGGGAATTGATGGTGAAGGAGAGGAGAGGGACAGATAAATTCAGATTTTTTTCATGTATCTTACAAAAGGTGGAGTTGTCTACTGGAATTCTCCTTCATATTCTTACAGATATATCAATTGATCTTTCTGTTATACCTTTTTAGAAATTCAGCCTTTATCCACCATAAATTTTAAATCTAATAACCAAACTGAATCCCTAGGAATGAATTTTATAAGGACACTTGGAAATGGCAAAGCTAAGGTTGTGTCCAATACCTTCAGTCAGATTAAACTCAGAAGGAAAAAATGGATCTTTTTTCCTAAATTTCATACTGAAAACTTTAGGAATCTTGAGATGACAGATGTATGAAAAATAAAGTGTGATCAACTATATAGATGGTTTTTGTTTTGTTTTGTTTTTTAGTGAGGATAAAAAAAAAACTTTTTAAAGTGATTAACAGTATAAAATCTAAGTACCGAGTCGCCTTAGGATCTTTCTTTGGATAACAGTTAAACCTGTACTGCTAATCAAAAGTCCATGAGAAAAAGATGAGTTGTGAGTATATTATTACTGTACTGGCCTCAGGTAGTAGTTTCCCTGTTCCCTTCACACACACACACACACACACACACACACACACACACACACACACACACACACACACTCTCACTCTTGACTCTTGATTACTAAAATATCTAAGGCTTTGAAAGTGATTTCTGAGTGTTCTGTGATCTGGAATTTCTACAAAGGACAACTCTTAAGTACAGATCTTCCGTGACTTAGAGTGTGTATTCCAAGGTTTATTTAATGAACTCTGCACCAGCAAGCCCCAACAGAGAGAGAGAACGCTCTCCCTCCTCATCTCCGCTTCTTGAAAGTCCTGCCTCCATTCAGGGCTCAGGTCAAACATCACTTCCTACCCAAGGCCTTTCCTTACCCCCACAGCTGTTGGTAATTTCCTCTTTGTGTTTACTTTCTCTGTATTTTATATTTGCATCCTCATACACATGGTAACTTTTTTCCCCTAAAAGAATATAAATTCTTTGAAGACAAGAACGATTTTGATTTTGTATTTTTATTCCCCAGGATTTGGCATAGTGCTTGGTACATAATAGGTACTTAATAGACTTACTGAACTGAACCATGTTCAGGTTACTGAAAAGTACTGCTGTCGTATAGCAGTGACTACCTTGTGGGTGGTAGTTAATCTGGTGTGTCTGTGCTATGTTCATAAGGGTCTGACTAGAGTTTACTTTTATGCAATAGAATTTGGTTTTTAATAAGAGAATTCACAAGGTTTAATTTGCAACATGTGAATATATTGTACTTAATATTTTCATCAAGAATTTGTTTTAACTCCAGGGTCTGTAACATAACTGAATTTCATGGATGACAAATTTGAAAAAAGCATGCTGTGGGGGTAGTTTGGTGGTTCAGGGAATAGAGCACTGGCCCCGGAGTCAGGAGGACCTGAGTTCAAACCCGGCCTCAGACATTTGACACTTAACTGACTGTGTGACCTTGGCAAATCACTTAACCCCAGCTGCCTTGCCTTACCCCCTCCAAAAAAAAAGTATGCTATGTATACAGTCTGTATTATGTAAGTATATGCATCGTATCATGATGGAGTGTAGCATAGCAGAAAGAACACTATACTAGATACCAGGAAACAGAGTTTCGATGCTAGGCTTGCTGCTAGATGCTGCATGAACTTGAGCAGATTAGTTCTGTTCGCAACACAGTTGTGGAAAGGGATTCCCTTCTCAGTTAGCACCTCCTGGGATCTTGAGCATGTGGCCAGCCAAGTGTTGTGGTGAGGTGAATCAATAAATCACACACATCTTTCCTCGAAAGAGAGAGGGGGGAAAAGGAGGGAAGGGAGAAAAAAACCTTCGGACTTTAGAGGAAAATTCTAGCCCAAAACAAACTTGTAACTAAATATGAATTCTCTAAATTGAAAATGTAATGTTTTATAAGCATACCCCAAAGGATTCTCACATGTATCTCATCCCTCAAGGCTGTGCATACTGCTTCATGTCTTTTCCCCTCTTCCTATCCTCTAAACTTTCTTAAAAAACAGCCTAGGAATGTCTTAGAAAATGCTGTCTTCAGGAAAGTGGTAGGAAATCAAATTTGGCTACTCCAATTGATTTTACATGCTGGTATATATACTATACAGGGAGGTCACTAGGTGCTATACTACAGGTCAAATCAGGGCCCTATTGATACTCAGGTCTTCTCACCCACCCATTTCTTCCTTCTCTTACTCTTTTGGCCACTCTCTGCTCCCCATGCCACCATTTTTAACTGCACAAACTCAGGAACTCTAAACAAAGGTCTGCTCTTCTTCCAAACTCCTTCTTTCACCACACCCAGCCCAATTTGCAACCACTCCAACCAGCACCAGCCCCAAGGCTGCTTCCTGACCTCCTTAAATAGGCCCAGAGAATAACTGGAATGTTCTTCCTTCTTCAGCATTCTCAACCTCTGACACATTTGTGTAAAGAGGACAGAATTAGATTACAAATCAGTACTTCTCTGGCTTAGTTGGACTCATTCAACACAAGTTTATGTGGCTGACTATTTTTCAAGCCCCAACACAAGAATGTGATAAAAAAGACAAGAAAATCCAGGCAATTGGTCTGGAAGATAGTAAGAGAAGGATGTCTGCTTTGACTGATAACCTGGCAGAGAGGTGGAAACTGACACCCATGTTGCCTGGCAGGGAGCCACTCTCAAAGAAAATGCTGCAGCATCTGGTGTGACCACCAGAAAAAGACAGCAAGAGCCCTACGTGCAGCATAAACATACATCTTTTCTGCCTGGAATGAGAATATTTTATGTTATCACAATGTCTTATTTTCAAATTAAGATTTATGTTTCCAATTTTAATACTGAGTCTTTTAAAAGATCTCCCTCTCTCAGCTTCTTTTTTTTTGTCTAAAAATGAAAGATTTGAACTTAACCATCTCTAAGGTCTCTGCCAACTTCTTTGAAGAAGCTGTTGTAAGAAGTCAAAGGTTCATAGGGGTTTTGAACTGGAGAAATCCCTAAAAGATTATCTTATTCAATACTAATATTTATTTATTCATTCATTCATCCATTCCTTTATTTATTTGTTTTGGTGGAAGAAGGGGCCAAGGGATTTCATTTGTGATTTAATTGGTGTAGGAAACACAATCAGTTCAACTCAACAACTGAATGTGTGAGGTATTAAAAGTTTGAAAGACATAATTTCAGGGTAATCATTTTATTAATCATTGGTGGTGGATAATTAAGAAAAAGATCATTTGGCCCTCTCTTCTAAACCAAAGACTGATCATGACTGCTTCTCGATGTTATATGCCCTTGAAAGAGTAGGTGTCCCTAACAGGTGACAATCAACTCCTATTGGTTAACAATTAATGAAAAGAATATTATAATGAGAGACAGACATTTTCTAATGAAGGATAGAGCAACATTTACTTTGATAGTTACTTTTACTCCTAGGCCACCCCCAGCCCAAATGAGGAAATAGGAAGCCAAAAAATCCTGGTCCTAATTTGATAATTGATTATCAATATATGGGAGAAATAATAATTTTTCTCAAATGAATTCCTGTAATTTAGAGAGCTTGAAGCATTGAGTATTTAAGTGATCTGTATAGGATATCACAGGTAACATATCAGAGGCAGGACTTGATCTTTCCAACTGCCTGGTCAACTCTCTAACCCCTACAATGAGAAAATTGAGGTCAGAGACATACAGTGATTTATCCAAGGTCACAGAGCTGGTGAGTGGCAAAGTTATTATTTGAGGGCAACTAGGTGGCGTAGTGAATAGAGCACCGGCCCTGGAATGAGGAGGACCTGAGTTCATATTCAGCCTCAGACACTTAACACAAAACCCAGCTGTGTGACCTTGGGCAAGTCACTTAACCCTAATTCCCCTCCAAAAAAAAGGGAAAAAAAATTTTTTTTAAGTTCCTATTTGAACCCCAATGTTCTGATTCAATTTTACTGCTTTTATGCAACAAAGATGTCATCAAAATGAATATACCAAGATTTTAATTATGCCAAGTTACTTCCTTAGTTATAGGATGGATTACTAATATTTCTCTCAGAAATTCACTTAGGAAGGTAAAAAAGTACAAAACATTTTTCCTCTGAGAGTTTGAAGTGTGTGATTTTGTTGCTACATAAAGAAAATGTTCTTCACACACAGTGTGACACACACACACAGTCTACTCAAAAATAGTGAAGTCAAAGTACAACAAAGCCATGCAGCCTGAAGCCTTCAGTTAGTGAGTTCAAATTCTTTGTCAAATAAAAAAAGTAATTCTGGAAGATACACACTTGTAATATAGAATAAAGACAAAGCTAATTTGCATGGAAAATCCTTGTTGACCAGGAGCAGAATAAGCCTCCCAAAAAGAAATGAAAGTAATTTCAAAGAACATTTCTTTTCCTTAATTAAAGTAGGGGGATACAGGTCAAATGAGGAAGATTACCTGGAGCTGGTTGGTCTTTATTGTATTTTTTACTCTTTCTGTAAAGGTAGAGTGATTTGAGCCTTCCAGAAGGATTTGAAATGTCATTTTTTAAAACCAACTCCCCTGTCTAAAATAGAGATTATTTATAAAAATTAATTTTAAACAATTTTCTATCAGCTTTGGCATTAGACCACTGCTATATTTCAAGCAATGTTATCAGAAAGGCTTTCAGCAGACATTTATTAAGTGCCTATGATATACCCTTGTTGCAACTTTTCTGTAGTGTACTAAAAATCAGTTTTATTGTTTGCAATATATTGTTTAATATCAAAGATTTTTTTCTTAATTTCTTTTAATTTCATAATTGCAAAGCTTCCTAAGATTAGAAGAATTTGGCTTGCCACTAGTGTTTGTTTAGAGTTTAATACAATCTAGAGCAGGGTGTTTATTACATTTCTGATTTTGATATTCAAGTAACTACATAGTCATTTCTTAGTATGGCCAAGAGTCTTTGGCAAAACAGTACTGTATGTGAGTAGTGTGGGCGCCGAGCTTGCCTGTGCAAAGAAACTAAAATGTGCCAGGAAGTCTGTGGCACTGAGCTGAATAGCAGCACACTCTTGAAAGGTGAAAGTAATCTTTGGAAGCACAACCTTCCGAAGTACTTTGATTGGTACTGTGTAAGGGAAGGAAGAAGGGAGGGAGGAGGGGAGGGAGAGAGGAAGGAAGGAAGGAAGGAAGGAGGGAGGAAGGGAGGGAGAGAG
>CM053587.1:187256795-187289380 GCA_028646515.1 Pseudochirops corinnae
TTCTCAACAATGGGACAGAGTTTGCACCTTCCACACTTAGCACTTAGTACTGTCCCTCCACTTAGTACTAAGTGCTAAGTATCCTGCTAAACCAATTACTATTACACCACCCCAGACTAGTGCTGTTCTATAATAAAAAAAAAAAGATTGTTTTTTAAAAAATCCTGACAAAATTTTAAACCTTATAATTTCTTATTACAAAATTTCCTGGACTACATTGAATTAACAATTTTATAGTACACCTACAAATGTTGGCATACAGTGTTCATATATATTTCTACATTATCTTTTAGAGCCAATTACAGATGATAATCTTCATTTGGGCAGGGATGTAGAAGGCAGAAGGGACAAGGAAAATATTTTTGCTCCAAAGTTAGTGCTTTGCCATATATATCCCTTCTTTGCCTTCCATTTCCTACCTCTATGCCCTCATACTATTTTCAAGTTTAGTCGCTCCTGTCAGCAAATTTTTTTATGCATGTACCCCTCTTATGTGTTTATTTGCTTTTGTATAAATTATATAGCTTTCCTACTGTACTGATAATAATTAGGTACATAATAAAACTAACATAAAATGGGCATTTTATGGATAAATAAAAATACAAAAGATGGATATAGATATGGATATAGTTGAAATAACATTTGGTACCCTAATCTAGCGAGCCACTGTAGTTTACTGAACAGGAAGAAGACAAGGTTGGATTTGTGCTTTAGGAAACCACTTTGGCAACTCTGTAATAAGATAGATTGAAGCTGGGGAGAGCTTCGAGGGTGGAGAATAATTAGAAACCTTGTGATAAAGGGATGTACTATGGTGGTGGCCTGTGTGAATGGAAAGAAGGGAACTAGATACAAGAGATATTATGGAGGGAGAAATGACAGCTCTTGGCAACTGATTAGATATGTCAGGTGAGGGAAAGTAAGGAGTCAAGGATGATGCCAAGGTTGCAAATCTAGGTGATAGGAAAGATAGTAGTGCCTTCCAAAAAAATTAGGGAAGATGAAAAGAGGGATGGCTTTTGCTGGACAGACAATGAATTCTCTTTTGGACATGAGTGAGAAGACTATAGGACATACAGATTAAAGTATCCAATAGGCAATAGTAGCTCATGATGTAGGACTCAAACTTGAGAGAGAGATTGAGACTGAATATACAGATCTGAGAGTCATTTGCATAGAGGGGATAAAGTCACCAGGAGAGAAAATACAAAGAGGAAGAAAGAGGGGCCCAAGACAAAGCTTTGGGGTACTCCTAGAGGGTACAAATTTGTTCTTGTTCTTGTTCAGTCATTTCAATTGTGTCTAACTCTTCATGACCCTATTTGGGTTTTTTTTGGCAAAGATACTGGACTGGTTTGCCATTTCCTCCTCCAGCTCATCTTACAGATGAGGAAATTGAATGACTTGCCCAGAGCCACACAGCTCATAAGTGTCTAAGGCCAGATTTGTACCCAAGAAAATGAGTCTTCCTGATTCTAGGCCCCACATTCTTATCCACTCTGCAGCCTTCCTACCCTAGAAGATATGATAAGAATAATGATTAAGCAAAAGTACAAAGAGAAAACAGTGTTAGGACAACTCAGAAAGGAAAAAAGTAAGTTTCCAGAAAGAGAAGCGGGTCAGCAATATTAAATTATCTAGGAAGAAAAGAAAGAATGAAGATGGAGAAACAGCCATGAGATTTTTCCGGTAGGAGATCACTGATAACTTTTAAGAGTGCAATTTTGAGTAAAGCATTGAGGATAATTATGAAGTTGAAAAACTAGAAGACTGGATGGATGGTAATAAGAATTGAAAAGTTTGCAAAAAAACTTTTGTTTTCTTTTGGTTTTTTGGAAGGGAGGGGAGTAATGTAATCACAACTCATCCATATCTACTTATCTTAAACTATTCACTCCAATTGAAAGATAAACCACATATACTGTAAGATGTTTTCTCAATTGCCATGATCCTGGGACACTATTGGCAGAGTCTTTCCACAGGGTGAAGGGCACAGCAATTGGTGAAGGGATTAAGTGGAGGAGTGGCAAATTACCTGAGCATCAATTTAGGGCAACTATGTCAGGTTCTATCTTTTCTGCTGTGAGGCACACGGTGCCCAGTGTAGCCAGGGAAAGTAGCTGAGTGGAGGTGTGGAAGTGAGTGATGGTATGGAGTTGTGTTGTAGACACAGGCCATAATTATCAATGAGAGGTGGTGGAGTATAGACTGCTATTCATCTACCCACCATGAATGGTTAATCATGCACCCCACTTTAGAGACAACTACTCTGGCTGTACAAAGCTCCCCACTATGGTCTCCTCACTTCCTATTTTCCTTCAGTGTTCTAAAATTTCTTACTTCTTACTTTCCCCCAATAAAAGTTCCAGTTCTTTTCCTAATAGGATCTTGGTAAAGAGGATGGCAGTCCATTCTAATAATCCTATTATCTGATTAAAGTAATTCACACTAATGCTTTGGAGGTGGAAGGAGTAGTCACATTTTAAAAGAAAAGCTTATTAACCCTAATTAACCTTTAATTGATGAAGTATGTTAAGAGATTTTTCTTTCTGAGCAAAAAGTCCTGAAAGTTACTCTTGTATACTGTGTTCACCATCTGCCCCATTAATAGGGATCAGTGTCTTTACCTGCCCCCTCACTAAGGATCAGCAACTTGACCTTTAATTTCTAAAAGGTTGCTGACACCCAAGTCAAGTTCTTTCTGGAATGGAAAGAACTCATACTTTGCTTCTAATCTCTTGATACCATGCCAAATTAAAAGAAGAAAAAAAAAGAGCTATTAAGATTGTGGAATTAGAAGTTTCTTGATCCTTTGATTGAACCATTGGTTCTGTAATACACACAAAAAGGATTCTCATCTGATAAAGGTATGGAGGGTGGGGGTGGGAAGAACAACTTATTAACTGAGGGAAGGGATTTTGAACTAGTTTCTTAGACCAAGAAAGTCAATTCAGTTTTATCATATGTTGCCCAGGAATTTAGTAAGAAACATAGATTTGCAGAACATGAGTCTTCTGTGAAACATCCCTAGTATGTGGTTATTCAGTATAAAAGTGATATAAACTCTTGCAGGTACAGGAAGCTAACATCTCCAAGAAGCAGCCCGTGTTATTTTTGGACAGTTTTAATGATCAGGAAACTCCATAGGTTCAGGTGTCTAGAGCTGGAAGGAACCTTAGGGTCCATACTCTTAATTTTGAGGGTGAGGAAACAGACCAAGAGAAGGGAAGTGATTTCAGGACAGGCAGATAGTCCTGTTGAGCTGAAAGTCTAATTCCCTCCAGTGCCTGCTCATTTTCCCCAGTTCTGGCCTCTGGAGCCAAGGAAGAATAGGGCTAATCCTTCTCTATAAAACAATTATTCAGTTACTTGAAGACTGCAGTTCTAAGTTTTTTCTCCAGTTTAAATATCCTTCAATAGCTTCAATTTATCCTCCTGGTTAATTGAAAGCCTGTGAATATTACCTCTTTAATTAGGAACTTCAGTGGTTCTAGGATCAAAAATAAAATCTGGGCATTTAAAAATCCTGACAACCCAGCCCAATCCTATCTTTCCAGACTTATTATACATGACTTACCTCTATGATACTCTACAGGCTATCCGAACTGGTCTTTTTTAAATTAAAAATTTTTAAATTAGAAATCTATTTTTTCTCCTTTCCTTCTCTCACCCCAGTTTGGGGGTGGGGGAGTAGGAAAACAAATTCCCTCATTGGCCATGTTTTTGGTGTTTATTTTTTTAATATTTTATTCTCTACCCTGAATTCGTCACCTGTCCATCAGGAAGTGGACAGCGCACTTCATTGTGGACAGTCATCGTACTGATCAGCTTTTACGGCTTTCATGGTCATTTGTTCGGACAATATCGTTATTGTATTACTCGCTCTCTTGGTTTTCTTCATTTGATTCCTCCTCAGTTTACACAACTCTTCCAGATTTTTCTTTTTTCATAATACTGGTGGTGTAGTATAAATGGTTCTAGTTCTCCTCACTGCATTCTTCAGTTCGTATCTTTCCGTGTCTCTTTCACGTCGTCTCTTCCCTCATTTCTCATTTGTTCAGCCATTCCCCAACTGATGGGCATCCCTTAGTTTGCACTTTTTGTCACCACAAAAAAAAGCTACTCTAGAAATACTTTTGTACATATAGGATTTTCTCTTTCTTTGGTCTTGGTTGGGTAGAGGCCTAGCAGTGGTGTACGTTTTTGTGTATAATTCCAAATTGCTTTAGAGAATGGTTGTACTCACTCACAGATCGCATTAGATTTGTGAGCTCGTTGAAGGTAAGAACTGGCTTTTGTCTGTTTTTGTGTCCCCACTGCTTAATAAATGTTTATTGATTGGTTGAACTCCCATGGCACTGTAACTACATGTCTGTTTTCTCACAGATCAAACAACAAATTTTTCTTTCTTTTTTTCTCTTTTTCTTTTTTCTTTCTTTCTTTCTCTCTTTCTTTGTTTCTTTCTTTCTTTCTTTTTCTTTCTTTCTTTCTTTCTTCTTTCCTTCCTTCCTTCCTTCTCTCCTTCCTTTCTTCCTTCCTCTCTTTCTTTCTCATCATCTTTGCCAAGTTAAAACCTCAAAGATGCTTTAATTTGCATTTCTTTAATATTAGACTGGCCTTTTTGCTGTTCCTCATTCACTACACTCCATCTCTCATCTTCATGCCCTTGCACTGGCTATTCTCCATGCCTGGAATGCACTCTCTTCTCATTTCAGCTCTTAGAAAACCTGCTCAGTTAATCTGTCAACAAGGATTTTTAAAGCACATATTATGTGCTAGAAACAGGACTAAGTGCTGGGCATACAAAGAAAGGAAAAACAAACAAACAAAAACCAGTCCTTGTTCTCAAGGAGGTCATGATCTAAGGTGGGAGATGACTTTCAAACAGTATATACAAGGAAAAAGAGTGTGTGTATGTGTGTGTGTGTGTATATGTGTGTGTGTGTGTGTGTGTGTGTGTACGTAGGATAAATTGAGGATAGTCTCAGAGGGAAGACATATAGCAGCAAGCACCCTAGCATACCCAGGATGGTTGCTAGCACAGGTTCTTAGATCTGCTTTACTAAAGGAAAGCAACTCAAAATGGGTTAACAATCTTACAATCAAACATATATCACTTACCTAGTTCAGGGGAAAAAGTTAGCACCTGAACTTGCTTGTTAAGTCTCTGAGGCCTGATTTGAACTCAGGTCTTTCTGACTGCAGGGCCCTCTCTATTGGGGGGCCACCTGGCCACTGGAGATGTCTTCTGCAAATACAGCAAAGAGACCAGTGTTAATGTATTGCAGCATGTAAGAGTGCCTGAGTGAAATGGAGGAGGCGATCAGCTTATGAAGTTCTTTAAATACCAAACACAGGATTCTGTATTTGATCTTGGAGGAAATAGAGAGCCACTGGAGTTAATTAAATGGGGGGGGGGGAGAGGAGGATGTGGTCCGAGCTGTGCTTTAGGAAGATCATTTGGACAGCGTGGAGAGAGAGACCTGAAGTAGAGACACCAATCAGAAGACTACTTCAGTAGTCCAGGTATGAGGTGATAAGAGCTTACGTCAGAGTTGTCAGAGGGGAGAAGGTAACGTTGACCATGGAACTTGGCAACAGATTGTATATGGGGAGTGAAAGAAAGCAAGGAGTCAAAGATGACAGTTAGATTGGGATCCTGAGTGACTGGGGGGATAGCGGTACTCTTGATAGTAATAGGGAAATTAGGAAGAGGGGAAAATTTAGGGAAAATGAAAATTAGTTAAGTTCTGGACTTACTGAGTTTAAGAAGTCTGTCCCCAGTAGGAAGTTGGGTATGCAAGTCAGGAAGTTAAGAGAGAGCTTAGGGCTAGATAAGTACATCTGAGAATCATTGACATAGAGATAACAATTGAATCCCTGGTAGCTAATGAGGTCACCAAGGAAAATTGCAGAGGAAAAAGAACAGAGAGCCCAGAATAGATCCCAATTGGACGCCTACTTTTAGCAGGCATGTCCTGGATGAAGATCCAGCAAATGAGACTTAAAGGAGATGAAACAGGTTTGAGCAAAACCATGAGAGTAGTGTCACAAAAACCTAGAGAAAAGAGATTACTAAAGAGAAAAGGGTGATCAGCAATGTCAGATGCTACAGAGAAGTCATCATTAGGTAGGGGAAAAAAAGAGATCATTGGTAACTTTACAGAAAACAGTTTCAGTTGAGTGATAAGGTCTGAATCCAGATTACAGGGAGCTGAAATTAAGACTGAAGTAAGTAGAGACATCTGTTGCTGAAAGGCTTCTCAAGGACTTCTTAGGAGGGAGAAGAGATGTAGGATGAAAGTGTGGGGTAGAGGTATCATAAGAGGTTTTTGAGGGTAGGGCAGATATGGCCATGCTTTTAGGCAGTGAGGAAGCAGCCAGTAGGCAGGAAGAGATTGAAGATAAGTAAGAGAATGAATGATTGGGTTGGGGAACCTGCTGGAGAAGACAAGATAGAATGGTGTCAAAGGTCCACATAGAAGGGTTTGTCTTGACCAGGAGAAGAGCCACCTTTTCATGTGAGACAAGAGTGAAGGAGGAGATGGTAATGGAAGGCATCTGAGTGATATGAGCTGTGGAAGAGAGAAGAAGAGAACGCTCTCTACAAAAGGCCTCATTTTTTTTTCAGTGAAATATGATGTAAGGTTCTCAGCTGAAAGAGAGGGGAGGGGAAGGGAAAGGTGTGAAACATTTGAAGAGGGATGAAAAGATTCAGTTGGGAATTGTAAAAGGATTACCTTGCCACAGTGAGGGCCCAGTTGTGAATATGTAACATAAATTTGTAGTAGACCTAGTCAGAATGGTCTTATGATTTTCTCCAGCCAAGGCAGCAGATAGTGGGAGTAAGACAAGACTGGGATTTCACAGGGCAATATTTATATAGGATAAAGGGACAAGAGTCTTGAGAAAAGAGGAGAGTTTAGAGCTGAACTGATTCACCAAGGGTTCTCTAAGGGAAAGGAGGAGATTGTGGTCAGTGTCATGGCGGGGAGAGGAGAGAGTGAGAGAGGTGATGGCCTGGGAAGGAACTAAAGGGAAGAGGGATGGGATTTTCTATGAGTTCTGTGTTTGCAGTTATAAGGCATGAAGGAAGGTTAAGTGACAATAGATTGTGATCAGATAAGGGAATTCTAGAGTTCATGAACACGAATGTGGGACACTTGTAGGTGATAACAAGCTCAAGAGTAATACCATCTCTCTGTGTAGCTGTGGTTTCCTTTAAGATTTAGCTCAAAGGGGCAGCCAGGTGGTGAAGTAAATAGAACACTGACCCTGGAGTCAGGAGGACCTGCATTCAAATATGTCCTCAGATACTTGATCGCATTTACTAGCTGTGTGACCTTGGGCAAGTCACTTAACCCCAGTTGCCTTACCTTTACTCCTCAAAAAAAAAAAAAGGATTTAGCTCAAGCATCACTTTCTGCCTAAAGATTTTCCTAGGCCTCCTAGCTGTTGCTTCCTTTCCCCCAAAGGTTCCTTTGTCATTTGCTTTTAGGATTGCCTCAGCTGCCTTCCCTGTCTATCCTGTGGCCCCATTCTCTCCTTGGTGAGTTCCTCCCAGAACCTCCACATTGAGACCCAGATCAATGTTGCCATCATGCCCACCATCCCCCACCTCCCATACCTTACTTCTTTCTAGCTCCTTTTTGCATGTTGACTTCTCCACTAGAATGTAAGCCCCCTGAAGACCTCTGCCTTTTTTTGTTCTTGCTTTTTGCTTGTATTTATATCCATGGTCCTCTGTGCAGTATCTGGCACATTTATTGTCATTGTTCAGTCCTTTCGGTTGTGTCTAACTCTTTGTGATCTCCTATGGGCTTTTCTTGGCAAAGTTACTGAAATGGTTTGTCATTTTCTTCTCCACTGTATTAAAGTTAAAATAGGTTAAGTGACTTGCCCAGGGTCACATAGCTGGGAAGTGTTTGAGGATGGATTTGAACTCAGATTTTCCTGACTCCAGGCCTGACACTCTATTCACTGAACTACCTAGCTATCTCTCTGCCTGGCATGTAGTAACTGCTTAATAAATGCTTGCTGATTTGACTTGGCCTGAATGTAAGAGACCTTCTGGCAAGGCCTGCATAGACAATGCAATCACAGCTGTGATAGCAACCCCACATCAGCAGTTCCCTCCTCAAATGCAAGTCTTCAAAGGAAACTCCAAGAAGTGAAAGCTAAAGAAGGAAGTGACAGGATATATGGCTGTGTTTCTATTTAAGGAGCTTGCTCATTTGGCTGGAGAGCTGCCTAAGAGGAATAAACTGGGACTTTTTGTGCCCTTCCTCATTTACTTCATGTGGGTATGGCCAAAACCTGTTTCTAAATATGTCTCTTTATTCTGCTTGAGACTGGATCTGTAAGATCAAAACTTATTTCTCATAAACACCTATGGTTACCCCTGTCCTTTGCATTTGCTTGTGTCCCTTTGTTCCCAGCGTGAGATTTGGGGAGACCCCTGCAAGCCAAATAGGAGAAAGTGACCTTTCCTAGTGCAGGGCTGGGATCCTAACCCTCTAGTCCATTGTTAGAAAGTATTCTCTCTCTCTAACTGGGAGCATAATCACCAGCCATTCATATGTTTCATAATTACACTTCCAAGGGCAACATTTCTATGAAATTTCTAGGATCCTTTAAATCTGCCCCAATACACCACAATCTTTAGTCTATTGCAACTTTCATTATCTATGGGCATGTTTCCCCATTAGATTTTAATGACTTTGCATTCCCATTGCCTAGAACAATACCTGACACATTGTATAATAGATGCTTGATAAAAGCTTGTAGATTGTGTTTTGGGTCCAGTCTCTAACCTGGTCACCTTCTGTATGTTTTCTAGGTTATCACTAGGGATAGGGCTTTGACCTGTGATTTCACTAGCATAGAAACTCCCAGGTGAGGGAGCTCTTCCTCCTGATGTAGGTTGATACCTCCTCTGTGACACAGAATAATGAGAGGTTAAGTGGTTTGCCTAGGGTCCTAACACTAGTATGTGACTGAGGCAATACTTGATTTTGAATTTTCCTGGTTTCAAGGCTGTCTCTCCAGCTATCACTACATGCTGCCTTACTCTCTTATCAATATCACTTCTAAAATGTAAAAACAAATATTAAACTCAGTATTTCAGAGGTGGTTGGACCAAGGCAGGCAATGGGGCTGTCACCTCCTTCATTCTAGATCCCACACTTCTCTCCCTCCATCATGAGATCCCACTAACACTTTTAGCTTCCCTACCACAGTGCTGGCTGACTCACACTGAGCTTTCAGCTCACTAAAAGCTATTTTTTTTCCCACATACTTTGCTTTCTAGCCATGTCTCCCCCATCCTGTGCTAATGCAATTGATTTTTTTTTTAACCCAAGTGCAGGAGCTTTCAATTCATCCCTATTGTAGTTCATCTTGTTAGCCTAAGCCCACCCTTCCATCGTTTCAAGGGCTTTTGGGATCCAGTACATTAGCTATCCCTTGCAGTCTTGTCAGCCCCAATTCTGAGATGCTCCCCTTCAGCCAAGAACAAAATGATGCAGAAGTCTGAGAGAACCGTTCCTCCAGGCTTCCATCTGCCCATTAATCCCTCTTTGGGGCTAATCAATCAATCAGCAAGCACTTAAAAGTGCTGACTGTGTGTGGCACACATTATTGGTCAGTATCAGGTGGAGAATAACTACTCCTTGTAGATTCCTCCACATTCTACAAAGTTCAGTAATCAACAGGGCAAGTCAAGAATGTTCTATAGACTAACTTGGGTTTTATTTTATATTCACACTAGAAAGTCCTTTCCTCTGAGGAGCTCTCATTTCGGCAAAGGTTATTTGAGGCTCAAAAGATGGTTATGGTTTTGATTGCTTTAAAAAAAAAACACACCTCACTTACATCCTTAAATGTAAGGACAAATTTCTGGAGTTGAATCCAATCATTTAATTGCTAATCAGTTTTAAGAACTGGATAAGGGTGGATGCTATGCACCAAGGCTGGATGCTGCATTCATTATCAGCTGCCAGTTCCATCTAACATGCTGCACTACTGCAAAGCAGGATGTATTTTTGCTGCAGTTTAGACAGAACATCAGCCAAGTAAAGAAATACACATCATGACAATACTGTATCCTAAGGTAAAGTTTATCCTCTGACCATAGAGCGAAGAGAGCATAATGTTGTGGGATCCAGTAGGACATATACTAGTAATAGTTAATTTATTAAGTAGTTACTATCTACTTGTATACATTTTTTTTTTTATCATTTATCAGTCTGGATCCAGCATATTTGGTTCCTTGTTTAAAATTCAATCACCAGACTCCAACTTTCACTTGTTGAGAGGCAGTAGGTATAAGGAACAAATGCTGGACTTGAAATCAAGAAGACCAAGGTTCAAATCCCATTTCCCATACTTATTAACTGTGACTGTATGCTATTTAATAATAATAATAAATAATAGCCAGAATGTGCATAGTACTTTAAAATTTGCATAGAGATTTGCAAATATTTTCTCATTTTATCCCCACAACAAGCCTGAGAGGTAAGTGCTATTATTTTCATTTTATAGGCAAGGAAATTGTGGCATACACCAGATAAATGACTTGCCCAGGGTCACACTGCTGATAAGTTATGAGGCTGAATTTTAGCTTAAGCATGCCTGACTCCATATACACACTCTATCCATTGTGTCTTGTAAAAGACTGAATGTTTCTTAACCTTAATTTTCTCCTGGGGATAATAATACTTATAGTATCTACCTCACATAACATATGTACTTCCAAAACCTTGTAAGTCTTATTGAAATCCATTTATTGTTATTAGTAGTAGTTAAATCATTTAGGCTGAATCTGATCTTCACTTAAATCTCACCTGAGATCTCTTTCTTCTTAGAAGAGAAGTTTGCATCCCAAGTAAAATGAACAGTTGGTATCACTTTTGTTAATTGCTCTATTTGTACATATATACCAACAGTTTTCTTTTTAATATTACTCTATTCATACCTAGTGCATTTTCCATACATCTAATACAGAAATGTTAAAGCTAATATGGCTCCATTCATGATAGCAATAGTGAATTCATAATTGTGGTGAAAAGTCTTAAACTCACATTGCCTGCGAATAAAAGTAGAAAGATCTACTACTCTTGGATTTCACTTCCATTTACTTCTTGACCTAATTATTGACCGATTGACCTTTGTTCACTTTTGTTTAGTCATTTCACTTTCAAACTCTTTGTGACCCCATTTGGAGTTTTCTTGGCAAAGATACTGGAATGGCTTGCCCTTTCCTTCTCCAGCTCATTTTACAGATGAGGAAACTAAGGCAAACAGGGTTAAGTGACTTGCTTAGGGTCATGAAGCTTGTAAGTGTCTGAGGTCAGATTTGAACAATGGAAGATGAGTCTTCCTGACTTCAGGCTGGGCACTCTATACCCTGCACCACCTAGCTGCCCTGATTAACCTTTATATTGAGGTAAATCTCAGACAATTACGACTTGAAATATGTGTGTCTCTGAATGTAGCTGTGTCAGTGACAGCAGTGAACAGAAGCTTTGGGGAATGACACCTTTGAAACAGGAGGCAGGACAGCCTAGGGGCACTGGTCAACTCAAGTACAACTGATATCCTCTGACCTCTTCCTATGCTCAACCCTGTACCAACTATTATTAGAGTACTGTATCTTGTTCAGGGCACCTGGATTACTAAAGTAACACCAATATTTAGAGAGACTCAGAGATAAGTTATAAAGAAAATTAAAAGATTAGAAAAGTAAGCAAAGAAGAGAGTTTAAACAATATAGGAAGAATATCAGATGATTGAGCCTAAAGAAGAAAAGACTTGGAGGAAATTAAATTATGGTAGTAAGCATCATTTCCATCAAGAACTGGACAAGAAAATAGCTAGAAAATTTGTAATTCAAAAGCTTGTGGAACTGAATGTTGTAAATTAAAAGTAAATAAATACATATTAAAAAAATTTTTTAATAGCTTAGATTACAGCCTAAAGATTTAGGTAAGGCATAATGTGATTGTTTTAATAGACATTTTTAGATGAAGGGAGAGAGGACTACCTTGGGAGGTATTTCTTCATCTAAACATCTTAAAAATAGAATGGATTATCATGTATTTGGGGGTAGTATTTTAGAGTATAGTTCAGCCTAAAGAAAAAGGAAGCAATTCATTGATTTCTTAAAATTCACTTTCAAATCCATGATTCCCTAATCTTGAGTTAATTTGAGTAAAGAAGATGCCCTTTCACTACTTTTATTAAAAAAATAAACAAAACGTTTCATTTAACAACTCAAAAAATTAACAGAGAAATTTCTCCCAGAATTAAAACTTTTACACAAAATGCCTTCCATTTGGATTCAGTTTTATAATCATGACTGACTTTAAATTAATTCAAATAACAAAAAAGTCGCCTAAAATCATTGTCACATTACTGTTCTAAGTATTACTAAGATACATTATTCTTTCAGGATTCACTTTTTGTGTTATCTTGTTATTAACTTTTGATGAACAGCTATGAGGCAGTAGTTACCTGCTCTGACAAGTTCACTAAGTTTTTGAATGTATGCATTCTTTTGCCACCCCATGATGCTTCTTTGTTAAGTCCATTGAATTGGAGACACACCCAGTCTCATCCACAGGGCTTTAAATGAAACTAGATTCCAACTGAATGTTCCAATGAAAAAATAATGTTGATCTAAATTGGAGCTTAAAATGGAAAGGTTATTGCTTAGGTACTCTAAAAAAATTACTGGTGTGGGACAGTTTATATGTTTGTTTTTTAAACAGCCATACTAAGGATAGGAAATACACACACACACACACACACACATATTTAATTTGTTCAGCTCTGTAGTCATAGGTGCAATAATACACTTAGAAGTTAATTTGATAACTGTTTCTAAGGAAAGAGATTAGTTTTCTTGGCAAACCACCCACATTTGGAGTACTTCCCCCTCCCCAAATCCCATACAAATTAAGATTATGGGTTTTAAGCAAATTCAGAACAGTGTGTTCTGGATAAACTTAATTTGAATGCGCCTTTGTTAAACAGGTTCATATGGGTTATTTAATTGATAGATAAGTTGTTTTATCAGAGCATTCACTGTCACCATTTGTGTTGGCAATGTTTAGCTAAGTAATCAGAGGAGTGTGGGGAAAGTATGTGAGGCTGCCTGTGCTTTGGCTAAAGAAAACTATAGCTAATATCTGAAAAGAAGAAGAAAGAGGATTAGATATGGAGTGGAGGACCTCATTTCAGTTCCTGTCTCTGATACATACTAGTTGTGACCCTTGGCAAAAAATCTAGCTTCTCAGTGCCCTTGAGCAGCTAGGATTGTTATGTTGCAGAGAAAATTGTTGATTTGCCTTGGTAGAGGGAGTTACCTTATTGAGTGTGTGTGTGTGTGTGTGTGCGTGTGTTTGTGCATGCACACACACACACAAACACTCTTATATTTACTCTTATGTATGCGTATATGTCTATGGTATATATACACACATACATACTTACATATACATAGTAGATTTATAGAGAGCGATGTAGAGAGGGGAAAGAAGGGTTATACACACACACACACACACACACACACACACACACACACAGGTTATGCTTTTGTTTAACCTGTTCAAAAAGTTAATTTTGTTAAGGATTTTATTCTTGATAAGAACTCTTAGAAATTATGCTTTCTTTCTTTTTTTTTTTTTCTTTTTGGAGGGGGAAGGCAGGACAATTGGGGTTAAGTGACTTGCCCAAGGTCACATGGCTAGTAAATGTTAAGTGTCTGAGGCCACATTTGAACTCAGGTCCTCCTGACTCCAGGGCCAGTGCTCTATTCACTGTGCCATCTAGCCATCCCAGCTTTTGTTTCCAAAGTATTTTATTTCACCAAGGTAGCCAGCCTCAGGGTAAAAAAATATTTTTTTTGTGGTAATGCTTCCAATCAAGGCATAATCCCTTCAATAAACAATAAGATTTAGGAATATAAAGCTAAGAGAAATCACTGTACCTTAATTTATTGGTTGTTTGCTTCTCTAGACATTAGCAATGGGCCTGTGGTTTGCCCACTGAACAAACTCTTTAGGGCCTCTTTGACTTCAGTAATGTTGAAAAACTTAAATGTGGTTTAAATGCTAGGGACATAATAATCTTTAATTGTAGTTGAAGAGATGGCTCAATGAGTGCCTTGTCATCTTTATCATAAAAAGATGTTTGAAGGTTACACATATCCCTGTTGTAGGTGTTGTTTTAAAAACAAAAACCCTAGCACCTTAGGAGGAAATGATATGACAGATCCCTCATAACAATAAATCCAATGAACCTGCCCTTGATGAATCTTCAATCTTTTTTTGGTAAGTGCTTAAACAGAACTAGATTATAGCCAATACTCTGATAAGAGTATTGCCTGATAAGACTGTGCCTGTAGTGGATAGAGGGCCAGATTTGGAGTGGGGAAGACTTGAGTTCAAATTCCATCTCTGACATCAGCTATATGACTGTAGATCTCATCTGCCCCATTCCACCATGGGAAGATTTCACATGTTTGAGAGAGACATGCCCCTAATTCCCTGATGGGTTTGAAACTTCTTGGTTACCCCACCTGGTTTAATCTATCTGCCAAGATGGTTTTACTGGGGTATGGCTGCTAAACATGCTACAGCTTCTTAGAGTCACAGGTAAGAGTTGGGGGACCAGTGGACACCAAAGGTGGACAAGCAGCCTTGGAAAGGGCTCAGCAAGCCTTCCTACCGGAGGTGCTAGTCCTCCCTGAATGCCATATGTGTGTTCCATAAAGGCAGCTAAAGTGTTTAGAGTTTGGTCAAACATCAAAGTAGCCAAGATCATCACTTTTGTCTTGCCACTGGACTTTTGATGACTCTGGAAGAGAGAGTGAAGCTGACAACTTTTTTGCAATTCTCCCTTAAATCCAATTCATGAGCTAGTCAAGACACCACCCCATGATGTCATTTGTTGTCTTCAAAAAAGAATGATGAACAATTACAACTATAGGTACATCATTTAATGTCTCCATCTCAGGTTCGTCATCTGTTAAATATGAATCATAATACCCTTAGTACTTACTTCACAGTACTGTTGTGAGGCTAAATGAAATAATGAATATAAAGAAAGAAATAAGGAAGGAAACCCCATGGTGATTCTTTAAAAAATATATATATATTAAATACTTCACCTATTGTTGTTATAATTGTTGGTAGCACCAAACAGCAGCAGCAAACATTGTCAGTTACTCACGATCTTGTCCTCAATGTTATACAGTGACAACCAGAACCAGATGATTTTGAAAGTTCTATGTGGCTTTAAATTCTACAATTCCCATTGCCTTGCATTCAAGGACCCTCCAATCTTGTTATGGTCAATAAATGTCTAAACACTATCTAATGGTTCTGTGATTTTATCATTGTGGGTACTCACAACCTGTCCATGTCTGTCAAACCTGTGTGACTCTCATCTATTTCTTTCCATAAGACCCCCACAGAAGGTCCTACCCAATATCCTGAGGGTTTTCCTCATATTCTCTTAACATTGCATGAAGGTTTTCTGTCAGTTAGTTATCCCTGACTTTCACTTTGTGACTACTCCATCTGTTTTTCCAAGCATATATTTTTCCTACATAATTCCTCATTTATAATGTGTTGCACCTGCTCACACTAACCATGATCCTCTCTATGGTCCTTTGGGTAACCCTTCATTTCGGTTCTAAAGGACTACAATATTTCATTACTTGAAGCCATGAAGACTGTTAGTGTTAAAAAAAAAATAATGGGCCTTTGTTTTAGGGAACTTGAGGTCATTAAAAAAAAAAATTGTACAGTTTCCCAAGGCAATCCAACTTATTTTCTTCCTCCCATTTCAGTTCTACATAGAAAAAATAGAAGCCATGAGATAAAATATTCCATGAGAGATGACTGGAAAAAATCAGAAAATGTAGGATGAATTGGAATGGTAAAAAAAATGGTAAAAAAAAAAAATGGTTTTCATGTGGAAACCAACACTTCTTTTTTCTTATTTTTTTTCTTTTTCTTTTTAAAAACATTTATTTACTTTTAGTTTACAACATTCAGTTCCACAATCCCTTGAGTTCCAAATTTTCTCCCTCTCCCTCGCCTGCCACCTCCTCCTTCCCATGGTGGCATGCAATTCAATATAGGTTCTACAAGTACCTTCACATGAAACATTAGTCAAGTTGTAAAGAAGAAGTACAACCAGTGGAGTGAACAACAAGAAAGAAGGAACAAAACAAAACACAAAAAAGAGTTTGCTTCAATCTTCATTCAGACTCTGTAGTTCTTTTTCTGGATGTGTTTATTATCTCTTTCCATCATGAGTCTTTTGGAGTTGTCTTATAACCTTGGATTGCTGAGAGAAGCCCAGTCTATCAAAGTTTGTCATCACAGATACAATGTGTCTGTAATTGTGTACAAATTTCTCCTGGTTCTGCTCTTCTTACTCAACGTCAGTTTATTTAAGTCTCTCCAGGTTATTATAAAGTCTGTCTGCTCCTCATTTCTTAGAGCACAGTAGTATTCCATTACATTCATATACCACAACTTGTTTAGCCATTCCCCAATTGATGGGCATCCCCTTGATTTCCAATTCTTTGCCACCACAAAAAAGAACTGTTATAAATATTTTTGTGCATACAGGTCCTTTTCCCACTTGTATGATCTCTTTGGGAAACAGTGCTAGAAGTGAAACCAACACTTCTTACCCTTCTAGAGGGCATTGGGCAGAAGTATTTCCCTCCCTTCTTTTGCCCTTCTCTTAGAAGGAGAGTCATAACTTCTCTGACCAGCTGCAAATATCAAAGGGTTATCCCTCTCAAGTTAAAATTAAGAAGCCCACCACCTTTGAAGGAAATAACAGATTGATCTATTTGTACCCTGATGTTCTTAACCACAGAGATGGGAAAGGAACACTGTATCCTCTCCCACATGTTATGAATACTAGAGGCTTGAAATGGTGAGTCCTATGCTACAGTGGGGGTTTGAGAAAGTCAGTTTTGGACAGTGAGATTCAGACACATAAATCTTTTACTCTCCTTGGTGGAAGAATGGAATCTCCACACCTCTGCTGCAATGGAGAGTTGTGAAGTGGGCAGGATTTAGGTAGTAGTCTTTGTCTATCCTGTGTATGCAATTAGCAGGAAATATCCTTTTGTGCTTCCGGCATATATCTGAAAAAGAATGATGAATTTTTAGAATAATAGTGGCAAAAGAATGAAGTGTAATTGAAATGTAATGTAATGAAAAAGTAATTGGCAGAATCACAGGCCATTACTGTCAGAATTTAAGCCAATTCCTGACATGAAGATGCTTACAGTTGAATTGAGAAAATGATTTCTATTAGAGTTAGATAAAGGCCTTAAATGACAAAATGAGTTTATAAGTAAATAACATGAGAAAGAGTCAGAGAAGGGAAAGATAGAGCTGGATGATTCTATTCAATTGAAGAAGTATGAAACACCTAAAGGTTAGATGCTGCCATTAGGTGCTACAGAAAAAAATAAATAAAATAGTCCCTGCCATCAAAAAGCTTACATTCTTTTGGAAGAAATAACATGAACACAAATTAGGAAATACAGACTATTAAGAAGTACATTAAAGTAATATTTAGGGGATGAGAACACTGAGGGGAAATCTGGTTAGGCTTTCTTTAGAAGGTAGCAATTGAGCTTAGTTGTTTTTTTTTTTAATTTATTTTTTTCCCCTTTTTTGGAGGGCAATTGGGGGTTAAGTGACTTGCCCAAGGTCACATGGCTAGTTTTTATGTTAAGTGTCTGAGGCCAGATTTGAACTTAGGTCCTCCTCACTCCAGGGCTGGTGCTCTATTCACTGTATCACCTAGCCACCCCCAATTGAGCTTAGTTTTAAAGGAAGGTAAGAATTATATGAGGTAGAGTTGAGGAAGAAGTGAATTCCATGCATGGGAGAATAGCCTGTCCATCCATGAACATAGAAATTAGATATAAAGTGTTGGGCTCAGGAAATAGTTAGGAACCATAGCAATTTGGTTGGATCATAGAATGCACGGAATGCAGCATGAAGTAAACCTGAAATGTTGGGTTGGGGCCAAATTGTGAAGGTTTTTAAAAACTAAAAAGAAGACTTGGATTTTGGGGCGGCTAGGTGGCATAGTGAATAGAGCACTGGCCCTGGAGTCAGGAGGACCTGAGTTCAAATGTGGCCTCAGACACTTAACACTTACATGCTGTGTGACCTAGGGCAAGTCACTTAACTCCAATTGCCCTGCCTACCCCCCTCCAAAAAAAAAAAAAGCAAAAAAAAAAAAAGAAGACTTGTATTTTATCCTAGTGATAAGAGGGAGCCACTGAAATGTCTTTCAGAGGGGAGTGATGTGATTAGACCTGAGCTTTAAAATTCTCATCTTGGTAATGGTATAGAAGATGGTTCAGAGATAGTAGAAACTGGAAGATATTGCAGTGGTGCAAGTCAGAGGTGATGAAGGCCTAAATAGCCTTTCTAAGAGAAGAGAGATTGATGTGATGTATTTCTAATAAAATATGGAGACTGAAGTGTCAAGATTTGACAACTGATTAGACAAAAGAATTGAAGATAGGCTACCTCTGATATTTGGAAGGGCAGCTAGGTGATGCAATAGATAGAGCACCAGACCCGAAATAAGGAAGACTTACCTTCTGATAAGTTCAAATCTGGCCTCAGATACTTACTTAGCTGTGTGACCCTGCGTAAGGAACTTGACCTCATCAGCCTCAGTTTCCTCCTCTGTAAAATGAGCTGGAGAAGGAAATGGCAAACCACTCCAATATTTTTGCTAAAAAAAAAACCCCAGATGGGGTCATGAAGAGTTGGAAAGGACTGAAATGACTGAACAACAACTGAGATTGTGAACCTGGGGGAACAGAAGGATGAAAATAGGGAAGTTAGGAAAAAGGGTGGGAGTTGGGGAGAAAAGATACCGAGTTCTCTTTTGGATATGTTGAATATGTGCCACCTATGGGGAATTAAGGATGTCTAGCACATAGTAGGCAGTAAATGCTTTTTAATTGACTGAATGTTGACTGATAATAGGCAATTGGTAATATAAGACTGGAGTTCAGGAGGAAAAACATGTATACATGAATCTCGTCTGCATAAAGGTGATTGTTGAATATAAGGGAGCTGCTGAGATTACTGAGAGATTATAAAGAGAAATGAAAAAATCCAAGAATAGATCCCTAGGTTAGACTCATGAAGAGAGGGAGGGACTAGGATAATGAAGCAGACTGAGAAGGCATAGCCAGGTAGGTAGGAGAATCAGGAGAAAAGAATGTCATAAAAACCTAGGAAGGAGAGTGTGTCTAGAAGGAAGGGGGTGGTCAACAATGTTGAATGCCGCAGTGCTCAAAAAAAGTAAGAATTAGAAAAGTCCATCAGATTTGTCAATTAATTGGTAACCTTTGAGAGAGCAGTTTCAATTGAAAGATTTCAGAACCAGATCATAAAAAGTTGAGAAGAAAATGTAAAGAGAGAAAATGGCAGGCATTGAGACTCTAAAAAGCATAAAGAGAAGGGTTGTAGAAAGAATAGAGGACTTTGAGGTAATATCACATGAATGTAGCCCGGATATTTAGCCTGAAGAAAAAACATAGTGGTACGTTGCTAGGTGACTCAGTGAATAGAGCCCCAGCCCTGGAGTCAGGAGGACCTGAGTTCAAATCCAGCCTCAGATACTTAACACTTGCTGGCCATGTGACCTTGGACAAGTCATTTAACCCCATTTGCCCTACCTTACCCCCTCCAAAAAAGCAAAACAAAACAAAAGACATAGTGGGAGACATGATACATTATCTTAAAGTTTTTAGAAAACTCTTTTTTTAAGCATGATTGGATTTGTCCTGCTTGGAAGCAGAGGGCAGGATTAGGTACAAAGGGTAGAATTTGAAATAGGAAAATTTTGCTTAAAGGAAAGGAGGGGGGGAATGGCCTAAACAATTAGTACTATCTAAAAATGAAATTGGCTGCCTAGGGAGACAATGATAGCCCCCTCCCTCAACATCTTCAAGCAGAGGTTTGCTACCTGTGGAGGAGGCTGCAAAGAAGACTCCTGTGTAGGCTATTAACTGGATGGCCTTCGAAGTAGCTTGCAAATCTGAGATTCAGTCATTCTGGGAGTAGGTCTTCTGGGGGAGTTAAGATGTGAACTAGACCTTGAAGAATTGAAAACATCTGAATAGATGGAGAGGAGTTAAAAAGAGAAGTAGGAATGAACAGTCCTATTTGGATGGAGCATAGTGAGTAGACTAGCTTTGTTTGGTTCATGGGGTAGTTAGAGATAGGACTAGATAAACTGAGGCTATATTGCTGAATGGGGTATGGGAGAGATAATAATTGGATCTTTTTTTTGAGCAGGGAAGGTGACAAGAATAAAAATATGTTGTTGTTTTCATATTAATTAATCCAGTCACATAAGCATTATGGATCTGGAGGAAAGGAGGTAGGAAGAGATTTGGAAAAGAAGGAGAATTCTTAGTAGGTCTTTGTAGTAAGTAGCCCAAACTTCAAGTGATGAGGCAGAGGAGACAAAGGCAGTGGCAGAGAAATGGGAAAAGGAAGAATCAGAAAAGTAAATGGAGTTGTGAGAAATCTCTATAGTAAACTCATTGTTATCAAACTTGAGTAAGGCAATATGGCATTCAGGCTAATAAGGTTACCATATGTGCCACATGTGGTTTACCAGTTTTCAAGGAATTAGAATATAATGAAACATAAAACACTAGAACTGTGCTGAACATAATTTAATAATTAATGATTCAGAAGGCACTTCAGGATCTTGCCTTGGGTCCATTATTATGAACAGCAGTTATTCTTACATAGTCTATATGCTTGGAAAGGCTATATTTATTAGTGTTCCAGTTAATAGGATACTGGCTAAACTAACCCTTTTTTGTGTTGTTATATTGAACAATGAGAATACATATTTATAGAAGAAATATTTAATAGATTCTTTTTGATCAATGATTTAGATAATCAGTTTATTTCAACAAACTTTTATTGTTCTCCTGCTATGTGCTAGGCATTTTGCTGGGCCCCAGGATTAAAAAGACAAAAATGAAACAGTATTTTGTATTAGTACATTGTATTGGGTGGAAGCAAGATATACACAAATAAGCTTAGTATGAAGTAAATTGACTAGGAAAAGAGCATTAAAAAGCTGCAAGAACACAGATCACTTCAGAGATCAGGTGCTCTCTGCTGAGTCCCTTAATATAACACTTTAAAATAATTTGATTGACATTAAGATTTTGTCGGAGTAAAGCAGGGCATGCAAAATGTGTTCCATAGAATCAAGAATTCTTCATCACTTTTCTAGGGTAGTATAGGGTCCTAGGCTATTTTGCAGATAGAACTAGGCTTTTGGCATTTTTTATCACCTGAATGAGATTATTTCTGAATATTTCTGAATATAATCTCTTTGTCTTCTTCCATCTCCAAACTTCAATTTCATTTGTATCCTACAGTGGATCATTTGTTCCTGAGAGAAATCAAGTAACGTATGCCAGAAAGTGAATAATACAAACATTATCACTTAAATCAGAAAAAATATTGTTTGGATTGTGAATCTAAGAAGTAGAAATATAAAAAGAGAAAAAAAATATTATTAGCCTAATAACCTTGAGGCAGTGTCGCTTAGTGAGCAGGGATATGACTTTGGAGCCATGGAGACCTGGGTTTGAATCTTAACTCACACATATAGGCTGTGTGATCTTGGGCAGTCATTTAACAGTATTTGCAGCAACCCACTAAAGACTCTTAAGTTGCATGGAAGGTGCCAATGTCTTTTGGTAGAATTAATTTCCTCATCTTGGACTTTCTTATCACAGGTCTGGTCCTTATCCCTATAATCTCCATCCCAAACTTTACTAGACTAATAATGTTTATTAATGATAATAAGAGTAATTTTTGTTATTTCAGACTCTCTGTTGCTTACAAGTAGTATCAATTTTGTTTTATTACCATTTGCTTCATATATACACGTGTGTATGTATGCATATATGTGTGTACATGTGTATACGTACAGAGACAACATGGCATAGTGGAGATAATGCCAGACCTGGAGTCAGAAAGTCCTGGTTATTTAAATGTGACCTCTCACACTTAACAATTAGCTGTGTGATATATGGAAAATCACTTAATCTCTCTAAACCTCAAACAACTCTAAGATTCTGTGTTACAGGTGAGTATAGCTGGGTAGTCGTAGTCTGGGTAGGTTGAGGGAGTTAACCACTCAATGTCCTTGACTTATAGATATAAATGTATATGCATGTGCAGACATGTTGGATCAACATGTTGGACTACTTATTAGACAAAGCAAACCACTTTCATTACACATGTCCTCTTCTACACATTTATTTTGTATAAAATATCTAACCTCTACACTTCATCAAACTATGCTAGGCTAATGCTGTAAACTTGCAAACATGTGTGAACAGATTCTAACTTGGTCTCTTCCCACAAGATTACATCATTTAACCCAGCTCATAAGTTATACTGTATGTCTGCCTATGTCAACAGAAATACTTTAAAGAAGGGGTGCTTAACCTGGGATCAGTAAATTTTTTTTTTATACTTTGATAACTATTTCAATACTGTTGGTTTCCTTGAGTGTATTTTATTTTATGCATTTAAAAAAAAACATTCTAAGAAGGGGTCTATAATAGGCTTCACCAGACTGCCAAAGAGGCTCATGACAGAAAAATTTAAGAACCCCTGATTTATAGTTTGCTGTTTTTTTCAGGTTATCCATTTTTATCATGAGATCATAGATTTTAAACAAAAGGTACTTTAAAGACCATGTAGTCCGACTTCCTCATTTTACAAATTGTAGCAAGTAGTGGGAAGCAGAGCTAAGATTCCAATCCAGATCCTCTGACTTCAAACCCAGTACTCTCTCCACTGCATCAGGCTGCCTCCTATTTATCAAAGAAGGTATAGCCTTAGATAAGTCTTTGACATGAAACCTAATTGAGCTGTTCTTTTGCTGGAGGCCTTGTTGTCAGTGGGGAGCTAGAAGGCACAGTGGATTGAGTGTGGGCTTGGAATCAGGAAGGCTCATCTTCTGGAGTTCAAATCCAGCCTCAGACATTTACTTACAAGCTGTGTGTCCTGGGGTAAATCATTTAACCCTATTTGCCTCGGTCTCCTCATTTGTAAAATAAGCTGGAGAAGGAAATGGCAAACCATTCCAGTATCTTTGCCAAGAAAACCTCAAAGAGGGTCAGGAAGAGTTGGACCACTACTGAACAACAACAGGTAGTCAGTCGACTTGTCCTTGACTTTATATTGATCATAATGTCTTATGAGGCCATTCCCTCCTCTCTCTATTACTTGTTAGACTGGGATTTAGCAGCATGAAAGCAGCTTTTGCTGCTGCTAAGGTTTATTGTATCAGTCATCTGATGACATTAGCCCAGCAGTCTATTAGAATAATAACAAAACATATTTCTATAGCTTTAAGGTTTACAGTGCCCAATAAAACCTATTGCTAGGCCAATAGAACACAAGCTCTGGCTAGTCTTTCCAGGATGGAAAGCTCTAGTAAGGGGCAGGTGGTGGATTGTTCATCTGCCCTCTGATCACCAGCCTACCTAAGACTAGAGAGGTTTATCACCAAGTTGGCCATAGGCTGATGGTATTCTGAGCCATAGCTCAGGAAGATTATCCACTAAGGCATAAAAGGGTTGTGATCTTTTTAAACAAAGCAGTGTCTCATACTCATAAAATTCACTATCCTGGAAAGTATAAAGAAAGCAATGTATTTCAGTATGAGGTATGTAGTGGAAGTATAATTATTCTTAATTTGCAGATGAGAGGTGAAGTGACTTGCCATAGATAACTGCCAGTTGAGTATTAGACAGAATCCCAACACAAGTGTCCTGACTCCAGTCCACAAAGCACCCTTTCATAATGTGTCGCTCCCATCTAATAAATGAATAACATAAATAACTGAAACATGTTTTATTAACATTTGTTGCCTGAAAATGCAAAAGATTTACAACATTGTGATTTTTAGAACAATGTGACCCTAATATTCACATCTGACTCTCTTTTTTAGTTGAGACAAGGGTGTAAGGTAATGCAGTAGTTGAAAAGCAGTGACTCTGGACTTGGATGTGACTCTAATCCTGCTTCTGGAGTTTTCTACCCATGTGGGTTTGGGCAATTTATTTATCCTCCCTGTGCCTCAGCATCCTAATTTTTTAATGAGGGGGTTAGACCAGATCTCTTCTCAGGTCCTTTCCAGTTTTGCATCTATAATCCTATGATCCTTATAAGACATAGAGGGGTTAACTGACTGACCAGTCTCACATCCTTATTAGTAAAGTTGAAAATCATATTAAAGTGTTCTGATTTCATCCATTCCTCAGTGCCTTGGCCATGGGGCCCTATTCCATAAAGCATTGGAAAAAGCTGTTAAAATCCATAAAGGGAAGGCACTGTACAGGAAAGATGGGGGATTTAATCATGAAAGAGGGGAAGGTAGAAAAGGAGAGGTGGAGGATTGGGTGAGCAAGAAGTGCTGGAAATTAAGAGAACAAAGGGGGTCATGTGACCAGTGAAAATTCTTTAAATCCTGTGCCTCTAATACCGTATGTATTACTCTAAAGTAGTCATCACCAGTTTTAAAGGTACGCTGATTTCTAGGTGAATCCAGACACAAGGCAAAGGTATGGAGGAGGACGTTAAAGCCCACTCTCTATCATATTCTCCAGAGAAAATACATCAATCTCAGGCGTCGGGGGGCATCCTGACAGTCGCAGGATGGGGCTGGGGGCGGGGATCCCGCACTGCATTTGGTCACCCTGCAGTCTCTTCCCTTCACCACTTACCCCGGAATTGCAGACCACTTCCACAGATCTTTTCAACATCAGTTTTGGAGACTGGTTCGTGGTTGATTTTGTTTTGTTTTGCTTTTGTTTCCCCTCAAAATTACCCAGATTCCTGAAGGGAATGACACCGCATATCAAGATGCCTCTGTTCATCAGCTGCAGGAGGAGCCCTTGAAGTGTGTGTGTGTGTGTGTCTGTGTGTGTGTGTGTCTCAGTGTGTGTGTCAGTGAGTGAGTGAGTGAGTGAGTGAGTGTATTTCGGTCCCTGATTTCTGTGTACGGATCGGTCTACCTCACACCCGCACTGCACACTGCATGTAGAAGGCAAGCAGCTCCGCCTTTGGTTTTCTGCTTCCTGCTGCTTCAGGGCCACGTGAAGTTTGCAGAGGAGCAGAGCCGAGGGGGCGGTAGCCCAGTGGTGGCCCGGGTGCAGGCGGCGCCCACCTAGTGGGAAAGAGGCGGGGTCAGGATTGACCGGCTGGAGAGATTCTACATCCCGACAGCCTCTCCATCACTGTCTGGGGTGGCTGAGGGTATTTATTCATTAGGGCCCTGACTGACATTCTTCCTCCGTCTCCGTCCCCTCCGCCCAAGTTTAAAAAAATGTAGTTGGAATTAGAGTGAAATCCTAGGGGAGGAGAGGCTAGGCAAAGGGGGAGGGGAGAGAGCAAGAGAATGCAATGTTCGCTGTTCACCTCTCTGGCAGCAAGAGGCAGTGCTGAGCTTGGGCAGAGACAGAGCTAGCGCTGCTGGTTGGGAGGCTGCGTTTTAATTGTGCTCTCATTCACTCACACCGAGAGGGTGCTACTGGGTACGTGTGTGTGCGCCTGTGTACAAGCCGTGGATATCGCCTCTCTGGAGGTGCAGCGGAGCATTAGGGAAAGGGAACCGAGCGGGAGAGAGGCAGACAGACAAGAACGGACTTTCAGAACGGGAGAGAGAAGAAAATCTCTACACTTTGGGGGTCTGTCTTTGGGCTATTTCCTGGTCTCACAGAAAGAGGCAGTGCTGAGTTAGGAGGGAGGCAGAAATAGACCTTTACAGGGAAATATAGGGAGTGTGTCTGGGTGTATGTGTGTGTGCGGTGGAGAGGGAAGAGAGAGGGAGAGAGCGCAGCATTAGGCTTTTTTTCCAGAAGGGCCACCCCCCCATCCCCTTTCATTGTATGCTATTTATAGCCCTGCTGCAGATTTTTTTTCTTCCTTAAAAACATCCCTCTTCGTGGATCTTCCTTGCATTTCTTTTTTTCATTTGGGGGGGTTGGGTGGGGGGTGGGTGAGGGAAAAACCTGCTTTGGATCGGGAAGCACCGAGAGACCATCTTAGCAGCAGGGAAGAGAGAAGCCGTCGCAGGGAATCTATAAATACCTATAAATCACTATTGTTTTTTATATAAATACATAACTGTATCTGACTGACATCCAACCCAGCGGGCAGACATGGGGTGTTTGGGCAACAGCAAGACGGAAGATCAGCGCCTCGACGAAAAAGAGCGACGAGAAGCCAACAAAAAAATAGAGAAGCAGTTGCAGAAAGAGAGACTTGCTTATAAAGCGACTCACCGTTTGCTTTTACTGGGTAAGGCAGGAGGGGGATGCAACTGCCTGAGCTTCCCACGGCTGGAAATGTAGAGAAGCAATAAGCTAACAGGGAAATTGGATGCGAATGGGGGAGGGCAGTTAAGGTGGGGGGTTGTTTCATGCAAACGTGAACTGATTTTGTTTGGTAATTAAGGTATTTGTGAGCTTGAAAGATAGTAGGGAACCTCTGGAATGATCTGTAATCCTACTATAATTAATATATGTATGTATGTATATGTGTATATATGCGTGTGTGCATGTATTGGTGTAGAATATGAATTCTGTTTTGTTTGGAGAAATGTCAGTGATATAAAGACGCATATTGCAATATAATTTTTTTTCTTGGCAGGGGCTGGTGAGTCAGGAAAAAGCACTATAGTCAAACAAATGAGGATCCTGCACGTCAATGGATTTAATCCAGAGTAAGAAGTGGTCATAGTTTTGTTGTTTGTTTGTTTGTTTGACTTCAAAGCTGCATACCCACTGTGACATTCTTGCATCCTGCTCAGAACTGTTTTTCCCATATAGATAAGTTTGTGGTATGGCCCAGGTAGTTTTTTAAGTAAGAAAAACATTTGTGCTTGTGTTTTTCACTTACATCCCCCCTACTGTATCTTATATTGTTGCTACTGCAGTGGCTTCACAGGCCCCTATGTAGCAACAACATGGCGACTACTTTTTAACATAGCAAATGACTAAATATTCACTGTTTATGTTTTTGTGATATAAAGATGCAGATAAGTATCAAGGCATGTATGACTGGACAGAATAAATATTTTTTTCCTCTGGTGTTCAGAAGGAAACATTCAACAGAATGCAGTTGATTATCCTGTAGCCTTGGGCTGTAAAATGTCAGTCTTTAGGACTATTTCCCAAATTTCTGTTAATCATTATATATCTTAATAATTAGATCTTTATCTTTCGGCTACCATGAACTTCAGCTTATTGACACAATTACAAACATATGCTGAGTGTGTATAGATTTATGACAATAAATATGCTATATATACATACAGGTTGCCATATATTAGAGAGAGAGAACACATGTTTTGGACAGGTGTTTATGCATATATATGTAGAAGTCTGTGTACTTAAATGTTTGTAACTATAATTATACTGAGTTAAATTTAGATATATATGTTTAGGGTACTACTTATGACTAAACATATGTAGATATACATATATGCACACACACACACACATACACATATATATGCATATTAAAGAAATAATCCACAGTCACAAGGAATAAGGGAAGGGGTGTTATTCATTCCCCCCAAAAAGCTTTTCAGTTAATTGCCTTGGTGGGACTTATCTGACATAATTAAAAGCAGCTGTTGCTGCACTTGATACCTGCTACAGAGACCAGGCAGTGAATAAATGTTGAAATAGCTGAAGATTTTTAAATCTTTCTTAGTTGATGGGAGTGATGAATTAAATTGTTAATAATTCTATTTTAATACAGAGAAAAGAAACAGAAAATACTGGACATCCGAAAAAACGTTAAAGATGCGATTGTGGTAAGAATACATTTTAATTTGATTTTCTTTAATGTATGCTTATTGGAGAAAACAAAGTATTTTGTTTTCTAAGATAATGTAGATCAAAGTCTTATCTTATTGTCATATTGGATGATTATATTTTGACTCTCTATGTTACATTTATCCAGGCTAATGTTTGATTTTTACCTCTTTTTTCCAATTCTAGACAATAGTTTCAGCAATGAGCACTTTAATACCCCCAGTTCCATTGGCCAATCCAGACAACCAATTTCGATCAGACTATATCAAGAGCATAGCCCCTCTTTCTGACTTTGACTATTCACAGGTAAGTCGTGGGTTAAATACCTCAGAGAATTGTGTTTTTAACTAATATGACAAAACTGTTTTTAATGAGAGGACTCAAATAAAGGTTGTTGAAGTGCTCTGTTGAGAGAGCTTACTTACTGCAGACAGTTTGTACCTATTTCAGTAAAGTCAGTTAAACTTTTTAATTTAGGAAACTTTTGGTGTCCTTTGAATGTATGTAAACATTTCAGCAGGAGTTTGAGGTTTTTCTCAAATCAATGTCAAGTATATTTCTATTTTCAGAGAGTCTGGTTCTGAAAGACTCCTTTTATAGACCTTTAGAATTGTTTCTCTACGAGGAGATAGCACACAATAAATAATGACTAGATACTTATCTTAAAATTTTAAGAAATGAAAATGTCCTATCAGGCATTCATTTTCATAATAAAATGTTGGGAAAAAAAGATAAGTAGGTGAGATGTTTTCTGTCCTGCATAGCATTTACAACAGTGAAAATAACAGTCTAGTTCAGTTTTAATACTCATCCATCATTTGAGATGGGGTAATGTGAGGTGTATTCTGGCTACAATTACAGTTGATTTTTGACTGTTTGTAGTAAAGCATTTTTCTAGTTTGGTTCATGTATTATTTAGGGAAACTTTAGTATCTGTTTGTCATTTTGATGGCAGTTACTGCTTAGAGAGACAAGTTCAAAAGTTTCTGTTTGTATGATTGACATTAACTTCTTAATGTTGTTGGTATTTGAGAGTCTGAAAGAATGTATTTTTTAAAGGAAATCGATATTCACCTTGTTTTGGCTATAGTGAAGCCTAAACTTCTTCTATGACACTTTTTTGACATTCACTAAATCAGAATATTACAAGTTTTTACAATTACAAGATCATTTATTTATTGGGTAGTGTGTTCTGATGTTTTCAACTAGGGTAATTCAGTAAGGGATAGAAGTTGCCTTAATTTTTATTTCATGACTCATATTTCCTAATGTGATTTTGGCTTTTGATAAATCTTCCACTTCGAATGTTCAAGATAAAGTAATTCAAGCATCTTATGGATCTGGAATTTAACATAGAACTAGGTTGTACAGAAAGCTGCGATTGCAGAATACACCCACATACACTTTCTAATTGCTCACTTGGTGGTTAAGTTATCTAAAATGACAGAGTCCTTTGAAAAAAAACCAATTTAAATAGTCTTGATTTTGAGATATGAAATTTAACAGATGAACTTAGTAGATTTGCTTCTTTCTGAGCAGATGAGATTGTCGTGTAAGTTGGTATGACATCAATAAAGAATATTTTATGGGTAATTCTTAACAAGTATAAAGATAATTATGTATTTTGAGCAAGAAAATGAAATGACATATGGCTTTTTCTGGGTACTTTACCATGTCTTGTTTTCATGAGTTCAGAAACAGATGAAGATAGCCCTGTATTCATAGACATGCAGATCCAAAATTGAGAGTGACAGAGAATTCTGAAGTGTTTGTATTCTAATCAATCTAGTGTACCTAATTTAGTATAGCCTTAACCTGAAATTATGTCTTTTTTTTAAGAAAAAGTAAACTGATCAATAAATTGCAGTTTTCCAGTGGATGAAGCTGTATTTTCATAGAGATATCAAGGTTATTTAAATATGATATTTAGAAGTAATAAAGAAAGAAAAGAAAATTAGGAATCAATGCAGCTGACTTGAAAATTTTTAGTTCCTTTTGGAAGTGTGGTAGGCCTGTCCTTGTCTTATAATTACATGACCAAATCAGGGGAGAATGTATACCTATGTTTAATTAATAATGTGAGCTAGATTATATAATCCAGAAAATAACATTAAAGTACATGGTATATCCATTAAATATATATATATATATACACACATATATATAGTTCATCATTTAATCTGTGTGGTAAATTTTTAAAGTGAATTTATCACTGGTCCCCTCAAACATTGGTGTTGGTAAAACTGAGTTAGGTAGCTCCAGAATTTATGTTTGATAAGCTTTTTTGAGAGTGTTACGAAAGCCAGGGATTTGTTTTATCATATTTGATTGTTTTGGAAAAGACAATTTTTTTAAAATACAAATTTGTTGTTAGTAGCAGGAAAGTTATTCAAATTTGCATGTGCCTAAATCTAGTATTTGCATCCTGTCTAGAATTATTGGTTTTTAAGTGATTTACAATGGTTGAAGTAGTATATAATTTATGAAATAATAATTTGAGACCAGAGGTAATTCACCATTACAATAAAACTCTGTGAAGTTTTTTTGTCTATTCTCTGTTAAAGTTAAGTCATTTTGTAAAACCAAAGAAACTGCATTCATAGTTTTATATCTTGCATTTTGTTTAAACAGTAGTTTAATAGCTTTCATTTGTATAAAGCTTTTAACTTTTTCCAAACATTTTAACACATAGAGATCAAATGTGACATTATAACAGCTCTTTGAGATAGGCATGGCAGTGATTACCTCATTTTGTGGTTGAGGAAACAGATTTTATGTTAAATGACATGCCCAAGGTGATACAACTAAAATCCAAGCCTTATGAATCTGAGTCCAGTGTTTTCTTTTGTTTTGTTTTATTTTCCCACCACTGGTCTTAATTTAAAATTCTGTGCTATAAAATTGTACTTTTTTTCTCGAAAATACTTAGAGAGCGAGGTTAGTTTTTAAAAGATGAATTTTACATCTACATTTAAAATTATGTGGGAACACCATAATGAGTGACTTGTTTTGCAGTCTACCACTGTCTCATTTTAATTTAAATTTTATTTTGCAAATTTGATCTTTAAGAATCAATTGATTGTCAGACTAGCTTGGTGTTGGATCTTACTATTCAGTAAGGTGTAACCTTTATAAATGTTGAATGTATTGTTATTATATGAAGACTTTATTTTTAAATAAGTCAAGGCAAGTTGTTTTATTTTAAGTAGGTATAATTTTCACTTTGATGTCAGTATAGTTGTGTCATTATTTTTGTGGTTGGTAAAGATATTTACATGCCAAAATTCACATAGTGTAATAGAAATTGAGGGCTAAATGGATTATTAAAGATTATCCAATTCCGCCATTTCGTTTTGTAAACTGAGTCACGAAGAAGCCAGGTGTTCATCCCCAACGATATACAACCAGTTAATGTCAGAGCCAGATGTAGAACCCAGGTCTCCTGATTCCCAGTTCAATTATATTTTTCTAAGATATTTGATCAAATTTTTATTGAAATTTGAAAAATTTGACAGGTATTAATTGTGTTTTAAGCCTTTGTGAAGAAAAATGAAAAGACTGAGGCACAGTATACTTCTTCCCGTATTCAGAAACATTCTGTATTACCTAAACCTCGCCTTGATTAAAATACCAAAATGATTTGACCTTAGAAACTTGACGTGTGTCTTTTTTTCATCTTTTAATGTCTTGAAAAAACGTTATGGTTAAAAGGCCAGCCCTGCGATCCAAAAGACCTGGGTTCAAGACCTACTTCTGACACATTCTAGGTATGTGCAGTGGGCATGTCACTTAGTTTTTTCAGTGCCCATTTGAGTCTTTAGAATTATAAATTGTGGCTGAGTTTCTTACCTCCATGACTAGAGGAAATCTCCAGTCTTGAAGCTCCCCACTCACCACGGATTGATATCTATTGGTTCCCTCACCCACCCCCCAAAATATCTTAAGTTGATTTTCAGTGTTTATTATTATGACAACTTTGGTTTAAAGGGCAATAGAACAATTAATTAATTAATGTGCATTGTGGTATGTAGCACATATCAAAGAAAGTAGTTAATTATTATTAAAAGTAGATAGAACGAGAGATACACAGATATAGATAACATAGATGTAGATATCTTTAAGTAAATGAAGTGATCCAGAGATAATGCAGATAAAATATTTAAATTTATTTTCTTTCTTGGGTTGCCTAAAATTTCTTTAAGTAAACTTGGTTCTTTATTTTTCTTTTTGCAAACTTCATAAATTTCCACATGGGTGAATGTTCAGAAATTTAGTCATAGTAAATGAAAGCATAACAGAATACAAATACAGAGAAACCTAAAAACCCTTGTTCTGGAAGATTTTATTTAATTTTTGAATTTGGACTACATAATAAATATAACAACATTATCCTTAAAAAATTATATGTATTTTCTATATGTGTTTAAATAGCAATATAAAATTTTATTTTTCATGTTTATATAGTTTGATTTAAAAGGCAGCTACATTTTAAGTAGAATATGTTCAGAGATTTAATATTTTATCTGCAGTGTTTAAGATATCCTATTTTTACTCTTTAAAACACTATAAGAACAGTAGCATCGCTTCTTATATATTAGAAAATATTCAAATGCTTCTGAAGATCTTATTTTTATTT
>CM053587.1:187289880-187330285 GCA_028646515.1 Pseudochirops corinnae
AAATTGCCAAAAAGACGGTTTTATTTTTGGTACCCAACAATAATAACAAATTTATAATAATATTTCATGACTATATCAATGCCAAATTAACTTCAAGTAGTATTTGAAAAGGGTGAATCTTAACCATATTAACAAGTTAAGGGATTGTAAGTGAGAACAGCAAACATTATATTCCATTTTTTGCATTTAAATTTCCTTTTTTGGTTCCTTAAGTTGGGGATTTAAATATATATATACCCACCCACCCGCACATAGATAAATAAATATATTGAAGGTCTCTCCTTATAAAAGATCTTCCAGTAACCATACATCATTAATGTTTGTATCTATGTGTTGCAGAAATAGTTTTTGAGTTAAGGAAAGGATTTTATTGCTGTTAGCTATTTTGAACTATGTAAACATGGAGATATTCGATTTTTCATCCTCTATTTTTTGCCAACTTGACAAAGGAGGTAGTGTTCGTTGTTAATGCAGAAAAATAGTCATTTTTGGAGAAGTGTCAAAGAAGAATTGACAAATGCATAGCCTGCCTCTACTTCCTTTTACACTCACTTCACATCCAGGAAAATCACTATTTTGTTTTTTGTCTTTCAATCTCCTGCACTAAGTACAGTGCATATTGTTGCTAAATACATTTTTGCTTAATTGAATTTCCTGTTTTAAAAGAAAGTTGGCAGTTTATTTGTTATGTAGAGACATAGGTCCTTACATTAGTTTTATTAACAGGTGTAGCAAAAGAATGAGGAATAATAAAGCAGTAAGCAAATATATAATATAACAGAATATGTTTTTTGTCCAAATGGCATTTATTTTGAGGCCATGGTTGATAATGGAATAAGTTTGCTTGGTATTCTCTTCTTCTAGTAGTATATTCATCTATACAGATATGGCACAGTATATATTTGCTATTATAAATCCCAAATAAGGGATGAAAGTAAGTATTTTTTCCTAATCCTAATGGTGTCCTCTACTATGGTGCCCTCTGAATATTTAGATCTGGAAGGGACTTTGGAAACCACTCGTTCCATTGATGTAACAGGTGAGGAAACTGAGGCCAAAATGGTTAAAAGGCTTTTCCCAAGAAACAAGTAGTTTTGCAAAGCTGGTCTTCTGATTTCAAATCTGTCACTCTTTCTGCTATATCACGTGCCTCTTTTTGTTGTTATTGGTTTTATTTTAATAAGCCGAGTTGTATAGCAATTAAGTTAGCAAATTAAAACAGGATGGCTTAGGTTATTTGTCATAACCTAAAGCAATTATATTGAAATATTCAGTCATAATGATGACTTAGGAACAATGATTTTTACCTCCCTGTTTTTCATCCAGCATTTTCTTCCTTAAGTTACAATAATGAAGCTTTAAAATTTCATTTTTCTTATTTGATGCAAAGCTTGTCAGTTTTACTCCCTTAAAAAAAAAAAACATCATTTCTTCTTTGCATGATGCGAATACCATCTTGAATTATATTGGAATTTCTTAAATTAAAATGAGTGCTTATATAAGTTTAGTGGTCACACAAAATAACATCTAAAAGAATATAGTTTTAAAAAATAGCACGGAGAAAAACTTTCCCAGGAGTTTGTGCTTGAGCTTACTTTGACCTAAAATATGCTACTCTTGTGAAGGAAATAGTTGTGGGATACCAAATATAACCACCACTCTATCGGTAGAACAACTAAACCAATAGTCATTATACTTAAAGGAAATACAGACAGTACACTATTTAGTGCCAACCATAATTCTTAAAGTAATGATCAATGAAGTTAGAGAAACAGAAGGAAGAAGTAAAAGCTGTATTGGAAATATTGAGGGGAGACGGAAACAATTCCTCACACAATTATAAGAACATTAATAAAAGCTATGTATAATTATAGACAGCACTTCATAATACCTGTAGGTGAAATGCAGTGCCATCATTTTCCTCTACCAATGCGTTTAGTGATCTGGTAGATGGGGCCTTTTAGTACTAGAATGCTAAGGGGCTTTATTAATTAAACTTTAGTGATGGACTAAATATAGGCATAATCTTTATTTCAAATTGTCTAGAAAGGAAAACAGATATTCAGATTTAACAGGAATTGGGTATGCCAAGTTACTTACAGGAAGTTTTCGAAAATAAAAGTCAATTTGTTGTATTTTAAATATGACGATCAGTATCTTTTTCTTATCATTTTTCTTTTCCGTATTTTTTTACAAGCCTTTGACCCACTCTGTGTTTAAGAAAATAATTCCTCAGTATACACATGCAGGAAAATTTTGGAAGATAGTTTTACATTTGTGCTTTATATGACTACTCTAAAAAAAGAAAATTAAAATGTTCATCATAGTTACAGTATTTTTTAGCAGAATACCACTAAACATTTATTTAGTACTCTGTACTATACTAGTTTATAAATATGTCTGCTATTATTATAGTGTTAAAGGAAGCTTGGTGGAGAATTTTGGCACTTGTTGATAATGATTTCATCTACAGTAATGAATTTGTACCTAACTTAATTGACTTGAGAAAAAAATAAAAATTAGTGCAAAGGTTTTTAAATTTTAATAGAACAAGATAACTCTATAGAGCATATAATGTTCCTGAAGGGTTCAGTATTCGTCTTATATTTTTGAAAGTATTCTGGTTGTGACACTGTCACCATGGACAAGAATTCACCTCTCTAAGACCTCAAAAATGTTGTAAGAAAAGTGCTTTGTAAACTTTAGAGCACTGTATAAAAAAGATTATTATTAGTAGTAGTGTTGTTATTAGTCTTACACAAAAGTATTAAAGATAACTCATTTATTGAGATGATAATTTTCCAGTTTGTAGGTTATCCTTTACATGAAACTTAGATCAACAAATTTTGTTCATGGCTCACATTTCTAGATGGAAAAGTCCTTTGATCCCAGAACATAGGTTGTTTACCTGCTCTCTCTTTCCTCCTACATGTAAAGTGCAAAAGGTCACTTAATATCAGACAAAGGCCTAATGTCTTCAGAGGGAGGATAGAGTTGTCTCAGGAAGCTTGTCTGTATTGCTGAATGATAGAAGTAAAAATCTTTTAAAAGGTATAAAGTTATAAGCGACCCTAAGATGTTAGCCCAATTACTATAAATCACTGACAGCTGTCTCTATATACATTTGGCCTTTTTCATATGCAGTATGACAATCAAAAAGGGAAATTCGAGTGATTTTTATATTGATGATCAAAATTATATTTGTTCTGTTAAGAGCAAAAGAAAAGAAAAACATCTCTTCTTCCTAAAAGGTGTTACCTGCTTAGTAATTATATATTAGAATTTGTTTTTAGTTAAGGAATGTGGAATTCCTGACACAAGTGATACCTTGTATTTATTTAGTGGGTGGATATGTTAACTAATGTCTGAAAACTAGTTAATGTCAATATTTACAAATTAATGTTGTCTTTAATCAAAAATGAATAAGGTTCCAAAAATAATAAAGAATTTGTCGTTAATGCTTACCAAAATCCTGCCCCACAACAATGTTAAGTTCTTGAACACATACTAAATATTATCTAGTGAATATTGTTGATTTTGAATTAGCTGGTTAAAACTCTTAATTGTTTTATATATATACACATATATATAGCGAGTAGGAAATTGGACTAATTTTTAAGTGTATAGGAAGCTTTCAAATGTACATGCGCCTACTGCCTAGAAGACTAAACATTAATGAATAGGGATGTTTATCTATCTATCAGGAAGGGTCCTTTATTAGCTTAAACAAAGTCTGCCTTGAGGACAAACGCTCAGATCCTGCCTGTGAAGCACAGAAGGGAACTTCAGATGTATTTGTAGGTGAATTAAAACTTTTTTTAAAAAAATCTTGCTTGCTAATATTTTTAAAGCACAACATCTTAGTTAAACAAATGATTAACCTTGACAATGGAAATGTAAACAGAACCCTAATAAAGGAAATAACTAGTCTTTCCTGTTGAGGTTTAGCAGGTATTTGGTCCTTAGTCAAAACTAGCATGAACTCTGTGTAGTTGAAAAAGGAGACAAAAAGGTGAAGGTCACGTTTTAGATGTTGATTATTTGAGTTATCTCTTTTGTCATGAAATTTAACTGGAGTTTTATGCCACTTGAAATAGAAGCTAAAGTAAATGGAAACTCCTCTTACTGGCAATAACTCTTCTCTCTTTAAATTGGATGACCTTATCCTGAGAATCCAGCTTCCTCAGTTGTACTTTCCTTAGAATATGCTGATACAACATTTATATCATTATACATTCATTTCTTTTAAATGTAAGGTGGGATGTTTAAATGAAACATTATAGGACTGATTAAAACCTTTGAGAAAAAACCCTCAAATTTTTAACATTAAAATAATGGTGCCAATTAACTTTAAAGAGGGGAAAGCCACCCAAAATAATGAACACATGCAAAATGATGCAACAAGATTATTTTTTGAGTAATTTTAAGACTGAAATTCAATTTTACATCAGTCACATATGGTGGCAAGGTTAACACTGTTTTCCAATTAAATGAGGCTTTGGCCATTTATGCAATAAAATTTGTCAGAGCAAGTATTCCTTAGCATAGGATGAGGGGGCCTTGCTTGCCTGTTGGAGCTCTTTCATCTGTTCACAATTGTATTGGTTGATTTCTCAATTATGTATTTTTAGAAGTACTACACTTTGCCAACCACAAATCTTCAGTCTAGTAACCAAACCAACAACCCACAAAGTCAACACACTTTGAAAGAGGCCTCATAAAAGTACAAAGTTAAGGTTGTTTCTGATGACTTTAGCTAAAACAGAATAAACCCAGAGGGAAAAATAAAGTACCTTCCCCAAACTTTACATAAATAGTATGAAACTTAAGCACTTCATAAGAAATATAAAGTATTTGAGGCACAAGTTTTTGTTGTAAGTGTAAGAAGCAAGAGATGACTCAGAAAAAATTGGAAAATAGGTTAAAGAAATCAGCAGTGAAAATGTAAATCTTTCTTTGTCCCTGATTCTCCTAACACAGCAAACCTAGTTTTACTCCATGCTAATGTAGAACTTGAGAAAAGTTTCAGAAATTTTTGGAAAATCAATGTCAACACAGACTCAATATAACTCTTCTTTATGAGTTCATAACAGATTACACAATGGTGGGTGATTTCTCCATTTGTAGGGCATAGGTTTTAGAGATGTTCATGTCCACTCACATTTGTGAATTCATTTTTATGCTAAGGCTTTTCCTTCCTGTTTAAATTCTTATTTTATCTCAGTCTCAGATTTTTGTTAGCTATAAATTTCCCTTTAAAATATTTTTGTTTTTGTTTTTGAGATTGGGTCTCTCTTTCTTTCCCAGTATGGAAGTGCAGTAACTACTCACTTGGGCCTGATTCCCACACCAGTTGGCATGAAAATTTCAACCTGCTCTGTTTTTGTTCTGATCTGGCCCTAAAGTAGTTTACTCTGCTTTAGGCAACTTAGTTGGCCATCAGCTTACAAGGCTTCATCCTATTGGTGCTAGACTTAATGTAGACACACCATCAACTTTGGCTCTGCTGCAGCTCACAGCTTCCAAACTCAGCAACAGAAAATACATAGGTCACACATTTGGAAAAACTTTCCTTTTAACAAAGGACATATACACTGACTTTTTTTGTTGTATTTTAAGCTGACACAGCAGCCAGGAAATCCTATCAGGAATCAAGACACAAATGAACATTCTTTAGAGTATGACAGTAATCCTAAATCTTCAAATCCAAAAGTTTTCCTCTTAGAATCTTAAACTTTCAAAGTTCAAAGGTACTGCAGAGGTCAGATCTACCTACCAAATCTACCTACCTACCTACACCACCAAAGCATGAAGCCTGTCCACAATATGTCCTACAAGTGGTCATCTGGACTCTCCTAGATAGAGTGCCGGGAATTCTCTGCCCAACTACCCCACTTGAAAAAAAATCCTTAAAATCCATTATTGGATAGCTTTAATTGTTAAACAGTCTTTTTTCATATTTAAGTCCAAATCTTCCTCCTGGTAACTTCCATTTATTAGTTCTAGATTTGCCTTCTGGAGTCAGCAGACTAAGTCTTCACCCATTTCTACATGATTTATGTCCATTATGATGAATTTGTGAGTTATCAGAGTTGATACTCCTAGCATTAGTGAAGATTAAAACTTATCCATGTCCTCCCATCCTATGTGAATCTTGTTCATGCCTTCACATAAATCATCTACAAAGGACGTATTTGACACATTGGAAACCTTCCTCTGGCTCTTCTAATACTCCGTCGATACCAGTGCAACACTTGACTTAACCTGCATTTTCTTTTTTAAGCCTTTGCTCCTCCATGCCCCAAATTCCCATTTCTCCAACTAAATTTGGAAATGGTTTAAGCCTCTACATCACCTTGGTTTACCTTCCTTTCTATATACATTCCAGTTTCAACTCAGTACAAATCATATTGTGCAACATGCTGGAGATAATATAAACCTTGGAACAGTTCTCATTCTTATGGAGTTAATAGTCTGATAGTGGAATATGGCACAGTGGGATTAAACAGTGCCCTCCATCATTCCTTCAGGGCTGAGATTTGAAAGCAAGTAATTGGCATGATCCAGATTTTATTTTTTAGATCACATATGTACTTTCTATTTGTTTAGGAAACTCACACTGGGCAAACTGTATCTATGGGGTTTTTTTTCAGTCAGTTCTGTCCAGCTGTTTGTGACCCCATTTGAGGTTTTCTTGAAGAAGATGCTAGATTGGTTTGCCATTTCCTTCTCTAGCTCATTTTAGAAATGAAGAATAGGCAAACTAGGTTAAGTGACTTGCCCAGGGTCACATAGCTAGTAAGTATACAAAGTCAAATTTGAACTCATGGCTTCCTGACTCCAGGGCTAGCATTCTATCCACTTCACCCCCTTACTGCCCTATTTATAGACGTCCACTATGTGACTCACAGTCAGAGAATAGCCAGTTTTGTTGATCATCATTATTGCTCACATGTTTATGGACATTCTATGCAAATAAACCATACGGGGAGTCTCTACTGAGGCAAATGATATGACGAAATAGAAGTAGATCTAAGCACTGTGCCGTCATTGCTGTACCTTGAAGCTTCTTTATGACGTTCACCCAGTTCTTGCATGCTAAATAATTCAAAGCTCTTTCAAGTATACTACATTACTTTATACATCTTGTCAATTCGATCATTTCCCTCACTGTACACTAGCAATTTACTTTCATTCTGATGCCACTAAATACCCTTGTGGAATTTTAATAAACTGTCCCTTTCCTAACTGATCACATTCAGAAAGTAATGCTGTTGCTGACAATTAAAATTACGTTAAAAGCAATAGCCAGTACTTACATGGTACTTTAACCTTTGCAAAGTGCTTTACTTATATCATTTTATCCTTAAAACAACCCCACTGTGAGGTGTATCAGGGAGGAAACTAAAGCTGTAAAGGAATCTTTCCTACATCCCAAAGAACAATACTGCATACCTCTGTCCCCTGGCATCGAGATCTGTGTGACATAATGAATAATAAAAATATTCATAAGATAGGTGGGAATACCAAATGTCATGGGGGAAAATTGTTAACCAAGGGAGATTTCTTTTTGGAAGAGACAGTTGTTTGAATCAGAGAATGTCAGTTTTAATTAAGTGCAGGGGTGAGAAGGAAGAGATTCTAGGCATTGGGAATAGCATGAAAAAAGACATGGAGACAGGAAACCATAGGCATGTATTAAGGGATAGCAAGTGGTCAAGTTTAGTTGGGTTACTGAGCATGTGGGGGTGTACAATGGGAGATAATTCAGAAAAGAATGGTACTGATTGTATCATTCCTATAATGTGGCTCCTAAAGCATTATTCTAAATGTGGCCTGAAAAGAACAAATTACTACAGGGCTATCACCCTATCTTCTCCTTGTATTGAATATTATGCTTCTATTATTATAGGTTATAATATCATTAGCTCTTTTTGTCTGCCTCATTAAGTGGATGACTTATTGAGTTTAAAGTCACTTAAACTCTTAGATCTTTCCCCCATTAATTTGTTTTCCTAGCCTATACTATTTATACACGTGGGTTTTTTTAATCTAAGTAGAGGAATATACATATATCCCTGTTAAGCAGTTAGTTTCATATACATCAGTCTTTCGTTTGTCTGGGGTCTTTAGGGCATTATACTGAAATGAATTCTGTAGACAAAGTTATTATATTTAAATACCAAAGTTTTACATTTTTAATTGTTAATGGAAATCTCTCTTAATATGACATCCTTTCCTTGAAGACTGTGTATCCCTTTGAATTAGTCAATCAGTTAACAATTATTAAGCCAGGCCCTGTGCTAATAAGCACTGCGGATATAAAAAAGAGGGAAAAGACAGTCCCTGCCCTCTAGGAGCTCACAACGTAATGGGAGAGACAACAAACAAACATATATAACCAAGCTATCTGCAGGATAAGTAGGAACAAATAACAGAGGGAAGGAACTAGATTTAAGAAGAGCTAGGAACAACTTTCTGTAGAAGATAAAAGCTTTTAGTTAAGATGTCTGAAAGCCAGTGGGCAGAGGTAAGAAAAGGAGAGCATACCAGGCATGGGGGACAGCCAGAGAAAATGACTTGGAGCCAAGAGATGGGGTGTCTTGTTCATGAAACAACCAGAAGACCTCTGTTACTGGCTTGAAGACCTCTGTTACTGGCTTGAAGACCTCTGTTACTGGCTTGAAGACCTCTGTTACTGGCTTGAAGACCTCTGTTACTGGCTTGAAGACCTCTGTTACTGGCTTGAAGACCTCTGTTACTGGCTTGAAGAGTACAGAGTGAGGAGCGAGGTGCAAGAAGACTGGAAAGGTAGGAGGGAACTAGGTTTCGATATTCTTTGATCTCCAAGCAGAGGATTTTTGATTTGATCTCAAAAGCAACAGGAAGGCCTGGAGGCGATTGAGTAAAGGGATTATGCATTTGCTAACTGTCCTTGAGAGAATTGCCTTTGGTGGCTGATGCGAGGATGGATTGGAGTGCGGAGAGACTTGAGGCAGTGAAATCCACCAAAGACCTATTATAATAGTCCAGGCATGAGGTGATAAGGGCCTGTACCACTGGTGACAGTGTCAGAGGATAGGAGATGTATTCAAGACATGTTACAGAGATAAAATTGACAGATCATGACAACAAACCGAATATGGGGAGAGGATGAGAGAGAGAGGAGTCAAGGGCGGCAACTAGAATTGGAGATTGGGAGACTGGGAGAATGGTGTTGCCCTCTATAGTACTGAGGCAGGTAGGAAGGACTATGGTTTAGAGAAATGATAATCACTTCAGTTTTGGACATGTTGAGTTTCAGTTATCTTCTGAACATCTGCTTTGAAATGTCTGAAAGGCAACTGGAGATGCAAAATTGGAGGTCAGCAGAGAAGTTACAGCAGAAGAAGTAGATTTGAAAATTATCAGCATAGAGATGGTAATTGAAATCATGGGAGCTTCTTTATAGTTTGTATGTTAGAGAATTGACCGTAGCACTAAGAGATTATGTGACTCGTCAGGGTGAAAGAGCCAGTTGGTGTCAGAGGTGGGACTTCAATCTAAATCTTCTTGGCTCTAAGGTCAGCTCACGATTCACCTTGCAGCATTACCTCATTGTTCATAATTGTGGTTTTTTTTTTTTCACTTCAGTTTGTTGAATGGATTGGGAAAACCCATAAGCAAACTTGCCAGAATTGCACACAAAATAAAAATTGTTCAAGTGGAGGGCCTTAGGAACTCTCCTATTAATAAAGGATGTGAACTTTTAAGTCAGTGGACTTTGTACCATCTTCTCAGAGGTAAAGTTAAAAAAATAGCTGTTAGCCAATTTTTGGATGTCTTACAGATGTTTGAGGTTACTGGTTAAGTGACTTCTAGAATAGATGACTCTTTCCTGAAAAAGGTTCTCTGCTTTCATACTTTATGACTTGATGAAAGTTTCAAACAACTTTCAAATATAGATCCCAGGGCTTTAAGTTTCAGTTCTCTGAGCATTATAGCTTAAACTTATGCCAGTTATTGAGCAACTAGGTGGCACAGTAGGCACGGTGCCGGGCCTGGAGTCAGGAAGAATCATCTTCCTGAGTTCTAAGTTGGCCTCAGACACTTACAAGCTGTGTGACCCTGGGCAAGTCACCTAACCCTGTGTGCCTCAGGTTCCTCATCTGTAAAATGAGCTGGAGAAGGAAATGGCAAAGGCCTCCAGTATCTTTCTCAAGAAAACCCTAAATGGGGTTGCAAAGAGTCAGACATGACCAAAAAACTGAACAGCAACAAATATCAGTTATTATAATGCTTGTTGCTTGATGGTATGAGTCCTAATTTGATTGTCACTACATACCTGAATTTTAAATGATAAATATTATTTCACATTGAGCCAGTACTTAAAACGATACCCACTTTTAATAGTTTTCCATGAAGAATTTACTTAGAGCTGACTTGTTAATAGAAATTAAAAGTCTAAATCTCTTTTTCATAATTCAATTGACAAAAGCAAGTGTTTCACTAAAAAAAAAATCACTTTAAACTGTGCAGTATTTATTTACACATTTGATTAATCATGTCATTCTGACCACTTTGAACAAACTCTTAATCATTTGCATTTTAAGGGAACTGTAATTTTAGTCAATTTGAATCTTTTATCTGCCACATACTTCTCTTACACAGTTTCTCAAAGTAAAGCACTTAATTTTTTTTGTAACATAAAAGTAAACATAAATGTGTGTGTGTGTGTGTGTGTGTGTGTGTGATCAGATTTCCACTTTTGTCAGTCAGCTTAAAGCACTGAATGGTTGGTTCAGTATAAAATCTGAGCACAATGAGACAACTGACCTGACATAACAGTCTGGATTCAAACATCATTTGTTGTAAGCTCCTGAGGGAACTAGCTGATGGAAGCTTCATTGCTGAGTCATCTAAAACTTCACTGGACAAAATAGAGACTGTACTTTAGAGGATAATATTGCTCTTTTCCCTGGAGAAAGACGTCAACTAATGAATCTTTCCACTAAATTTTAAACAGTCTTAACATGATGGTACTCCATTGATTGTTATGGACAGAATATTCAAGAATATTTCTTCCTGATTTGCCAATGAAAGAAAATTATAAATATAAGGTTAGGTGTTTTAACACTTTATTGTTAGATTATCTTAGGAGGAGCAGGCTGTTTAAAGACCATTTTTATATTTGGAAAATTAGGAGGAAATAATACTAATTAGCATTATACTAATTATACTAATACTAATGAGGTATGTACTTTTTTATTTTAAAGTTAAGGGAGAGGCAGGGAGAATGAGAAATTTTTTTTTTTCTTTTTGCATCCAAATGTGTAACCAATAGAAGTTATAAAAAATCAGGCTGTCTGGACACTTCCAAATCAAAGGGACAGTCCTAGCACATTCTTGTTTTCTCTGTGAATCTTCTGCTCAAGCATGATGTCATTCCACTACTCTACCATCCCTGCACAAAAATGCCTCATGTCTGAGTCCCACTTTTCTCATTTATAACTTGAGGGGGTTGTACTAAGTGATCATGAGGCTCCCATCCAACTACCAATCATTTGATGCCTATGACCTAAGTCAGAATGTCAACATTAAATCTAAACCATTAACCTAAGGGCTAGCATTGATTCAGATCCTCCTTGCAGAAAAACTGACTAAATAAGATGTGCAACATTTTGAAAAAGAGATTCAAATGTAGAAAGAATATCACATAAGTGCTTAATTTTTTGCATTATTTGTACTGGATTGAATGCAGGATGAAGGCAACTAGGTAGCGCAACTAGGTAGCACAATGGTTAGAGTACTGGGCCTGGTGTCAGAAAGACTCATCTTCTGAGTTCACATCTATCCTCAGATACTTAGTAGTATGACTTACTGTGTGACCATGGGTAAGTCACTTAACCCTGTTTACCTCAATTTCCTTATCTGTAAAATGAACTGGAGAAGGAAATGATAAAATGCTTCAGCATCTTATCAGCATCTTTGCAAAGAAAACCCCAGTTGGACATGACTAAAATGACTGACTAACAAAAAGAAGGCAGGATGAAGTCTGAAGACTTGCTCATCAAGAAAGGCTCATTAATTTACCTTGACTAATTGAGAAGATTGGACTTGGAACATATTAAAAACTTTATTTCTAGACAGTTTTTTTCAGAACTTGCTAAGTCTTGCTAATACAGTTGGGTGGATCATTGAGGAAATAACAATAGGATACTTGACTGAATCTCTGAGGTCAGGAACTGTTCTGAATTTTATAAGTTCTATTCCTGTTGCAATGGTCTTTGGGAATATTGCTAAATATATAGATAGGTACCAGATTAAGAATTGGAAGAAATGTGAAATACTCCCTAATTGAAACCCCTCATTTTATAGATGGGGGAAACAGGCCAACAAAGATGGCGACTTGCCCAAGGTCATAGCAGCTAATAATTGCCAAGGATAGAAGTCAAACCCAGGTATCTGAATCCAAATCAAGCATTTTTTTCAGTTGTGCTATTATGTTTTGTAGTTCAGGCTTCACCTGTATTCAGTTGAAATAGATGGTTTAGGTTTCATTAGTATCACTATAAAGGAAAAGGGAATCAGATATTCCCAAGGACAAAAGATAACAGTCTAGAACCAAGAATTATGCACCCGTCAACTGGGTGACTCAGTGGAGAGAGCATTTGATCTACAGTTAGGTCATTTAAATTTTCCTGAGTTTCCTTAACTGTAAAATAGGGGCAATGATAGCACCTACTTCCCAGCATTGTTGTGAGAATCAAATGAGAGAATATTTATAAAGTATTTATATAGTAGGTGTTATATAACTAACACATAGTAGGTGTTATATAAATGCTGGCTCTTATTGTTATTGTTAAATTGAATATCACTGTATAAGGGAAACAATGAAAAAGCATTTTAAAATATTCTTGATGGGAAAAATAACAAAAAGAATTTTGATACGTAAATTTAGAAAGTAACTACAAGTGTACAATCTAAATGGACTTTATCAGAAGGAATTGTCAGCATTCTAATGGGGAAGGAGTATTAAAAGGAATTGTAGAATCCCATTGTCATAAGGGGTCATAAGGTTGGTCAGTTAAATCAGAAGATCCATAAATAGTTTTGTTATGTTTTGAAGATGTAAAAAAAATAGACAAGGAAGAGACAGAGAGAAATGGTATAAAAGTTGAGGGAATTTGTTGTTTCCTAATTGGACTATGTAAATAGAATGACTATATCCAGACATGAAGGAATGGGAGTATTGGGTATCATTTCAAATTCATTTTCATCTTAACTGGTCAAAAGGAGGCAGAACATAGCCATATACATAGAGTTGGATATAGAAACATAGTCAATTCAGTAGGGATAAAGAAAGAAACAGGAAGAGAGGAAAAGGGAATACTAGAAGTATAATAGATTCAGAGAGGATTAGTTATGACCAAAATACACCTCAAGATTGGTGAGAGGATAGAGAAGAGAGGATAAAAGAGGAAAAAGTAATATAAACAGGGATAGAGGAATATAGAGAAGAAAAAATAAAAAATATAATGAAGAGAAATAAACAATTAACCCTCATAACTTTGAATGTGAATGGGATGAACTCACTCCTAAAATGGAAAAGGATATCAGAATGGATTACAAAACAAAAATCTGACAGTATGTTGATTACAAAAAGCATATTTGTAACATAAAGAATCAAAGTTAAAATAAGGAGTTAGAGCAAAATTTATTATGCTTCAGATGAACACCAAAAAAGCATAATTTGCAGTTATAATTTCACACTAAGAAAAAACAAAATTTGACTTAATTAAAAGAGATAAGGAGGAAAACCATATTTTACTGAAAGGGAACAGAAAATTAATTGATTTAATCTAATTGAATGGCTAATAAGAACTTAAAGGAAAATATAAATGAAATAGTAATAATAGGGGATTTCTAGTGCCCCTACCAGTCCTGAGTAAATCTAACCAAAAAATAAACAAGAAAGAAGTTAAAGATCTGAACAGAATTTTACAAAAAGTTGTGATATGCTATACTTATGGCAATTATTGAATAGAAATATAAAGGTATGTCTAATTTCTATTTATCACTGTGTGTGACACCTTTGCAAAAGTTGATGTCTTAGGACTTAACAAGCTTATGAAGAAATGCAGAGAAACAAAGATATTGTATATTGTATATATCCTTTACTGACCAAATTGCAATAAAAATTACAGTACATAAAAGACCAATGAAAAAAGTATTCAGATCAATTGGAACTAAATAACTTAATCCTAAAGAATTCTTTGGTCAAAGAAGTGATCATAGAAATGAGCAGCATTCCAAAATTTTGGACATGTAGTCAAAGCAGCATTAGAGAAAAACATGTCAAATACTTTTATTAACAAAAAAGAAAAAAAATAGATACAGATAAAAATATGAGAAAACCAACAAATTTTAAAAGCCTTAATTAAACAGCGAAATAAAAATCCTGAGATTTAAAAATAAATTAACAAAATTGAGAACTCAAATTGAATCAACAAAAAATTTGAGCTATTTTTTTAAAAAAATATAGTAAAGAAATCCTGAATTTGATTTAAAAATAAGAAAAGAGGAAAACCATATAACAAATATCAAAAATTTTTAAAAAGAATTCACAACAAATGAAGAAGAAATTAAAGATATTATAAACTATTTTGCCTCTGTGTTAAAAAATCAGCAGCTTAAATGAAATAAATGAATATTTGTGAAAGTATAAGATACACAGATTAACTGAAAAAGAAATAGAAAATCCAGCCCAATTTCAGATGGAAAATTGAATATACCCGAAATGAATTTCCAAAGAAAAAATATAGGATGAAATGGATTCACAGCTGAATTTTCTATTAATCTATCAGTTATCTATGTTATCAGTTATCTATATATCTATCAAGCATTCAGGCCACAATTAATTCTGGTATCATTTTGGTTTGCAAAAAGAGTAGATAAAGAGATTGTACCAAATTCTTTCTGTAACAAAGATATGGTATTGATACATAAACCAAGGAGAATCAAAATAAAGAAAATCAAAGACCCCCTAATAAATACCAAGGCAAAAATAGTAAATAAAATAATAGCAAAGAGGCTAACATAACATATCACAAAAATTATACAGTTTGACCAGATTGGATTTATATTGAGAATAGAGTTGGTTTAATATTAAGAAAACTATCAGCTTAATTAACCACATCAATAGTAATGTCTGCAAAATTCATGATTATATCACAAGATGCAAAAAAGGCTTTTGACAAAATCCAATGCATATTTCTGTTAAAAATACACTAGATAACATAATAATGAATGAACCTTTCCTTAAAATGATAAATATAAACATATATAAACATGTGATATATATGAATATATGTAGAGTGTGTGTGTGTGTGTGTGTGTGTGTGTGTGTGTATGTGTGTGTGTAAAAACCAAGTACTAACATCATTTGTAACAGACATAAACTAGAATCCTTTTGAAAAAGTCAGGGGATAATCAAAGGTGTCCATTGTGAGTCACTACTCTGATGTAGTAGGTAGAAAAATAAGATAAATTCCAAATGAGTACCTGACCTAAAAATAAAAGGCCATATAATTAATAAATTAGGGAAGCATGGGGAAAATTAACTATCAGATCTTAGGATAGGAGAAAAGTTCATGACCAAACAAGGAATAGAGTACATCACAAATGATTAAATGAATAATTTTGATTTCTTAAATTAAAAAGTTTTCACGTACCCAAATATAATAAAGCTAAGTTTAAATGGAAAATAGTTAACTGAGGAAAAATCTTTGCAGCAGATTTTTCTAGTAAAGTTCTCATTTCCAAGATATATAGACAGAGTCAGATTTACATGAGAAAGAGCCATTCCCCAGTTGATAAATAGTCTAAAAATATGAAGAGATAGTTCCCAAGGGAAGAAATCCAGGCTACCTATAGCCATATTGGGAAAAAAAAAAAAGAACAACTTAAAATCATTATGAGAGAAATCCAAATTAAAATACTTCTAATATTCTACCTTGAACCCATTTGAGTGACAAAAATCACAAAACAGAAAAATGACAAATATTGAAGTGCTGTGAGAAAGCAAGTGTATTGATGTTCTGTTGGTAGATTGTTGAAAATTGATTTGGAATGTAAACAAAGTTACTAAACTTTTGTCACAGCTATATTGCTACCAAGCCTATACCCAAAATAAAGGTCCTTTATATACAAAAATATTTACATTAGGTCTTTTTATGGCAACAAAAACTAAGAAGATATTCATCAATTGAGGAATGGATGAATAAGTGATGGTATATGATGGAGTGAATATAATGACTAATGTGCTTTACAAAATGAGACTATAAGATGATTTGATAAGAGATATTGAAAGACTTACATGAACTGATGCAGAGTGAAATAAGTAGGACCAGAAAAAAACAAGTTATATTGAAACATTAATGTTATGAAAATTAACAGGAATTTTATAAACTGATTAAGGACAGAATGATTAGGGCCAAGAGAATAATCTGTATAATAACAACAATGCCATAAGAAAACAAGTACATCTACTTTGAAAACTGTAATAATCATGATCACTATAATAATGATTCATGTTTCCGGGAGACCAGTGATGAAACATGTTATTTATTAGAGAGGTGATGATGGGTCTAGTATGCAATATATTTGTGTGCTTGTATATATAAAATATTAAATATAGTGTGTGTATGTACTATTCATAATTGTTATAATACTTTTTCTTCTTTTTTAGTAAGATGGGCATGAGGGGGAGAAAATAATTTCTGTTAATTTTTTTTAATAGAGAAGTGGAGGGATGCTACAGATGTGAACTTTCATTTCAGATACTATAGGTGTGAACATATACTTTCAGAAGAGATCACTATATTATTAGTTTATTTAGCTATTTTACTTTGTTACAAGGGATCTTTCATTAAGTGGCAGTAATCTGTAAATGTTTGTAATAGAAAAACAAACCATCAATAAAACTTTTTTTGAAAAACAGATTTAAAAAAAAAGAAACAGATAGTTCATGCCCACTCACTGTTGGGTGTACCCCAAAGTACTGTCTTAGGTCTATTTCGTTTTCTCTGTGTCCTCTCATTTGATGGCCTCATAAGCTCCCATGAGGTCAGTTGTCATCTCTGTGTAGATGACTTCCAAAGCTTTATATCCAGCAATAATCTTTCTCTTTAGCTCGAGTCCTATACCACAAACTGCCTGTGAGACATTTTGAACTGGCTATCTTGTAAGCATTTCAGATTTAACATGTGAAAACCACAACTTGTTATCTGTCTCCCAAACCCAGTCCCCTTCCTATAAAAACTTCCTTATTTCTATTAAGGGTATCATCATCCTTCCAGTCAACTATGTTCTCACCCTTGGTGTCATTCACCTCAACTTCTCCCTTTTTCTTACCTCCCATATGCAATCAATTGCTAGATTTTCACCTTCTTGTTTCTCTCTTCACAGCATGTCTCAAATGTCTCCTCTCCATGACCATCTTTCTTCAGGCTTTCATCAAATATCACTGGAATATTTCAGTAGCTTCCTATTTGGTCTCCTTACTTCAAGTTGCTGTCCATTCCAATCCATATCCCATACAAACTCCCAAAGTAATTTTCTTTTTAAATTTTTTTTAAAATTTTATTTTGAGCTTAAGAAATAAGACAAGCATTTTCATGACATAGTAGAATAGGAAAAAAAGATGATTGTACATGAAACTGTAGCTCAAGTGTACAACCTTTTATTCCTTCCAACTATAGATCATCATCATGTAACTCAATTTTTTTCTTGTTTTTCTTCCCTCCCCCACGCTAGAGATAGCTAGCATTACACATAAATACATGTGTATGTGTGTGTTTATGTGTACATGTATATACATATATGTAAAACCATTCTATACATACTTTTATTTATCAGTTTTTTCTCTGGATGCAGATAGGATCTTCCTTCATACGTCTGTTGTAGCTAATTTGAGTGTTTATAGTGGTCAAAAGGACTTAGTCACTCAAAGTTATTCTTAAAGCAATATTGTTGTTACTGTATACAACATTCTCTTGATTCTGCTCAAAGTAATTTTCTTTCTTTCTTTTTTTTTTTTGTAATTTTCTTAAAAGTGCAAATTGGACCATTCTCCCTCTCCCAAACCTGCCCCACCCCAACAACACACAACACACAGTAAGCTCCAGTAGTGCTGTTTGCCTCTAGAATAAAATATAATCTCCCACATTCATCATTTAAAGCTGTTAACCTGGCCCCTTCCTACTCTTACAGTCTTCCTACAAATTACTCCTTTCCACGTACTTTGTGGTCCAGTCATACTAATCTGCTCCATGTTCTGCTCAGAGGACGCTCCTGTTTCTGTGCCTTTGAACTAGTTTTCTCCAATGCCTGAAATGAACTCCTTCCTTAACCCCAATTTATTGGAATCCCTGGTTTCTTACAAAAATCAGCTTAAGTTCCACCTTCCCTCCTGATTCTCTCACACCTGTGCACATACCAGCTGCTAGTGTCCTCCATATACCAAAACTTCCTTTTTAAAAATATTGTGTGTGTTAAGAGTTGAGAGGGGGGAGGCTCCTCTTACTGTAAGGTCTTTTGGAACAAGAAGTAGTTTCTTTTTAATTTTTAACCCTAGCACTGTTAACAGAATGTCTCTCATATAGTTGATTAAAAAAAATACTTGCTGATTAATTGAAGGTTTTGTCTATCAATAGAAAGTATTGTTAACTTTTTGGTACCAAAATGATACCTGCTAAAATTAGTTCTATGGAAATATATTAAACAGATAACTATTTATACAGAGAATATGTAATTTTAAATATTTTAGCATCAATCTCATCAATATTTAAGATAAGCTGTATTTAGGTATTTCTCCATCATCCCTCCTTCCATATTTGAATTAATAAAAGAGCTAGCATGCATTTTCAAAACAACAGAAAGAAAAACAATGTAAAAATTGGCAGTTATCCACTCCCAGAAAGTAGCAGAAATTCTTTAAGAATTTTTAAACATGGCATAAGAGAAAATAGTGGCTTCAGAAAAATTTTTAAAGGAGTCAGATGGACTTAGGCAGTTTTGCGTTGATTGTTGTTTTCTTCAAGGTTCTGTGCACCATTATTTTTGCTATGTCCATTAGTAGGCACTTAGGTGATACAGTGGATAGAACATGAGATCTGGAATTAGGAAAGACCTGAGTTCAAATTTGGTGTCAGACATTTACTAGCTGTGTAACTCTGGTCAAATCGTTGACTTAACCTCTGTTTGCCAAAAAGTAATGTAAAACGTTACGTTTTACAAAATGTAAAATAGGGATAATAGAAGCATCTACCTCAGAGAGTTGTCCTGGGGATCAAATGAGGTAAGATTTATAATGGGTCTGGCATGTAGTAAGACATTACATAAATGCTACCATCATCATTATTATTATTGTTATTATTGTTATTTCTCCTGAAAGTGAGTGAACACTGGAACCAGGCTGTGGAATATTGAGTTAAATAAGTGTTAGGGGGAGGAAATCTTTGGAAAATTGAGGGTGTGAGTTTGCTCCCCTTTATTCGTCTGTATGTCTAAGTTCAGAGAGGGAGAAGAAAAGGGACCTCCTCTTACTAGTGGCAGTACCTATTTTTTTCTTATGAAGACCAGTTTTTAGCAAGATGATAAAGTAAGCAAAGAGATGTGGCAGAGATACAGAACAGTTTTTCGTCTTTATACTCTCTTTTCCCTTCTTGTGCCATATGGAATGAGGAAATGTTTGTTTGCTTTTCCCCTTTAAAAGATGGAGGGCCTTTATTTAAACCAAAATATCCACAAACCTTCTAAAACCCTATTTTAAATAAACTAAATAGATGACTCAAGAAACTGGTTTTATCCCTGAGTTATATATTATATTATCCCTGCTTATATTATTTTTATTGTTACATACATGCTTATACCTCTATGAAATAACATATGCACATAGCGCTTAGCATTGGCTATACTTTGAATCTTTGATCATCTCCCTCATTTTAAATGGCAGATTATACCTACAACCTGCATGACTTATGTTACCATTACCTGTAGAAATGTTGTGGAACAAAACATGTGATTGGGGTACTTTACAGAGCAAATTTATTTTTCCTCTTATTTTTTGTATCTCCAGGCTTTCAACCTAGGTATTGTCTTTGACTTCTCACTTTCACCCCCTAAATCCAATCTATTGCAAAGACCTATTGATTTTACCTTTGAATTATCTTTCCAATAAACACCCTTCTACCCACTGATACTGTCACTATGCTGTATCTTGTCACCCCTATGTACCTCACACTACTGATTGGTTTCCCTGCCTCCAGTCCCCACATTCCAGTCTGTTCTCCACTCAGTTGTCAGACTGATCTTCCTAATAAGTACAGGCGTGGCCATGCCATTCCTTTATTGATTAACTCCAATATATACCTATGTATCTTTCTCTGTATCTCTCTCTCTGTCTCTACACACACACACACACACACACACACACACACACACACACACATACAGACATACATATACATGTATTTATAAACTATTTGTTTTTAGTTTTTTCTTTTGCATATTGTCACTATTATCATTGGAATAAGCATTTATAATTCCTGTTCACAAATGTACATTTCTTAGACTTCTGACAGTTTAAAATTGTCATAGATACATATTGCTTTAGTCAGTAGTGATCCTTTTCAAAAGATATGTTTACATTGAATTGTCGACCATATTTCAAATTCACTGGAGCTACACTTTATTTTAAGTAATCCTAAGGCGAATTCTTTTGTAAAGTAAATAATAATAGCACCTTAGTTTTCTGTGGTATTCTTAACACAGGGAACATATATACTGATGTCCAGAATACCCCTCTGATATGGTAGGATGTATATCCAGAATATATGAAAACTAGTTTTGAAGCAAATAGTTATAGAATTTGAGAGGAACTTACAGATAATCTAGTATAATTTTTTTGTTTAACAATAAAGAAATAGAGGGGCAGCTAGGTGACACAGTGAATAGAGCACTTGCCTCAGAGTCAGGAGGAACTGGGTTCAAACCCGACCTCAGACACTTAACACTTACTAGCTGTGTGACCTTGGACAAGTCACTTAACCCCAATTGCCCTGCTTTCCCCTCTTCAAAAAAAAAAAAGGCAAAAAAATTTTAAAAAACAGAAGCCTAGAGAGGTTAAATGATTTGTTGGGGGTGAGGAAAGGTTAGGCATGGAGGAAGGTAGACAAGTGTATGGGAGAGAAAAATTATAATTTTATTGATATATGTTAGTGCTGCACTTGACAAAAAAGTGACTTTTTCTGTCTAGAAATGTTTGATTTCTTTCAGTCCAAGTATTTTGATAGTACATGTGACTGCAGAGAGAGGATAATGAAATCTTTTTGGCATTGTGGATCACTGACCCACAACATTATCTTATAGGAAACTGGCTGTGGGGAGGATTTTGTTTCGTAGTGAGATCATGGATAAGAGGATGTTCAGGATTCACCTTAGTATTAATTTAAATAAAGAGCAACTCTAGTGAATTTGGAATATGTTCAGCCACCACCTTATGACTTGCTGTCTCTTGTTAATATAACTTAGAGATCTAACCATATTTCTTATTGGGAAGTAAGACTGAAGATCTCTCTTTCCTCTCTTGGTTCCTTATGGAGGGTGCTATGCTAAGTAATAAGGAGACAAAGACAAAAACCAACAGCAGTCTGCACCCTCAAGGACCTTTACGTGTCATTAATAAGAGCATATTGGCTTTTTCAAATTGTAGTTTTACCCACAACCTTGCCCCAAACTTTTTGCTGTTTCATTCCAGGATATACAGAAGAATAAGACGTTAAATTAATAATCATTAATTATTTATTCTTTTGATATATTTTTATAAATACAACTGTTTGAATTGATAAAGTATGTTTGTTTTTATATATCATTCTATTCAACACAAGTGTGTTTATAACAAGAGAACAAAGTGGATTTTAAAATTTATTTTGATGAAGGGACTTTGTGTTTTATATATACTAATTCCTTTGAGTATGTGTTCTTTTTCAATTAAGATTTTTTCAAAAACTGGTTTCTTAGGAATTTTGATCCAAGGTGCTTTCCTGCAAACCTCTTGCTATTCTAAATACTTTTGCCAAAAAGAGAAAAGCATCCCCCCCCAAGTACATTTTTGACCGTTGCGTGAAGCCAACAATGAAACTAAAGCCACAGTTCGAGTAAATACTCAAAACAAATTCCACATGCTAGAAAAAGTATGGGAAAAAGTAACAGTAGCAGTAATCTGTCTTCATCAGGATACTTCAGTTGAAGAATAGATACTTGAGTTTTAGAATTTCTTTTCCATTAAAGAGAGATGTTCCTGTGTGTTTCTTAGAAAAATGAACCAAGTTTCAGGGACTGAAAGTAGAAATGGCAGCAGGCTTTTTCAGTTCTGAGAATGGAATGCCAATGAATCTTCAGAATGCTTTGAAATATACAGTTTGCCAAGAAAGACATTTTTGTTTTTTAAACTACTCATCAGACTTGAGAGTATTGGAAAGGCTTTGCTTGATTTACCAACACAGAAGGCCATTGCTAAGGACCCTCATTCTTTTTAGAGAAATCTGATGTTAAAAATATCATTGTGTCAGGACTTTTTTCTTTACCATTCCTGGCTTTATGTATCACTGAGAGAAAACATTTTGAACTTTTTAGCTCTCTCATGGGGAAATGGTACAAGTTGCAGTGTGTGTATGTTATTTTTATGCCAAATTAAGTCTTAAATGATTCAACACATGTGGTTTATGGGAAACAGTACAGTAGATTATGACAAGGGGTTAAAAGGGACAGAAATGATAGAATTTCTACAAAGCTGATTCTTCTAAAAAAAACTGCTTTTTTTGGATTTGCATGGGAATGCCATCTATGTTAGAAGTATATTTTTTCTTCTTCCTCCTTTAAAAAAGAAAAATAATTTTACTTATAGGCTAGATTAAGTCAGCTTTTTTCTATGCATTCTTACTACACAAAATTTTGTTCATAGCAAAGAGTATAGCTTTAAAGGGCTAATTTGTAATCCCTATAAGGCAACCTTTAATTTAATTTAATTTAATTTTAAGATTGCTCTCCCTATCTTAACCACGCTGGAAGTATAGAGCCTATTTGTCGGCCCAATCCCCGTTTTTATCAGCACAGAAATTTAACCTGCTCTATTTCCTACTTTGGACTGGTTTGCCCCTTCTTAGGCAACTTGTTGCTTAGCCTCATACCCCCACACCCAGTCCTGGGTTTTATCAGATTGATGCCAGGTTTAGTGCTGACCATTAATTGCCTAAACCCACTGCAGTGCAGAACTCCCAAACTCAAGAGATCAGCTAGCCTTCAGCCACCTCAGGAATTGAGATTATAGACATGTGCTACAATACTTCACGAAAGGCAACTTTTTAAAAATTCCTTTTATTCTGAAGATAGACTGAATTTGTTGCGTTGTTTTTCCTAAGAAATGTTATTAGTAGGTCACTTTAGACCTAGAAGATTTCTAGACTGAATTATAATGTAAAAATGTGTTATCAATTACAATTGGATAATAAATCCCGGTAATTTCTTCAGAAGAATCATTAATAATGGAAAACCTATTTCAGTGTTAGTGACAGAATGCAAACTGCCACAGTTTAAATATATTAACAGTTTTGCTTTAGTATTTTTAAACATCAATTTAGATGTGGTCTTAGAAATTGGGGAATTCATCTTTTCTGGAAAAGACATACATCTGCCTAATCACAGATGAACTAGGTTAAATTTAGGTATCGTGTCTTTTATGATGGGAGTTTTTGTTTGTACTGTTCTGTTTTGTGAGTGTATTTCTAGTATGGGCCTGCAGTGACAAATGAAAATGTATCTTGTTATCATCTTCTTAGACATTTACCCACAATGAACTTTGCATAACTGATCCAACAAACTAAATATGTAGAAGAGGGAAGGATTCTTGAAACTAAAATGAAGGCGATGAAAAATGATGGAGTCCAAAAAAGTTGTTTAGGGGATAGTTGGATGTCCTGTAATAGCCAAAGGTTTGATACTGTATATCTACATTAAAATCTCTTTGTCAAGAAAAGAAATATGGGTCAAGGCTAAATACAAATGATACAGCACTGATTTTTCCTTGGCTAGGGTTTACAGTAATTCTAAGTAGCTCCTGGGTTTTTATGAAAACTTAAAAATTTTAGTTTAGTGTGAAACATATATCTATTGGCTGTACCTACTCAAAATCTAATTATACTTTGCATTCACATTTCTTATTGTTGTCTATTGAAATGAATATATTTCAACTGTAATTTATTTATAATTATTTTCAGATTTGTCAAGTAGGAAACAGGAAAAATCATAGATTAAATAATCACTTATTTTGATTTCTATTCTAGTAGTTTTCTTTCTAATAGTTTTCTTTCCCAACTTTAATTCACTAAGGTTTAAATTGCTTTTTACCTCTGTGTTTTGAAAAGATTTACAGATAAGGAACATTATTTTCATATATAATAATTTGTCTCTCTATGCAGATTGTGTTCTTAAGGTTTAGCTTTTATTTCCGTTTTGTGCAGTCAGCATTTTTATTATTGTCAGAATGGCAGTTCAGAGAAATGGGCCCGTGCCTACTGTGCTAATGCAAGAAACATAAGTCACTTTTTAGTGTTTCAATACAAGATACAAAGTCTAGATGTGGCACTATTTTTGCTTCATTTTTTAGCAGTGAAATGAAATGTTTGTTTTTGTCTCCCTTTTATATAATGCCCTAAGGTTATTTCCAGTTCCATTTAAAGACTGATTAGAGAGATGTGCTTTATTATTTTTTTGTAATCATTTGGAAACTTCATATTTTAAATACTCTTGAGGTAAATATTTTCATTAATAAATCCTGGATTGCATAACTAATGTGTGACCTTGACCTATTCCATCACCCACTAAGATTTGCCTAGTCACTTTGTTTCCCAGGCCTTAAACTGATTTTCAGTAGGAGGTCATCATAAGATTTTAGAAAGCAACAATCACGGTCTGATATATTTCTGTAGTCTTTCAGGGTCTTGTTTGAGGGAAGTGGTAGAGAGGATTCACTTTTTTCTGTTACTTTATAATTTCTGATATGATGATTATCCACTTGTATATCAGATGACCCTTGCCTTTGGAAAGAAAAGTAGGTATGCTTGCAGTACTACGTACAGATTGATGTGGACTTTGCGATTAGGGGTTTCTCATGAAATGCTGTTTGAGGTCTGTTACTAGAAATATTTGTTAGGGGAAATCTATCCCTTCCAGTATGTTACTCTTAATCCAAGCTTAATAGGATCACACCGTTGTAAATCACTTCTTTAATGAGGTGTTGGCTCTGTACAGATGCTGTTTGTCAATTTTTTGGTTATCCAAGTTTAATAGAAGGGAAAACAATTGAGAATCATTGAGGACTTTTCCGCAGACTACTTCAGAATAATGAAATAATAGGAAAATGTGGAACTAGAAAAGAGTCTCCAGAAACTAATGGATTCATATATTTTTGTCCATTACCTGGAATGCCTTCTCCTTTTTTTTACAAGATTGTTAGAAGCCACTTTACTTGATTATTAAACAAATAAAAATTAACAAGGCATCAACTCCATCTATAGTCTCTGTCTCTGAATCTTAAACCTGGAAGAAAAGCGGCTTGGGATATTGCCTAAGCCTGTAAAGAAAATGCCTTAAAAGGATTCTTTAAAAATAGTGATGAAAGCTGTAGGGAAAGCCACCATGGTGAGGAGGGTCAGGCTGACTTTTCTCTCTACCAATGACTGATCTTTATACATTTCAGTACCTCAGTGCATCTGTGAGATCATTAGTATGGGTATTTCCTCTTCTACTATAATTTGCAGCCCATCTATACCCATTCATCCTGCATGATTCTTATCATTTCCTTCCATAAATTCTTCAAGAGGGTCCACCCAAAGCTCTATGTCCTGTTGGTCTTCTTCTAGCTCTTTTTACATTTTGTGGGCAGTAACCTAGCACTCTGGTTTACCATCCACCATTCCTTGTTCTTGTTGCATTACTTACGCACCTCATTTTTAAAATCTTCTTATACACTGATTCTCAAATAGATCTTTTATCCATTTGGATGTTTATACCAATGATACACATCACAGTCCACCCATACCTAGCCCTCCTTTGCAAATCTCTTATCTTCCCATAAGGTCACCAGGGGGACAAAGGAGGTATAACTTTTTCTTGATATCAGGAGGATACCAGCGGAGCACCCAAACTGTCCAGTTCTCTTTGGCTACATGACCAGCCCATAATCTTTTCCAATTGTACATTTGGTTCCCTGAATTTCTATTCTTTAAAGTCCCATATCTGTTCAGTATTGCAGCCTGCTTACACAGAAACTGTTGTGTTTCGTGTCTTATAGCCATTTATTATTATAACATATTTTATTCTGTAGCTTTTGAGAAGGAATGTGGCATAATTGATAGAGCATTGAGTTTGAGACGGAAACACAGGAATTCAAGTCCTGTTTCTGACTCATACTACTGTTCAGCCCTGGCTAGAGGTTACCAAACCTCTTGGAGCTCTGAGCAACTCTTTAAGATTATATAAGTCTTAATTTGAAACTTCTCTATGCTAGTGAAATCATAGGGTCCCAATTCATACAACAATACTTTAAGTCCTAAGTGCCACCGTGTATCTCTCCACTACTTGTCAAGTCACCCGCAGTTTTGATTCTGAGGACATTGTGATGTCCTGTAATTCAGAACCCATACAGAATTATAAGAAGAATATTGTTGTTAAAAAGAAGATGCGTGTGTGTGTGTGTGTGTGAGTAAGAGAGAGAGAGACAGAGAGACAGACAGACAGAACAGATTTGGGATCATTGAAAGCTCTGTGCAGTTTCTCCACTCTTCATTCCTTTCAGTTTTTTTCTTGGTGTTTTCTTCAGAGCACTACTTAAATCGATCTCTTCTAGGAAGCTTCCCTTAATTAACCTCTTTTAACTTCATTAATTATTTGGAAACCTTTTTGTAATGTAATAACATAAATTGTATTGTATTTATAATTGCTTATTTGTTGGTTTACATATCCTATTATTTTTTAAGACATAGATTTTGTGTTTACAACTAGATTATAATAGTTCCACCTAGTTCAGAGTTCTGCAAATATTAAGTACTCAGTGCTGGAGGATTTTTACTGCTTAAGTCATTGTGGAATCGTGGAAACAGCTATTAGCAGTATGAATGTTTGTTTTTTGTGTCCTTGTCTAAGGTTGCTGTTTCATTCTCAGTGATCCAATTGTGACAGCACTTTTTCCTAATATTCATGCCAATGTGTTCCTTTCATTTTTCTATTTTTAATATATTTTAATTAAATGATATTTTCATACTAGTTTGTGTAAAATTCCAGTTTGTATTCCAGAAAGATTCATTGCCTTCTTTAATCTGTTTTTAAAGTATCATTGAACTACAGATACCTACTCATTCTGTTCTTTGCTTTTGGACAATTGCATTTTACTTCATTCAAGAAATTTCTGTTTACTAGGTACCTACAATGTGCTTGTTGCAGTACTCTTATTTTAAGGAATATAAGACTATAAGGCATGAAGGAATTGCTCTGAAGGAGTTTACAATGTACAGGGATGGAGCTGGTACAATAAGATTTATAGTGACTGGCACATAAAGTCAAGGACTAGATCATGTTGTCCACCATAGAACAAGAACCTTTACAAATAACCATTTACAGAAATAAAAGTAGACCTAATTAATTGAAATATATTAATTGCTAATGGGTATGATGAGTCAATATAATAAAAATAATAATACTACTTAAATTAACTTACCATAATTACATAGTCTAAGTCAAGATTTCAAAGGCAAGGAGTTTGATTCATATAGGATAGATGAGAAAAAAAGCCTTTATTTGAGCAGGTTCAACTTCAGCTGAGACTTGAAGGATAGGCAAAATTAAGGAAGGGTAAGACATCATAGATTAGGGGAAAAACCATGAATATGGTCTATGGCACAGTGAGGAGTCTATATTACCTAGAATAAAGTGGGCATATTTGAGAGTGATATCAAATAAGTCTGACTGGATAGAGTGTGACCAAATTATGGAGAGCTTATATTAGTTATGGGGTAGGGAGCTATTGAAAGCTTTTGAGTAGGGAAGTGACTTGATTAAAATGTTTAAGGAAGAGTAATCTGTCAGTAGTATTTAAGATATATTGGAGGGACTGGAGAAGACTGGAGTCAGGCCATTATTTGACTAACTCCTGTGTTAATGAGGGGTTAAACAACTTTCCTATAACCCCACAAGAAGTTGTCTTCTTCCCAAACTTTCTCTTGAAATGACTATCCAACTCTTTGATGGAGTGTCGCTGGTAGATGGGGCAAAGAGGAGAGAAAACCTCTCTGGTTTTCTCTTCCCCCACCCTCCACATCCCCAAAAAGTTTCACTCTACCACCATTCTGAGCTTTAATTGCCTCTCATATTCATACTGCTGCTTGTATTGGTTTTTTTGGGGTTTCGGTGGTTTTTTGGTTGTTGTCGTTTTTACATATAGGTTTGAGAGGAATGGGGTCCTGGTGTGACTGGTTCTTCCTGTGTAGTCTCAACTGCCTTCATCCAGTGACCATGGCCATATAATCCTTTCAAGTTCATTAAAGAAGTAGCACACCTTGTTGGGGAGTTCTAGGATCACAGAATTTGAGAGATTGCAGTGGCCATCTTGTCCAACACATAACCAAAGGAATTCCCACTATGTGTCCAACAAAAGGTCATCTAGCTTCTGCTAAAGTATCTCCAAAAAAGGGAACTCACAACCTCTTAAACTATCCCATTCTAATTTTGGATAGTTCAAACTGTTTGGGAGAGTTAACTGAAGCCAAATCTAATTTGACTTCTTTGTACCTACTACTCATTGTTCCTAGATCTGCCCTCTGGGGACAAACAGGATAATCCCCCTCCTTGGGTTAATCCCTCAGTTACTTGAAATCCTTCCTCCAGTCTAAACATGCACAACTTTTCAGTAGCATAAGGTCATAAAAAAGCTTAGAATAAGGTTAGAGTTGTGGAAGTAATGGGAAAGAAAGGATCAAATATGAAGAGCATTTTGAAGAAAAAATATGCAGGGCTTGAAATTAATTTATACCTTATACACTATAAGAATAAGAAATCAGTCTAACTGAAACAGTAAAAGGGAACAGGCAGCAAGTAGATGAGTCCCTTACAATTACTGTCTCCCAGTCCTTCCTAACCTTTCCAATAATTCACACACTCCTTCATCTTTGTAAATTAATTTTGTTGTTTAGTGATATTTTCAGGAGAATTATTGTTTATAGGTGAATAAAAACAATCATTTGCATTCCATTTCCTCCATCTGATAGATATACAAGTGTGGTTGTATACAAAAATTTTTGTTGGTATAGTAGACTGACCAGCTTTGGGAACCTGGACAAATCACTTTGGAAACACTCAGTTCTCTAAACTGGAGATGTCAAATTCACAAACTATAAAACTACAAACCAGATTAAAATGTACTTGGGAAAAGTTTAATGAAATAAATAAAAATACAATAAGGTATAAATAATATTAATTTGTGGTTTTCTGAGTCTATATGATCAGGGCAGCTAGACACTTACTAGCTGTATGACCCCGGGAAAGTCACTTAACGGTTACTCTCCTGTGAAAATGAGCTCGAGAAGGAAATGGCAAACCACTCCACCATCTTTGACAAAAAAAACCCCAAAAAACCCAACAACCCCAAAACTCAGATGGGGTCATAGACAGTTGGACACAACTAAAACAGCTCTTCAACAACCATAAAAAAAGGCAATATGAAGCCCACAGGGATCTATATCTATTTGAACTTCGACACCACTGCTGTAAACAACTCTGTAAGACAAATTGTAGAGAAAATGCTGATGTGGCTTGGTAGAGGAAGTTTCCTCACCTTGTGTATATGATATGACAGGTCCAGTCCTCTAGCTAGTGTGTTTAAAATCTAGTGATGAATGTCATAAAGCATAATGAGGCTCCTTAGATATTATCTGGTCACTACCATGACATCTGTAAGTTTGCCTAATGTTCTTCTCTGTAGCCCCCTCTGTGCATCTAGCAATATGTCTCACTCACAACCCACTCACAACAGATCTACTGCTGCCCATGTGTCAAGGGATACCCTCTGTTCTGTAGCTATTGGCATACACCAGGTTTTTCCCCCTTAATTGCACTAACATATAGTCAGCCCTAGTGTGTTGCTTATGAGGTTAGTAGCCAGTCATAGGAGTGTACGCAAGAGATCAGCCTTAAGTGAGTATTTGACTCTGCTGAGGCAAACATAAAATGTCCATAGCAGCTAGGGAGGAAGTTTCTGGTCCGGTCATGTCAGTTTTGTGAAATTTGTTGAATCCCTAGAAACTACCTATGTTGGTTCCTTTACCTTGAAGTCCCTAGCTGCATTCTTCATGCAAAGTATTCCTGCCAGATTGAAATGTATGAAGCTGTCTAGTTATCCTGAGAACTTTCTCAATTAGATTTACTTTGTGGTGCAAAACAAAAAAAGCACAGAATTAGGAATCAGAACAGAGGCTTCAGTCCTGGCTCTGTTGTTTCCTGCCTAGGTGACACTAAGCAACTCACTATACATTGCTGTGCCTTGTTTTTCTCAACTATAAAATAAAAGTGTTGGACTAGATTCTCTCTAAATACTATAATATATTTTTATGTACATTTCGACCATGGAGAGTAATGGAGTAACAGATACCGAAGGAGTTCCAGTTTACCTATTAAATAAGTGCCTGTTAAAATGCATTAAAATCCATTTCCATGACTAATAGTATTCATATTTTTCCTTGTATATAACTTAAGTACAAGTTTCTTTTTCTCCAAAGCCTTAAATGAAATACAAATCTTGTGTCTCCTGTCTTCATTCATGTAACTTTGTATCTGTTCCTCTGTCAAGATATTGAAAGTTTCTTCATTCCAAAATCTGTATTCACTTTCCAGTTGATGCATATTATTATAAAAATATTGACTGAAAATGTAAAACTATATTTAAAGGTTTTTTTCTTTTTATCGTGCTAAATTTGGGACATAAATGTACTTTTTAAAAAAGATTTCTCTGTATGGTATATGATTAGAGCAGGTGCCTTTGATGTCCAAAGTTACTTACTCCAGTTTAGAGAAATCAATTCATAGAACTACAGTTGTTTCACTGGGATTGTGAACAAGAAGAAAATTAGATGGTTAATTAGGAGTCCCCCTTGAATAGTGAAAATAGATAGTGTGGCAGCTTTGATCAAGAAGCATGAAGACTTTGCTAAAGCAATTAATGGCTAGGAAGAGAAACCAGAGATACATCTTCCAAATATCTTTTATTTTTTACTATTTTTTTTAACCCTCTTTGAGACTGGGCAGAAACAGAGAATAAACTATTTTGAGGAATCCTTTTTTTTTTTTTTGATGAAACAGAAAGTTTTCTGCTATGTCACCAAGTACAAAAATATTTTTGTCCAAAATGCTAACTTGGAAATAATTCTTTTTGACATTTTTGTTTACTCATTCTCCATAGTTGTTAAACATTTACATATAAATTCCTCTATAGAAATATTCAGGAAAATGTAAGTGCCTCATTTTGGGGAAAGTGAATTTTTTTATACTTTCTTTTAATTTGAAGGGAGAGAAACCTAAAGATACCTGATCCATATGTCTAGATAAAAGCATTCTGTCCCCACCTCAATTTTCCTAGAGCACTTTGACTAGATAACTCTTTTACTCCCATTGAATTTTACCTTGTAGTAAACTTATCTGAGCAGTTGTCTCCAATTAATAAGCCCCAAGTAAAATGTTCCTTGAGATCAAGGAAGTTTGTCTTTTTTTAATCTTTCTGTGTCTCCATGCCCACAAGACAGCGCCTTACATAATTTTTGTTGTTAAGTTCTTTCAGTCGTGGCCAACTTTTTGGTATTTTCTTGGCAGAGATACTGGAATGGTTTGCCATTTTCTTCTCAGTTCATTTTACAGATGAGGAAATTGAGACAAACAGGGTTAAATGACTTGCCCAGAGTCACACATCTAGCAAGTGTCTAAGGCCAGATTAGTATACAAGAAGATGAGTCTTCCTGATTCTAGGTTGGGTACTAGGTTATCCACCACACCACCTAACTCCCCTACTATTTGTCCTTGATATAGTATGTGCTGAGTAAATGTTCAGTTGAATTTACCAACTAATATCCAGAATTCATTCAAAAAAGGCAAGCCCCAAGGTATATCAAAGTCACCTCTCTATCTCCTATGCCATCTTCATCTACAGTGATGGCTTTTGCCGCCCATAATTTACCCTACTGTTATTTTATATTGTGTGGTATTAAGCCTGTCCTAGAGACCATTTCAAATTAACAGAATGTCATTGTCATAAAATGAATATTCCTAATTTATTACTATTGGCAATTAGGGTTTTTCTCCTGCATTTTATTTTTTTAAGTATGATTATAGGGATGTGCATATTCAGAACATGTTAGAAATCATTGTTCTTCACAGGGCTTCACTGACCTACTTTGGCAGGCTTCAATTCATTGTTCTCCATAAAACCGGCTTTGCATGGGTCTACCCAAGAACTGCCTTCTAAAGCCATGCTGCCTTCAGTTTAATTTTTTCCAGTAGACATTTGAACTTATCAGGTGGTACTTTTTAACATAACCCCCATTATTCCCAATTCTGCTCCATTTCAGTGTTACTGCATATTAGACAAGTTTGCTGTCCTTGTATCTTTTTTGTTATATTGAGCTGAAAATCATAGCATCTCAGCATCGAACAAGACTTTCAAGTCTAGCTAGTTGAACCCATTCTTGAACAAGAATCCCATAACAAAGAAGTGCTTCTCTGTCTTTTGTCTGACACCTCTGGTGAGGGTGTTCCAAGTAAATTCACTCAAGTTTTGGAAAATTCAGATTGTTAGGAAGTGTTTTCTTATATCAAGCTTAAATTTGTATCTTAGTATCTTTTCTATTTCAACCTGGTTCTATCATTCTGAAACAAATAGAACAAATCCAATCCATCTTTCAGATGACAGCCTTTTAGGTACTTGAAATTAACCATCATTAGTTATATCTTCTATACTACTAACTATAGTGAGTTCCTTCCACCAGTGTTCCTATGGCATCATCTGTGAAACCTTTTACTATCCTGATTGTCTTTTTCTATACACTCTCCTACTTTTCAGTGATTTAATCACCAGATATTTATTAAGTACCTAATGCATACTAAACTCACTGCTAGGAATACAAAGACAAAAGTGAAAAAGTCTCTGCCTTCAAAGTCAGTACATTTGAAAAAAATACATTCATTCTTACACACACTTATAAGCATATGTGTATATTGTGTGTATACATACACATATACATTTATATATTATATAACATATCCACAATGAATATAAGATTGTTTGGGAGAGATAGTATACTAGTATCTAGGGGATAAGGAAAGGCTTCCTGTAGAAAGTGTCATTTATACCATCTTAAAGGAAATCAGGGATTCAAGAGGTACAAAAAATGAGTGTCAGGAAAAGGAAGCAGCCTGTACAGAGACAAGAAGTGGAAGAAGGAGCGTCATGTGTAAGCTAGGATGGCTGTATCATTGCATAGATGGATTGCAAGAGGATGCATTTATTAAGCATTTAGTTACACCAGACCTGTACTAAACACTAGGGATACATATGTAAGCAAACAAGAAAATCCCTTCCCTCAAGGACCTTAGGTTCTAATGGGGGAGAATAACACACAAACGGGATCTAGAAGGAGGGAGGGGCATAGAGAAACTTGGACAGCATAGTGTGGAGATGGCCAGGAAATGTTGTAGAGACCTGATTGTGGATAAGATAAAGTGAAAGCTTGTTTATTAGAGCTGGGGGATGCAAGTTCAGAGTCCAAGGGAAGTAATATATAAAAATACAGGAAAGCTAGGCTGGGACTAGCTATCATAAACAGATGCCTGTCTACCTTTCCTTAATATAGCCTAATATTGTTTAGCTTTTTTGGCTACCGTATCACATTGTTGACTCAAGTTGAGCTATTACACTGTCTTATATGTAGTAATTTGTTTAATTACTTTTTGTTTAATTGTAAGTGGATGCTGGTGGTGAGCAAACTTAAGCAGCCTTTAATACTTGATGTGAAAGGGGAATAAGGTCTCGAACTAGAATTGTAGTAGTGAGAGGAAAAAAGAGAAGGGAATGGTTTCTAGAAGACTTGTAGAAGAATAGTTGGAAGGATTTGGTGACTGATTTGATGTTGAGGGGGAAAGAAATACAGGTCCCAAGTCTGGGTGAAATAGGCAAGAGAGCTCCTGAAAAAGCAAATGGAACAGAGAGATTTCCTTTGTCCATTCCTAAGCCTTGTGGATTTTCCACTCTCAAGTAGCTAGAAGTTCAAAGGGCCCAAAATCCTAAGTGAGAGTGGGGTTTACTGCTTATTAAATTTCCATGTGGTAAGCATAGTTTTAAAGTTGATTCAGACCCTAATGCATAGACATATAGTATCCTTTGATGGAAATTAGATAGGTAATGATGCTGATTGAAAAAAAAAAAAAAACCTTTCACTTCAAATGATCTATTCTTTGCAAGAATGAGTGAAACTCATTTTTACTCTTATACTTAAGATAGTAGTACCCATGCCTAAAGAGAAAAATCTTCATTAGAATTATTTAAAACTGGTTTTTCTTCTAGGTTCAAAAAGTTAACTGACTATAGTAACAATATTAAGTAATATTGACATCATGGGTTTGCAGTTCTACAGTCATTCGAACTTCCTTCAACAACTGTTTATTAAACATCTACTATGTGCAAGGAAGAAGGCTGTTTTAACATGAATCAACAGTGTGATATGGCAGCTCCTCCTATGGTCTCCCTCCCCCCCCAAGAAAAAAACCTAAAGCAATTTTAGGTTACTTAAAAGCATGGTATTCATGAGTAATTTACAATTTTGTTTACAATTGATAAGTAACTTAATTTGTTTGGTTTTTTTAAAAATTTCTATTTTTAGAGTATTGTATTGCTTAAATAATTTGTCATGCCGAATAAGTAATACAAATATGTCAACATTTTATATGTCATTTTGGATATTTTCCTCAAGCACTGAAAATCATAGCTAAGTTTTATCTATTTTCTTTATTTCTGTTTTATTCAGTAAAGTTGAATTTACATAAAAACTGTAGAATTTACTGATTGACCAAGAACTATTAAAAAAATTTTTTTAATTGTCATTAGTAAATTCTGATGCTGAATATGAATTATCTATCTAGTCCTGAAAAACAAAATCAAATATTGAGATTTTCATGATATTATTCCATATGGGCTTGGTATTTCTGCCAATTATGGTCCAGTATGTTGTGAAGAGAACATCTAGCATTTTGCTTCCTTTTTGGCAAGAAATGTTTCAGAAAAAAAAAATTAACATGTTGCTGATGTTTTTTTTTTATTTTTACCTCACATATGTGCATTGAATTTATTATCAACTATATTGAGGATGATCACCAGGAAGAAATATAGCTAATGTACATACTACAGTCAGAGATTTTGGAGTGGGATACTATTCACTTAAATGATAGTAAATCATAGAATCTGATAGTTTCTCTTAAAATTGTGAACATCATACATTCACAGCAGTTTAACTGTCACCCAGGCAAAAGGAATGTTGACAGAAAAGAAAATATTGATATCAAATGTAGAGTAATTTTATTTTTAAAAAAAAGTCAATTCAGAAAAATGAGGAAGAAAGAAGGTAAAATAACTGATAATTGCTTCTGGTCGCATTTAATTTTTTTTTACCATCAATTTGAGATAAACTGAAACATGTCAAATCTTCTTGTCAGATCTTTTCTATTTACATGTACATGGAGAGGTTCACACACCAAAATACTGATCAACATTAAGTACAATGCTAAAGGAATAGCTCCCTACTACATCAGTAATTCTAAAATCAGATGTTAACTCTAAAAATCCCATAAGGAAGGAAAGATGCAAAAATAAGTCATAAACTTATTACTGATATCTTCTTTTTCTATCAGTTAACTCTTCCTCTCTTGTTTTGTGTTATAATTTAATTTGCTGCCATTAGTACAGTTTCTATAACATAGCATGACCTGATAATAGCCCAAGCCTCAGTGAAACATTTTGCAAGACAAGATAATGAATATTCTTCCCCATGTAATAGGATGGTATTCAAAATACAGATCTTTAGAAAACAGTTGACATCAGTTTGTTGTAATTTTTCTGGCTATTGAGAGGGGGGCAAGTAGCAAATTTTACTTGAAATCATCTTGGAAATGGAAATAACAGATATATATAGATGCACACACATACATATATACATATATATCAGCATATACATTTATACACACATTTTAGATAGATAGATAGATAGACAGACAGACACATAGATCAATGGATCAGTTCACTTACCTTGGCAGTGCACATTCCAGGGATGTACACGCTGATAACGAGGTTGACACATGCAATGCCAAAGCTAGCTCAGTGTTTGGAAGGCTCCAAAAGAAAGCATGGGAGAGAAGACATCTTAGACTAAATACCACACTGAAGGTCTACAGAGCCATTGTGCTGACCTCATTGCTGTTTGCCTGTGAAACCTGGACAGTCTACCAGCACCATGCCAGGAAACTGAATCACTTCCATTTGAATTGTCTCAGAAAGATGCTAAAAATCACCTGGCAGGATAAGATGCCAGATATTGAGATCTCTTCTAAACTGCCAGGCATTCAAACTCTGCTTCCAACAGTGCACCTCCAATGGGCTGCTTATGTTGTTCAAATGTAAAACATACACTTGCCAAAAAGACTGTTTTTATGGAGAACTCACATAGGGCAAGGGTTGACGTGGTGGGCAGAAGAAGCCATACAAGGACACTCTCAAGGAAGGTCTCTCTTAAGAACTTTGGAATTGATTTGTGACATGGGAGACATTAGCGCAGTACTGTTCAACTTGGCATGCCCACATCAGAGAAGGTGCTGTACTGTATGAACAAAGCAGAATTGAAATAGTTCAAGAGAAGTGCAAGATGAGCAGACTTAGAGAATCCACCTCAAATATTCACATGGACTATGTGCGACTGATCTGTGGTGGAACATTCCAAGCTCGTACTGGTCTGATCAGCCACAGCTGGACAAAAAAAACCTGAATTTATTAGACAGTTTGATATACAAGAACCAATATAAATATAAGACACATAACAAGGAAACTTGAAATTTTGCCGTCATTTGCCAATAATGTGATGTTTCATTCCCTTCTAGAGTAGTGTTACCTTTCTTCTGATTTTAAACCCTGTATGCTATAGATTTATATGTGAATATGACTTCTAATGTTAATGACTTTTCCAAAAGGAAGTGATTTTGGATTTTGGATCTCATTGTGTTCAGTTATAGATTCATTTGATTTTGTGTGCATGTGTACAACCTGGTGTTACCAGATCTGGCAAAGGAACAGAAATGCTCATTTAGATTAAGCCTTGTAACAAACTCTACACAATTATTTGCAAATATTAAAATGAGCTTCAAGTATACTTTTGTTATTCAAGGAAAGAAAAATGAAAAAACAGTGACAGAGAGGAGGCATAAAGCAAAGCATGTGTGATGTGTACAGTGTGTCCGAGTCATAGCTAAAGTCAGGATATGGCTTCACTGATTATTATCTTCTTCAATATCTGGCATAGCTTTAGGGAAAAAGAGCCAAGAGCCTTCTTATAACTCCATCCCTATTGTCACTTTTGTATTGTCCTCACTCCATGAAGCCTTAAATAAGAATTTTGCGGTATATACACTCTTCCCCTCCCCCCAAAAATGATTAACTCATGTTTTGATGAATTCCATGTTTGTTGGCATAGAAAATGAATGTCATGCACACATACATATGTGTGTCTGTGTGGATGTGTACACACACATCTATATCCATATTTCTGTATTTATATCTAAATATATATATATATAGTGCTGGGCCTGACGTCAGAAAGACCAGAGTTCAAATTTGACTTCAGACACTTATTAACTATTTGGTGCTGGGCAGATCAATTGACCTCTGTCTCCCTATGTTTTCTAAATAATAAAATGGGCATAATAATAGCACCTCCCTCCTGGGATTATTTTTGTAAAGAGATTGGCATAGTGTCTGGCACATAATAGGCAGTTAATAAGCAAGTCCTTCTTTCCTTTCTTCTTTCCTTCCTTCCTTCCTCTTTTCTTCCTTTCTTTGACAGTTCTAGATCTTGCTGTAAGTGTCAGAGCAGAGGTTGATCTGTGTTAATAAAGAGGGTCCCCACATCTGTGGTTCCCCACACCAATAAAACAATAGATCTAGTCTTAAAATGCCACATTTTGGTTGCATCCATGCTTCCTTTAGTTCTCTGGTTTGGGATAGGCAAACTTGTTAATTTTTTTTTTACAATTGTTTGTGTTTTTAGACTAATTAAGTCCTATTTTAAGGATCTGTGGTTTCGTTGGATGTTTGCACTCCCTCCACCAGTGAAGAGAAGTTGCTATGGCCAAAAAATGAATCCTCTCTCCTGATGAACCTCAAGAGACTTCATTGGGACCACACTTGAAGGCTTTTCAGGTGTATAGGGCCTGCCAGAGCATTTATTTTCAATAGTTTTGGCCTGCAGTGAGGAACCAATTGAGTAAGCTGAGATACCCTTCAAGTTATGAGCATCCCAATTCATTTGGATCTCCTGGAGCTCTTGCTTCATTGACATTAACCTTCAAGAACCCTGGGTCAGTTTTCTACATACTCCAATGTGGCTCTGTCCACTCAAGTCCTCCTTATTGCCACAGTGGGGTATGTAGGGAGTTGATCCTGAATTCTTGAAGGTTATGCCAATGGAGCAAGAGCTCTAGGAAATTCTTCTGAATTGTAAAGACTTTATTTTAAGTTCAGACCTAGTAAAGGAGGCTCATCACTTCAAGGGTACCTCAATTTACTCAACTACATTTATATTTTTAAAAGGTTATTTTGTTTGCCATGTTTACTTTCAATCTTCCACTCCTCACAAATTAATTCCACTTTAATGTTAACAGTATTTTGGAAAAAAAATAGGTCTTTTTTTTTTTGTCTTTTTGGAGGGGGGAAGGTAGGGCAGTTGGGGTTAAGTGACTTGCCCAAGGTCACACAGCTAGTTTTTGTTTAAGTGTCTGAGGTCAAATTTAAACTCAGGTCCTCCTGACTCCAGGGCCAATGTTCTATTCACTGTGCCACCTAGCCACCCCAAAATAATAGATCATTAATGGACATTTTAAAATAGCATCATCATCATCACCATCACTAACATGTGGTATAAATGTGGGCTTTAAGATTTAATTCTCAAAACAACTTTTAGAGTAAGATACAGGAAAAGAAACTGAGTGAAAATGACAAGTCAGTCTAAGGCAGAGGTACTTTCTAAATCTTGTGTTTTACATGGACTCCTTTGGCAGTCTGGAGAATCTTATGGATCTTTTCTCAGAATAATATTTTTAAAGCATACAATAAAATGCATAGTATTACAAAGGATACCAATTACATACAAAAATACAGTTATCAAAATAGTGAAAAAAAATACAAGAAACAAATTCACAGATACCAGGTTAATACATGATGCAAAACCCAGGTCTTTTTGTCTCCAACACTATATAAATATTCTGGCTCTAATACTTGCTTAGCTGTGTGACCATAAGAAAGTCAGTATCATTTTGAACCTCCATTTGGTCGGGTCTTTTTTTGTTTTTTTTTTTTTTGCTTTTTGGAAGGGGGAAGGTAGGACAATTGGGGTTAAGTGACCTGCCCAAGGTCACATGGCTAGTAAGTGTTAAGTGTCTGAGGCCGAATTTGAACCCACTTCCTCCTGACTCCAGGGCCAGTGCGCCATTCACTGCGCCACCCATTCACCCCAGTTTGTTTATTTCTAACATGAGAACAATCATAATTATACTCCCTGTCTCAAAAGTATGTTGTAAGTAAAGTACAATACAGATACAAACTTCTAAAAACATCCAGGCCATTACTTTCCCATTTATGAAAAATGAGGAAATTGAGACCCATTGAAGCATTTGCCTTTAAAACATGGTGAATAACTGGACCTTGGAATACTAAACATTTCTTTTTTATGAAAAGTTTATGATGCCCATTTGTACCGGGGAAACCTATGGTTTGATTTTGTTTGTTTTCCACCCTAATTACTCTGGTGGTGGGTTCTGCCAAACCAACTACACTTTTTTTCTTGGTTCACCACATGACTGTAACAGCAAGCACCCTAGCATACCTAGGGCGGCTCCTAGCACAGGTTCTTAGATCTGCTTTTCTAAAGGAAAGCAACTCAAAATGGGTTAACAAGCTTACTTTAATCAAACATATATCATTTACCTAGTTCAGGGTGAAAAGTCAGCACCCTGAACT
>CM053587.1:187330785-187369549 GCA_028646515.1 Pseudochirops corinnae
GACTGGGGGAGGGGGGATACACTGGGATGGCTGTTTTGGGGCGGTGAGTAGGGGAAAGATGGGGAGGAAATATGTAACTCAAAATCTTGTGGAAATGAATGATGTAAACTAAAATAAAATTTAAAAAAAAAAAGAAAAAAAAAGAAGAAAATTCATAGGCCCGCTGCTTATAGCAGATAGGGGTCATATTAACAGATGTCAGAGAAAGAAAACTCCTCAACTTCTACTTTGTTTCATTATTCAACAAACTTTTATGACTTTGCAACTTCCTAATATGCACTTATCATACAATGCTGTTTATTATTCTCTGTGTTTGTGTTACATCTCCCTAGCAGATCATGAATTCCATTAAGTCATGAATCTAACTCTCCAAAAAGAAATGGTAAGGGAACATTTAACTGCTGTAAATGAGTTCAAGTCTCCTTGCCATATTAATTACAATCTAGGATATTACTGAAAACATGGCAGGATTATGAAGGCAATGCTCAATAGCTTGCTGAATGATAATGTCCAAAGCATATGGATGGATGAATGAATTCCTGTCATCCAAAAAAGACACTTAAAATGCTACATCACCAGGTTATGTATGTTGTTCAACATTTATATCAGTGACCCAAGATGAAACCACACGAGACCATGTAAGGCAATCCTTAACAAATGTGCAGATGATAGAAAGATGAAAAGAATATAACAGAATCAGGATGAAAAAGGTTCTGGAAAACATAGAAAGATTAGCTGAATAAAAAAAATAAATGTGATAGGAATAAATTAAAAATCTTGTTATTGTTAAAAAAATAAAGTCAGTGGCAGGAGTACAGGAGAGAGAAAACATAGCTTAACAGCAGTTCATGTGAATAAGCTATAGGAATCTGATACCTGAATATATCATGTAAATTTAAGAAAGCCTTATTTTGTGTTCAAAACATAGAAGGTGGTTGTTCCATAGTTCTCTACCTAGATCAAGCTAGCATGGTGAAGAGACTCAAAATTAATGAACATGAAATAACTGAAGGAAGTGGAGATGTTTGTCTTGCATAAAGGATAAACAAGTTTCTTTAGAGAAGATTTAGGGAAGCACACTCACTCTGTGCAAATACGTGAGGGGCTATTGTGGAGAAGAAGAATACTATATTTACCATGCTTCATTCCAGTGCAAGTTGCAGGGAGGCAAATTTCAGTTAAATATTAAGGTAGAACTTCCTAATGATCAGGTTGTTCCAAAAATGTGAGATACTGAGATCCTAGTGAGTGGAAATGTTTAAGCAAAGACATAGAAATTTGTCCAAATGCTAATTGTCTTCTAACTTTAAAGCATCTTAATACTAAGCCCAGGTCATCTGCATCTGTTTCTGGGTACCTCGTTGCTTGATTAATAGTTAAATAGCAATACGTTTTAAAAGGGAACAATATTTTGTAGTATAATTGATGTAATGTACTATATCACTTCTAGTTTGAGTATAGGTCTAAAATGAACAAAGTTAAATGCAAAAGCTCAAGGGTGGATCATTTTGTACTTTAGGAAATAAATATTCCATGTTTACTCAGTATTTAATAGCAATGTTCCAGAAATCAGCATCTTTCTTTCTAGACTTACACAGTTAACATCGCTATTTCAATATTTAAGAAACAACAAAAAAAGACAGTATGGACAGAAAATGCGCTATTTGATAACAAAGCAGCTTATATTGTTTTCTTATGAGGCAATATGGTGTAGCATATTTTGAAGAGCTGGGCTCAAATCTTGCCTCAAATACCTACTAGCTGAGGCATCCTATGTAAGTCAAGAGGCACTCTTCCTTGTACCTTATTTTTCTCATCTGTAAAATAAGGGAGGTGGATGTGATGGTTTCTAAAATCCTAAATTCATGATCCTATTAAAATCTCACAACACTTTTCTTTTCTGTTGTAGTTCTTGTCCTTTATATTGCTAATAAGACATTAATCAGTGCTCAAGAGTCTACAGTGGTTCCAGACTTCCCTTCTGGGTGTTTAAGGCCAATGCCACCACTCCTTGTACCCCATATACATTATGCTTTTTTTCTTGCTCATCTAAGAATTTCTTCCTCATCCTCTCTATCTATCTAAATATTATCTTCCTTAAAAGTGCTGCTCAAATTGAATTTCTTTGACTTCTCTAGTTAACATTATCTTTTCCTTTCACTGAAGTGGACACTTAAAGGCCATCTATTAAATAGAGAACCAGTTTTTGACTAATATTGAAACTTATTTCCCCGCTGTCATTTAATCTTCATGACTCTTATAGAAGAAATACGGTACGATTACTGGGCGTGGATTCCAAATCCTGGCTGCAATTCTTACTAGGTAGTTGACCATGGGCAAGCCATTTCTTCATTTCTCTAAGTCTCAAGTTTCCTCATCTGTAAAGTAAGTATAATAAAACCTATAGCACCTAAACTTAAAGGGTCATAGTGAAGATAAAATGAGCCAAAGCATATAAAATGTTTTAAAAACTTAAATGGTCATATAAATAGCTATTATTTTTGTGACTTCATTCATTTCTACTATATTTCTTCCTAATCATCATGAGTAACAGACGCAGATCAGTCAGCTTTGGCTCTACTGTCTTAATTTAAGAAGGAAGTTCTGGGGGCAGTTAGGCGGCACAGAAAATAGAGCACTGGCCCTGGAGTCAGGAGGACTTGAGTTCAAATCCGGCCTCAGACACCTGACACACTTACTAGCTGTGTGACCTTGGACAAGTAAGTCACTTAACTCCAATTGCCTTGCCTTCCCCCCTCCAAAAAAAAGTAGGAGGTCCCTAACCCTGAGTCATGCATATTATACTTTCTATTCTGTTTTCTAGGATTGGTTTCCCTTATGTCGAGCCTCATAGATTAGAAACTGAGTGAGAATATGGAAGGAAAAAGGTAAATCATTTGATAAATATGATTCTTCAGGGAACTAATACTGAGTTAATTCAAAATTTTATCAAATCCATCAACTTGAAATTTTGGCAAGTGAGTTGAGGAAGTTTGTACCCGCTAAATAACTAAGTAATTAAGAATTCATTATTTACTAGCATTAGTTCAAAAGTGATCACCTCTTTTATACGTTATCTCACAATCCCAAAAAAGAGATTTTAAATTCAGCAACAGAACTCTGCTATGTATTTGGTTGCCATCCGTAATACTGCAAAGTGTAGAGCAAAATTAACCTGAAAAATTCAAAATATGATAAGTTGGAATATTAAAACAACCTAGAATCACGGATTTGGAAGTAGAAGTGACCTTCTGAGGTCATCTAGTTCAGCCCCTCTGATTTTATAGTTAAGAAAACTGAGGTCTGGAGATGTTAAGTGACTTTCCCAAGATTACATAAAGGATAAGCAGCAGACCCATAAAATTTGAATTTAGTTCCCTTGATTTCAAATCTAATGCCCTTTTCACTATAACACAATCAACAGAGGGAAACAAATTGGTATCGGAGTTAAATTTTTCCTTTAAACAAACTTAGACACATAGAACTATAGCACCTTTTAAAAAACTGCACAACTTATGGTTAATGTAATGCTCCCTGTTATATTTTTGTTCACTTCAAAGGAAAATACTACATACTACATTCTGTGCTATCGTTAGTTTTTAAAAACAACTGAGTCACTCAAAAAAGTTCAGAATGAGTTTATTTGTTTGGTTACTTTCATATAGCAAATGTAAATTTAAACCTGTGCTTAACAAATCAAAATACTTTATTTTCTTAGCTCATTCTATCAGCTCTTAAGGCTATAAAAAGGCCCTGGGAATTGTTGAAGAGGTCATCTAGCTCAGACCCCTGTTTCTAAGAAAGTCAATTCTTGAACCAACCCAGAAAGACGACTGACTTCCTAATACTTAAAAATGTATGAGGAAGGATCCTATTCTAAAATCTCCATTAGTAATACATATTAGCATTTCATGGTCCTTTCAATCTTTCAGTTCCTCTAATGTCAAACTTAAATCTTTCTTGCTTTCATGTGAACCCCCATTTTTGTTTCTCCTACCTTTATAGGAAATGGAGAACAGCTGCTTACCATCACCAATATTTTCATATTTTCTAGACAATTATGTCCCTCTTTGGTCAGCTCTTCTTCCGGCTAAATAACCACAATTCCTTTAGCCTTTTTTATTTCCTAACCCTTTAAATCATTTTTATTGCTTTCTTCGGGACTCTTTCCAAGTTTCTTACAACTCTCAAGAAGCAAAAAGCCCTATACCAAACTATAATAAGGGTCAGTCCTTCATTGCATGTAGGTAGTCTATAGTAATGGCAAATACACAATCCTTAGTCTTTGCAATTGTCCTGGCATGTTTGCCTCAATAAATAGCATTTCCTACTGATATATTGAAAACCTTAGTAACTATTCTATAGGAATATTTCATTAATAATGACAATAATATACTTTTCTACAAGAATTTATAATAGTTACCTTTTTTTTCTTTTTAGAGGGGGGAACGCTGGGCAATTGGGGTTAAGTGACTTGCCCAAGGTCACGCGGCTAGTAAGTAAGTGGCTGGATTTGAACTTAGGTCTTCCTGACTCTAGGGCTGGGGCTCTATTCACTGTGCCATCTAGCCACCCCAGTAGTTATCTTTCAAATCATATTTGTAGCAACTTGGTGGCACAGTGGATAGAGTACTGGGTCTGAAATCAGCAAAGTCTGAGTTCAAATGTGACCCCAGAGTCTTACTAGCTGTATGACCCTGGGCGAATCACTTAACTCTGTTAGCCTCAGTTTCCTCATCTGTAAAATGAACTGGAGAAGGAAATAGCAAACTACTCCAGTATCTTTGCCAAGAAAACCCCCAAAGGGGTCATGAGTTCAATGAGGTCAATAAGAGTTCAATATGACTGAAAATGACTGAACAACAAACCTTGTTTATATTTTGAAATTCTTAAATGAAACTCAGAATATTTGTGCCTCAGAATAAACAATTTCTACAAATGTTTATGTAGAACTTCATGAGATTTTACCTTTTCAATCAATATAGTCCCTCTCAAAACAAAAATTTCTACATCTCTAGCTTGAAAAAGTTTAATTCTTAACTTAATATACCATTTTAAGAGCTATAAATGAAAGTTAATCAAGTTTAAAAAGAGGATTGGGGTATGTGGAGGGAGGCAGGGAAGATTCTCAGCCATACTTATCTAATCTGGGAAAAAGAAGACTAAAAAGAGAAACAAAATGAAAGAATATTTTAAAGTATACTCAAGAAACTTAGGACAGGTCAGAGTAACAATAGGAAAGGGTCTGGAATGAAACGAATGTAAACAAAGTGAATGGAAGAGGTCAAACTGATTTAAAAGACAAAAAGAAAGGTTGAAATAAATACAAAATAATAAAATATAGAAAAAAATTTCTAAACCCTGTCAATGGATTAAACTTTCTAAGAAAACAAAAAGAGTAGGGGAATTAAAAATAAAGACCAACTGTTACATGCAAGAAAGTCATTTACAAAATAAAGACAGAAAATTAGAGAATGGAATAAAATTTAGCATCCAGTCTAAAAAAGGTGGTGTTTGAAAAAGGAGTTGCAATTTTGACTTCAGAAAAGGCAATAACAAAAACCTAGAAGGCCAAAGGGGGATGAGCAAAGGAATTCCATTACATTTACAGATATCACATAAGTAATAAACCAGTATCATTTTAAAGGATAACATATCAAATGATAGCTTAAAAACTCTTAAAATAGTTCAATTAACATAATTTAGGAGACTTTAATATTCCTCTTTCAGAGTTAGCTTAGTCTAAAAGAAAGGTAAATATACACTATTATCCAGTTGAAAATAAACCCCCTATGTAGAAATTCATACCTGAATGAATAATAAATTTAATAATGATGCTTTTAATGACACTTCTACCCTTTCTGAAGAAAGATAAACCAGTTCTTGTCCTATAAAGAATTTTTAATATATAACCAATAGTCAGAAAAAGCTTTTACCAGTATTGTTAAATAAACATCGAAGGGCTATCCCACAGGATAAACACTTTTGAAAGTTTAAATTGTAAAAGACAATATTTACCTCGAGAAAGAAAACTCAGAGTCAAGCAACAAAAGGACATTCTTTCATCTCCTTGTGATCTAGCACTACATGGAAGGCTGATCTGGATACATTATTCTTAAATGTTTTACTGAAGCATTCGAAGAGAGACAGTCTAGACTAGTGCATAAAGAGCCAGGCTCAGAGTCAGGAAAACAGAGGTTCAAGTCCTGTCTCTGATACATACTCGTGTGATCCTAAGCAGTGAATTCTCAATGTATCCAGATAACTTTCTAAGACTAGACATAACAGAAGAGTTTTACATCTTCAGTAGTTAAAAGTTTGCTCCTTAGGAACTACTTATACCTATAGAAGACCAGAAAAAAACTGAAAATTTATTACTTATTTTGAGTATTATATTATTGTAAAATTTTACTTTTCTCCTTAAACATACAATCTTTAAAAGCTTAAGAAATTGTAGGAGTCAGTTTTATTTATTCTTGAGGCCAATTGCTTTCCTCTATGACAAGACATTTCCGAATCTGTAACATAAATCAATGAAAAATTAACTTTGCTGACACACTAAAAAGCACAGCTATTAAGTAAGAGAAATGTATTCATTTGAGCATAATTTGGAAAAAAATGCCATGATAACATATCTTGGATATTACCTAAAAGTATCATACAGAAAAGGTAATCTATCCAGGCCATCTTTTGATTCAATTATATGTTAAATTATCTTTTCCTCCTATGCTTTCTTTTATGTTTATCTAAGGTAGCTCTTTTAATTCATTATTTTATGTTTATGTGATAAGTAAATGTACACAGTACTTCAAAGAGTACAATCTGACACCTAAGTATTCACAAAATGATATAAATATAATATTCCTTTCGAAAAGTATAGGTTGCCAATAAAGGGCTTAAGGTTGATCAATTATTTTTTCTTCCTTAGGAAGCAATAGTATTTTTCATACTGTATAATTTTTCATACAACAATCTATTTTGTAAGATATACAGGCACTGGGGTATAGAAAATCATCTTTCCCTACCAGAAAGTTAGGGAGGGTGATAGGGGAGGATATAAGAGAGAACAGATTTTGGGAAGGGGTATTCATTAGGCTTGCTATTTTGGGGCAGGGGGATTGGGGAAAAACAGGGAGAAAAAACTGTAACTCAAAATTTTGTGGAAATGAATGTTAAAAACTAAAAATAAATAAATTAATTAAAAAAACAAAAAATAATCTATTTTGGATAATGGCTATATATATTTTTTATTTTTTTAAAGAGAAGCAATGAATGTGTTATACCTTCATTATACCTTATTATCACTTTTTGTCATGTTATGACTTCCCATGGTAGGTCTTAGTAGTTAAGTATCTAGTTGATTTGGTTGTTCCTGGAAATAATTAATAATCAAAATCACACTGGACAGTTATTTATATACAGTACTTCAAGTGTCTATCTTAAACCTGTACAGAAATTCTTAGTTTTCGGACAGTATTTCTTTACTGGAGGGAAAAAAAAAATTAATTCAGAGATAAATTTGTGTGAGGTCTTGTTCTTTGCTCTGCCTTGGCCTGTGGGTGGATCATTACAGAGATGAACCATTTTATTGCGTTATTGTAAAGAACAGACAGTGGTACATTGAAGTTCTTGATCTCAGGGACAGGAAAGTCTGCTTATGTTGGCACTAAAGTGGAAAGTACCTGATGTAGCTGAATAATTTTACATTAGCATTTTATGTTTCTCTTGTCACCTATTAAAAGCATATTTTTCTATGCTTCATTTTAGAGTGATTTTATAATTTCCATGCTCTCAATCTCTCTTTTGTAATTAAATTGATGGTAACTTCTAATATTTATTACTTTTAAATTTTCTTTTATCCTGGCCTCTCCACAGAGTAGCTTATTATGATTTATTAAATGAGGTTAGCTGTAAAATCCTTAGTACAATGCATAGTATATATATATATTTTAAACAAATGCTTATTTTCCTTTCTTCTTCCATCATATAAACCTAATTTAATTCGCCTTTCTGTAAAGCAAGCTAGTTTTGAGAATATGAATAAACACTGACTAAATAATATGCTACATAAATCCTGTCTTCTCTTGAGTTTTCTTTAGCACTGAACCTTAACAAGGGGCACTTAAGTATCTACCAAAAGTAATCTATGTACTATCGAATTCTGAATGGAAAAGTGTTCATTTCCAGTAATATTACGTTGTTTCTGTTTGCAGATAGTTAAACATACTACAGTTTTTGCATTTGAGACATTTTACTTAATTACACATATAGTAACACTTTTGTAGGTCCCCAAAGGAAACCTGAGGTGCTGGGTGTACCCAGTGAATCCAGGGTCCATATTTCTAAAGAAATTAGTAGAACTACTGCATCCTACATGACTGAAGTCCATAAGACATGAGATTTAGAAGCTGCCAGAGGCTTTAAAGTTGTTTGAGAAGGCTTCCTAGTTAAGAGACAATTATTGATAAATCCTTCTCAGTCTTCTCTTTTTTAGGCTAAGTGACCTTAAGCCCCTCACAAATATCTAAATAAACTTCCAATTATTCTGGTTGCAGTATTCACTTTATTTTAAAAATAACTAGTTGGTATACCAATACATTTGGTACAGCTGTGAAACATTTCAACCACTGCAGGAAAAAATTAGAATTATGCAAGAAAGGCACTAAACTGTTCACACCCTTTGATCCAGAGATTCCACTATTGGGCATGTATCCCAGGGTGGATAAAGGCAGAAACACCTCATTACCATTAGGTAGAGTTTGAATTCAAGGACAGTCATTAAGCAGAGTAATTTCAGGGTATCGAGAGGTCCCTGCAATCCACTCTTTACACCCCCATTTCTCCTTTTCTTAACCAAGGGACAGCAACTAAAATTCCACCTGTTGATGTTTTATTCCTTTAGGTCAAGAATTTGAACTCCACTAAAATACAGCCATCCCTGAGATTTCACGTTGTTATCAATTAAGCCTCAGTGGAGAGGCTCAGGAGGTGGGGGAAAGAACCAGGGTAGGAAGGGTCTAATGAAAGGAGTTGGGCTTGGGAGTGACATTTAGTAATAAGGAGGAATGGGCCCCAAAGGTAAACCACTTACTTCACAATTTTGCCTAAGGACAAGCCTGATTGAATCTTAAACAGGACAGATTTTTAGATTTTACTTTTCATTGTAATTTTAGTCCCCTTTCTAATTATGATACTTCTGGATAACTGCTGGTAGCTCTATATGATTTGGGCTGATTGGAATAGCTTTGATAAACAGCTATGTTTATTTTTAAGCTTAAATATTTGCTTCTTTTTTTTAAAGATCAGGTTTTTGTAAATTCCTTTAAAAATATTTTAGTATTTATGAAAATATTTGAAAATTGAAAGGAATTTAGTTCTTATATTTGATAAAATATTTTTGTTACTTGTGATAAATATATGCATTTTTTAAAAACTCAGACTTTTGTTCTGAAAGAAGGCCCTAGATATCATGGATCAATAATGTCAAACCAGTACACATCAACAAATCCTTAAACAATTCCACATGTACATGATTGCATTTCACATCAGGGAACAGAGCTCTGTTCCAAGTTCCTGTGGGCTAATTATAAACAACAGCAAATTAAAAGAAAATTAGAAAAATTAAGAACAGAAATTTGTCACAGAGATATTTTTAATGTATTATTTCTGCAAAAAGAATTTTTAAAAATGCCATCAAAGATACAAGAAAGAAGAATGAGAATCAAGTAGAAGGGATATTAATGACAGAGGACAAACATTCATCAAGAAATGTATTGGTGTTTGAAGGTCAGCTATTAAAGATAACTTTACCAATCCAATAAATTGCCTCAAAACTATTTTTAATATTGCTGCAAAGAACCCTAATATTGACATTTCCTGTCTTAATTTGGGGAGTGATTAGATTAATTTTTATCTCATAATGCAATCCCTACCTGAAGTCACTTTTGGGAGATGAAAATAATTATTACAGTCCTCATGCAAAGAAAGCCTGATATGTAAACTGCCCCCCCCCCCAAAAAAAGGCATGATCAAATTCTTTTTCCCACTCCCACTCAATCTTTCCCTAATCAATGAATGGGCAACACCTCAATCAAAGTGAAAATTTAGCTTAAAAGACCTTAGCTTAGAAAGGCTGAGATTTTTCACTGCATGGTGGGCCATATCCAGTTGTCCTGAGCTATATCTGGCCACTGGATCCAGATGACTCCAGAGAAGAAAGTGAAGCTGGTAACTTTGCACAGCTCTCCCTCATTTAAATCCAATTCATTTGCAAGTCATGGCATCATCTTCCTGATGTCATGGTCCTCTTCAAGAACAAAGAACAAACCACAACCACAATGCTTTCCATTTTCTTGCTGACTGTATATGAGAGAACCACATATGCAAATGAACTAAAATTTTACAAAACTTCCAGGGTGTTCTGGAGACAGTTAATATTGTATTGGAAAAAAAAAATCACCTGTTGTGTACAGTTATTTCTTCCAGTCAGATTGCAAGGATACCTCACATAAGGCTGTGAAACCAATTCCATTTAACAACAGTTTACATATCTAAAATGCTTTGTAAAAGTGTTTCCTTCTTTTGAACAAATGAAATTGAAGAGCTGTTACAGCAAAAATAATCAATGCAACTAGGATCAAAAGGAAAAAAAAGGAACTGGTAAAAATGTTTCAACCAATGTTTCTGATAAGGGGCTTATATCTAAGAGACATAACTAACAAACACAAACATATAAACCCAAGAGCAATTCCCCAATGGATGTCATCAAAAGATATAAACAATTTAAAAAATAATTATAAACTATTAGCAGCTATATTAAAGACTTCTCCAATTCATTAAAAACAAAAATGCAAATCATAATAGCTCTGAGTTTTCACTTCATACCCAACATGTTTGCAAATGGGGGAAAAATGGTTAACATTGGACAGACTATGGATAGACTGGCACAGTAATACACTTATTGGTGGAGAAATGAATTGGTCCAATCGTTCCAGAAAGCAATTATACTAAGAAAGTGACCAAAACACCCATAACTCTGATTCAAGTGTCTTCTTGCTAGTTATGTACTACATGTAAGTCAAAGAGAGAAAAGTTTCATATACATCAAAACATGCATAATAGCAATTTTGTGGTAGCAAAAAACCCCCAAAAAACCAAACTAGAAACAAATTAGATGCCCATGAGTTGGGGAATAGCCAAACAAATTGTCATACATGAATGTAATAGAATAGTACAATTGTATAAGCCAGCGGTTCTCAACCTGTGGGTCATGATCCCTTTGGGGGTTGAACAATCCTTTTACAGGGGTCTCCTAAGACGATCAGAAAACACATATTTCCGATGGTCTTGGGAACCCATGCACTGCTCCTATCCGTCTCCAGACAGGTCTGCCACATGCAGATACGCCCATTAAAGAGTGGCAGCATTAGGAAGGTTGAGAACCACTGGTTATAAGCAATGCCAAACAAAATGATTGCATGGGAAAGCTTACATGAACTGATGAAGAGTGAAGTAAGCAGAACCATACAATGATTTAAATGAAAAGAACCCAAACATATACACCCAATAATCCAACCTCCAAACTTGAATTGTAATGACCAAGAATGTCCCTGGAGAAGAGATTGCATTTCCTTGCCTTTTGGCAGGGGATGGTTAGGACTGATAGGCTATATGTGTAGAACAACTCACATACAATCAGACTAGGCTGATATGTTAATTAATTTTGCTCAGCTGGTTTTTTTCCCTTTTAAAAATTATTTTTTTTTAAATAAGGGAGGGAGGGGCAGCTTGGTGGCTTAGTGAACAGAGCATCAGTCCTGGAGTCAGGAGGAATGAGTTCAAATCCAGCCTGAGACACTTGACACACTTGATAGCTGTGTGACCTTGGGCAAGTTACTTAACCCCAATTTCATTGCCTGTCCCCCTCAAAATATAAAATAAGGAATGGCTTTTTCCTCTTTCTTTGATCTATAACTTTTTTGTATACAATTTTAAATTGCTTTTCAGAATGATTATACCCATTCACAGGTCCACCAGCAATGCATCAATATACCTGATGTCCCACAGTTGCCCCAACAATTATCATTTTCGTTTTCTGTCCTCTTTGTCACTCTGATGGGTATGAAGCAGAATTCTAGAAGTGCTTTAATTTTCATTTCTTCGTCTAATTAGCAATGATATGGAAGATTGCTTTCCTATGGCTCTAGAGAGCCTTGGTTTCTTCTGCTGAGAAATGTTTCTTCATATTCTCAGGTCATTTATTAATTGGAGAAAGGCTCTTTTTTAAAAAACAAATCTAAATCAGTTCTTTAGCTATCTTGGAAATGAGACATTTATCAGAAAAACCTACTGCAAAGATGTTTTCCAGATAATTATTTGTCCTTTAATCTTAGCTTTTCAAGATTTGTATATGCAAAAACTTTTTAATTTTATGTAGTCAAAATTATCTACTTTATTTTCTGTTGTTCTTTATTTTTCTTATTTGGACATGAACTTTTCTCTGATCCCAAATCTAACAGGTAATTTTTCTATGTTTCTTTAACTTACAATGAACCATTAGATCTAGGTCACATACCTAGATCGGTATTTATCTTTGCACAAATGTTGTGTTGGTCTAAATATCATTTCTTCCATACTGTTGTCTAAACTTCCCAGCAGTTCTTGCCAAATAGTAAGTCCTTATCCTCATTTGTGGGGGTCTTTTTGTTTATCAAATTGTGCAGTGTTAGATAAATTTGCTTCTATACTTTGTATAACTACTCTGTTCCAACGATTAAGCTTTCTATTTTTAATGAAAAATTTCTCTATTTTTAGTCAATTTTTAAAAAAATATGGCTTTTTGGTATAGTTTAAGATAAAAAATATGCATGGTGGATCTTTCTGTGGTGGCAAAAAACAAACTAGGAGCTAATGCCATACCCATAAATTGAGGAAAGACTGAATAAGTTACGGTGTATGTGATGGAATGAATGTGATAATTAACATACTATAAACAATGAGGAAATGAATGAGTTCAAAAAGACATGGAAAGATATATGAATTGATACAGATGAAGTAGAAACAGAAGAACAATTTATACTATAGCATCAATGTTATAAAAATGAGCAATTTTGAGGACTTTTACAAACCAATAGATACTGAAATGAGAATTGGAATAGTCTATACAGCAACAATACTGTAAAATGGTTCTACTTTGAAAGTTATAACAATGATTAATACAAGGACAATTAAAGATTCTAGAGGACTGATGAAATATAATCTCCATTAAAGAGAAGCATGTTGTGTATAATATATTTTGTACAGCCATCGAGAGAATTTGTTTTGCTTTATTATGCATATTTGTTATAAGAATCTTTTTTTTCTTTTTCTAATGAGGTGGAGGTGGGGAGAGAAAATAGATTTCTGTTCATTTTTTTAAATAGAAATGAGTAGCATCGTACAAAAGTGAAATGTTGAATGCATCGACTATTACAAGTTTTATTTAACTTTTACTTTGTTACAATATATTTCAAGCTGCAAAATCTGTAATGTAAAAACAAAACCTAGCAATAAAACTTAAAAAAAATGATAAGCAATGGCTCACTAGTTAAGGGAGGAGGGAAACATTTAGGAAAGAGGATGTAAAAACAAAAGACATAAAAGTTTAAAATCCTCTCCTCACAAGTCTATAAAATGGGCCGTGGTAGGTATTAGTAGTAGGTATACTAATTTAAGGATAAAGATACTGAAAGTCAGGGAGAGTAAAAGGTTTGTCCATGGGTCACACAGGCAACTCAATGAGAAATGAGAAAACTCATTTATGGCTCTGCAGCAGCTAGGTGGCACAGTGGATGGAGCCCCAGACCTGGAGTCAGGAAGACTCATCTTTGAGAGTTCAAATCCAGCCTTAGACCGTTACTAGGTGTGTGTCCCTGGGGAGGTCATTTAACCTGCTTCCCTCAGTTTCCTCATCTGTAAAATGAACTGGAGAAGGAAATGGAAAACGACTTCAGTATCTTTGCCAAGAAAATCCTAAATGGGTTCATGAAGAGTCAGAAACAACTCAAATGGGATTGAACAACAACTTTTGGCTAAAGGAAAATATTTATTACCCTTCAATTGTGTTTAATACATTATAACCAAATATTCCACCATCAAGTCACAGAATTTCACTTCACCACCCTTCTCTTGATAGCTCTTAAAATTTATAACACTGTTCCTATAGAACTTCCTGAAGGTTGTTTCTAGTTCTAAATCCTTTGCATTAAATAGAATTTAACAAGCTTCTATCCCAAACTCTCTCTAGTAACCCTTGCTCCTGCTAAATGAGGCCAAACATATGAGAAGATGATCTTCAAATGACTAGGTAACCTGCCCTCAGACCATGCAGTTCTATGAAGTGATTGCAAAAAAGTAGCCCCACAACCCCTAAAATCACTCACTCAAACCCCTTCCTATTGTATTCTAAGACTCACTCAGTGCTTAATGCCCCACTCTCACAGAGTTAGACTTTTCTCCTTCAGCTCTCTCTACCTGCTTCTCAAGTCAATGAAGAAGTGCTTACTGGTGCTGACACTGTGTTAGGATCTATGTATGGAGGAAGAGTGACAGAATGTCAAGACTGGAAGAGGTCTAAAAACAGTAAGATATGGTTACAAAAGATGCAGTAAACTAAGAATTTTCAGAAAATACAGTAAAAATAAATCTATGTAACAGAAAATTCCTTGAAAAGAGGCTTATAAAAAGTCATGCCTAACAATAATAATAATAATAATTAGTAATTTTTAGTGCTTTAAGGTTTGCAAAGCATTTTACAAATATCTCATGTTATCCTCACAACAACAATGGCAGTGGGTGCTATTATTATGCTCATTTTACAGATCTGGAAACCGAGGCAGGTGTCTGCCACACAGCTGATGTTTGAAGCTAGATTTGAACCCAGGTCATCCTGATTCCAGGTCCAGCATTTTAATAGTTTTATCCTGATATTTTCCATCAATTCTGGAAAAAAACAGACTAAAATAGGGAAGTATTTCAGTAAATTCTACATCTTCCCCAAGAGTTACTTTTCTCTCAGAAGCATTCAAAATTCTTTTATATTCACAAGTAAAATGATACAATTAATTTATTATTATATTATATAACAGAACTTCTCTTTGTAGAGAACAAAGCATGTCAGAAATATTTTCCACTTAGTCTTTTCCCAGGTTTATCTGAACTGTTCATTTCTTAGTAGCACAATAGTTTTCCACTACATTCACATGCCATAATTTGCTTATCCATTCCCTTATTGATAAGCACCCCTTATTTTTAAAGTCCTTTGCCTCTACACAAAAAGCTGCTATAAACATTTTCCTACATATCAGGCCTTTTCCTCATTCTTTGATCTCCTTGGGGTATAGGTTTAATAGTGATATCACTAGGGTAAAAAGTATACACAGTTGAGTAACTTTTGGGGCACAGATCCAAATTTTTAGAATGACTGAACCAGAATGAGCTTTACAAAACAAGTACACTTGTTTTCCTGTAACCTTTCCAACATTTGTCAATTTCCTTTTTTTTATCAACTTTTTCAATCTGATAGGTGTAAAATAGAATCGTCAAGCTACTTTAATTTAAATTTCTATAGTTAGTAGTTACTTGGAGCATTTTTTTACATAGCTTTATACAGCTTTAATTTCTTCCTATGAAAACTGCCCATTCTTATTCTTTGACCATTCACCAATTGGCAAATAGCTCTTATTCTTTTAAAATATATTTTTATTTGTTTCATTAAATATTTCTCAATTACATTAAAATTTTTTAACATTCATTTAAAAAAAAATTTTGAGTTCCAAATTCTCTTCCTCCTGCCCCTCCTCCACCCTTGAGAAGGCAAGAAATATGATATTGATTATACATGTGAATTCACACAAAATATATTTCCATTTTGTAAATTATCCTTATATCTGTAAACCATTTTTCAATTGGAGAATAGCTCTTTTCTTATAAAACTGAATTGGTTCATTATGTATCTTGGAAATGAGACCTTTATCATAGGAATTTGTTGCAAAGATATTTTTCCCATTAATTCTATTTTAATCTTAGCTATATTGTTTTGTTTGTACAAAAACTTTTAAATTTTATATAATCAAAATTGATCACTTTATTTTCTGTGATCCTCTCCATTTTGTTTGGTGAACTCTTTCCTTGAACATAGAACTGAAAGGTAATTTCTTCCTGGTTCCTTTAATTTGTTTATGATGTCACCTTTTACATCTGGGCCATGTATTCTTTTGGAGCTTATCTTGGAATATGGTAGAAAATGTAGACACATCTATTTTCAGTCCAGTTTTCCAAATAGTATGTGTTTTTCAAATAGTAAGTCCCTACTACAGTAGCTAGAGGCCTTTGGGTTTGTCTGACACTAGGTTACTACCTTAGTTTGCTTCAGTATATTGTATACCTAATCTGTTGCACAGATTGACCTCTCTATTTCTTAAACAGGACCAAACTGTTTTGAGGAATACTGCTTTATAGTATTTTGAAATCTGATGTTGTGAGGCTGCCTTGCTACTCACTTACCTACCCTCATGATTTGTCGTGAGATTCTTGATCTTCTTGACCTTTGGTGCATTCAAATAAATTTTAGTATTTTTTCCTAGCTCTGTAAATTAATCCTTTTGTAGTTTGATTATTATGGTGCTAGATTAATAAATTAATTTAGGTAGTACTCCCTACTCATTCCAAATTGATATTTCTCCAATTATTTAGGTGCTTATTTATTTATAGTGCTTTATAGTTGTAGTAATATAGTCCCTGTGTATATCTTGGTAGGTAGATTCCTAAGTTTTTTATACATTCTAGAGTTATTTAAAATGGAATTTCTCTTTATATCTCTTCTTGCTGGAACTGGTTGTTAGTGTATAGAAATGCTTATGATGCCTATTTCTTTTTTTTTTAACTTAATTCTACATGATCCCGATAAAGAACTACGAAAAGTCTAATGGAGTGATCTCTTGACATATAGTCAGAAGACTGGGATTCACATACTCATTCAACACAGAAAAGTAACAGCATATTAAAGTCGTAGGTTTTTGTGTGTGGAAAATATGAGGATGATGACTACACTACCTGCCTAGAATGCTTATGCACACCCTACCACATTGTTCTAAGCAAAGGGATTCAGAGCTGATACAGCCGTGTATGAGTGTGAACAGAGGGAAAAAATGGATCCTCAAACAGATTTTAAATCCTCCTCTTATCCATTAAAGCACATTTATCTCATTGTATCGTACAATAAATTATGATGATCACAGACACAGGGCTGAGAGGAATGTTTGTCCATTATTTGCTCTAACTTCCTTTTGTCAATAATGAAACAGAAGCCTGGAGGTTTAAGTAACTTTACACAGATCATATGACAAGATACTTCCTTGGCTTTTACTAAGACTCAAGAAAGAAAGAAAGAAGGTATATATGTACATACATGCATAAATACATATACACATACAATACACATACGTATATATACATGCACACACATACATACATGCACACATACATATATACACAATACACATACGTATATATACATGCACACACATACATGCATACATACATATGTACACACAATACACATGCATATATACATGCACACATGCATACATGCATACATACATATATACACACAATACACATACGTATATATACATGCACACACATATATACACACATACACACACATATTCACATTCCTTGTATTTAAAGGTATTACTGATCATGATCGCCACCGTGATTACAATGACAGATCCATAACCAATACAGCTTCCCCACACTGAGCACAAGGTTTCATCCATTGATTATTTCAAGACTACATTAATAACCCGTTATCTAGGACTTCATTCTTGGGATGAAAGTAGACCTTCTATGCTCCCTCAAATCAAACTTCCTTGATGACTTCATAGTCTGCCTACCTGGTGCTATTTATTCATCCAGTAGAGAACTATATAAAGACGGGTACTTAAAAAAAAAAAAACAAGGGCAGGAAGGAACAGCAGCAGCAAAGAAGCAGGGGCAGAAGCCTCAGGTCCCAACAATGGCCTCAGGTGTCCACCCTACCTGGCATAGTCTCCTTTCCACTTTCCTCGAAACTGGAAAATGACTATTTGAAGAGAACAAAAGTTTTATCTCCATCTGGAAACTGAAGTTGAATTTTGTTATCATTATTATTATTGTTTTTTTATTTAAGAAAAACTGAAAAGGAAAAAAAAACAAACTTGGACCATGATGGTATTATTATTCTGCATATTTGAGAGCCTCTCAAATTAGTAAAGAGACAAAACATCTTATTCAATTCATCATATACTTTACAGATCTTCTACATGGCCCAAATGAAGACAAGTCACTAAGCATTTATTAAACACCTGCTTTGTGTGAGACAGTCTGATAAGTGTTAGGGATACAAAGGGAGACAAAAGGAGTCCCTGTTCTGAAGGGGAAATAATACAGAAACGAGACACACACAGGATAAATCAGAAATAACCTTAGGAGGAAGGCAATCGTATTTAGAGGTGTCAAGAGAAATTTCTTGTAGAAGGTGGGAACTGAGCTTACCTGAAGAAAGCCAGGGAAGTCAAGAGATAGAGATGAAGGATAAAATTGTAGGCAGAAGGAAGAGTCAGTGAAAATGCACAGTCCAGAGACAGAGTATCTTCTGTGAGGAGCAAACCATATCTCCCTCTTTTTGTGCCTTTTATAAAGTCCTCTACTCATAAAGCATGTGCTTGATAATGCACCCTTAATCATAGTGTCACAAATTTAAAACTGGAAGGGACCACAGTTGTCTTCAAGTCCAGTCCCCTCATTTTACAGGTAAGAAACCTAAAGCATAGAGGTTAAGTGACTTTCTCTAAGTAACACAGTCAGCAAGTTTCTGAGATAAGATTTGAACTCAGGTTTTCCTATCCATTACACCACGATGCTCATCAATCTGAGCATCTAAGTTTAAAAAAAAATCTACAGAATGTTATATGGCAATATTTTCTCTTCCTATAAAGCAGGAAAGAGAGTACTTAAAAACAGTTTTATGATTTTTTACAAAAACGTATCCACTATACCAATGAAATTAGTGGGTAACTATTGGCTGAGTAGTTAGTGGTTCAATGTCCACACAGTCATTCAAAACTGGCCTCAAACTACCTTTCCAGCCTTATTATATGCTACTTTCTTTCCCTCACTCCATTGTCTTGCTGCACTAGCCACAAGTACAACATGGGGGAGATATAGTTATGTGGTAATTCTGAAAAAGATTAGAAGCTCAATATGGATCAACAGTATTATAAAGCAGCCCAAAAAGTTAATCTTGTCCTAGACTGCATCAAAAGAGAAAGTGTTCAGGATGAAGGAAATTTTAGTCCTGTTGTACTTCGTCATAGTAAAACCGTATCTGTTGTACTGAGCACAATATTTATAAACTGCAAAGGGTCTAGAAGAGGTAAACTAAGAACTGAGATAGTGACAGGTTTGAAGATCATGCCAAATAAGGCTCTGTTTAAAGAACGGGGCATATTTACTTAGGAGAGAGAGGACTTGGGAATGGGTGGGGAAACAAGACACTTGTCTTCAAGATTTGAAGGTCTGTCTATGGAAAAGATCTTAGACTGATTCTGTTGCAGGGCCCACCAAAGACAGGAAAGATAAAAAGAATCCATATGTACAAAAAACTAAGGGAGTAACAATCAATTGGGGAATGGTTAAATGAATTATGGTATATTAATATAATGGAATGCTGTTGCGCTATAAAAATGATAAAAGGATAAGGCAAGTGACTGAATGGGAAAAATCTCTGTATCAAATTTCTCTGATAATGGTTTACTATTCAAGATATAGAATACACACACATACACACAAAAGATATGACTTCTATCTATGACATCAACTTCAATTTTTGGTGACATTTCAAGTAGTGATAATATAAAGCAAACAAGTAGAATGGTAATATTAAAAAGATGGACCTTTATTTAAAAAAAAAAGTTTAATATTATTAAAAGTACAATGCAATTTCCCAAAGGCAAGTCAGTCCACTTTCCTTGTCTAGTAGAACTCTGGAGATAATCATGGAAAACTATGGAGACCATGATGGAATGATGGATGAAATAGAAAGTACTTAACTATTTTTCTATGTATATAAATGCTCTAAATGTCAAATTAACATATGTTAATCATAACAATTTCCAGAACATTTTACTGTTAACCCAACTTTGCAATATTGAAGGTAGCTTTTAGCCTGGTTATAGAGGCAAGATTGTGAAACATTCCCTTTCTTACTGGTATTAGTGGGACATCAAATTTCATATCACTCCCAAATCTTACATAGCACCTTTCCTCCCCAATTCTCTAAAGTACTTAGCAAATACTGTATAATTAAAAGTTCTGCATTTATACCTCATCCCCTTATTAAACTGTAAGCTCTATGAGAGTAGGGGCTAGATCTTAATTAAGCTTTGTATTTACATCAATGCCTGAAGGTTTGTTCAATCAATGTGCTTTTTTTCCCCTTTAAGCTTCTGAAAAATGTTATCAACTACAGAAGACTGTCTGTCCTTTGGTCAAAATTATAAAAAAGGAATAATTTGTTTTTTTATGTCCAATTACTTTTATCAGTGGCCACCAGCCTTTATCAACTATTTTGCTTTCTATTCTGAAGGCCAAACAATTTCTGAACGTGACAAATCCATTCACTCTAAGATGTTAGGGACTTAGTGAATTATCTTCATTTGTGAAAACTGATGCAGAGGCAATGTTTAACAGAGAAGAATGAGTTGCTAATAGACAAATTTCAGGAATCAGTGTTATACAACAAAATAAAATGCAATAAATGTCATAAAGCATCTTCTTAGTCTCTAGGTTGCATTCCAGTCTTCCTCTACCATGCCTTAGCTCTACATCTCGAAGCTAATGCCAACTCTGGAATTTACAAGACGGAAGTATCTTTCCCCCCTGAGTACTCTCCCTATGACTAGATGGTTCCTTTTAAAATATTCATTTAAGCAGGGCACCGGGGCTTTCCAGGTCTTGTTCTTCTTCAGGCTATCACACTCTAGACTTTCTCCATCATGCCTCTCTGTCTCACCTTCTTTTTATGAATGATCTTTTCTCATTAGAATGTAAGCTTCTTGAGGGCAGGGACAGTCTTTCTGTCTACTTGTATTTGTATTCTCAGTGTTTAGCACAGAGTCTGGCATATAACAAATGCTTAATAAAAGTTTGTTGACTAACTGACTACTATGTAGGACCTTGTCCTAAGGTAGTTGTGGTGAAATACAAAATCCTTAAGTCCCTAGTCCTTAAGGAATGTACAAGATACAAAAATACAGTCAGAATACAATATTTAATGGCAAGGGCACCAGGAAGTTACAAAATAGTGTTTTGTGAGGGGAAGGCCTTAAACAATTTTGAAAAACCAGGGAAGTTTCCTGGAAGAAGCAGATTGAAATTGAGCTTTAAAAAATGGATGGAAAGTCAATAGGTGAATAAAAGAAAGAATGGGGCCCCAGGCACAGCAAACAGCCTGGGAAAAAGGATCAGAGCACAAAGCATTGCATGATAAAGCAGAACTATCAGAGGTCTGTTGAGTCTGGCTAAGAATATAGTATTATGTGAAGTAAGGCCAGAAAGGAGAAGCCACAACAGATTGTAGATGGTCCTGTATGCAAGTCATAAGAGTGTGAACTTAACTTGGGAGGAAAAATGAAACCACTAGTGTGATGTGAATGTGATATGAATGATGTGACCAGACCTATGCTTAAGAAAGATTATCTGACAGTATTATTATCGAAGGACTGGAGAGAAAAGAGAATGAAGGTGAGAAAACTTGAAAAGGAAGCTAATGCAATAGTCTGAAAAGTTGGTAATAAGGGCCTGTAGTAGGAAAAAAAAGGAAGAGCCTATTTATTTGATAGATATTCTGCTCAGGTTTGGGGGTGCTGGGACCCTGAAACACATGGGTCTTGTCTGAATGAATTTGATCCAAGCCTTCTTTCTGCCAAAGAAAAACAAGGTTTATTCAAACACTATCCAAGATGGGTGTGATTCTAAAAATCCACTATATTAGCCAGACTCTTAAGGAATCTCAGCATTTGTATTGCTAATGCAAGTGGGTCAGACTGAACCTGAGCATGGGCTAAGACTCTTAGGCCAACTGTCCCAGGTGATCACCAGGGACTAGAGCTATGTGGAAAAATCCAAGGGCTTGTCCTTTTTAGGGTTCAGATTCCAAAGACATGGTCTTTTCCTTTTAGGGGTTCAGATTTTGTCCCCATCAATAGTACCTGAAAACTGACTGGCTACTAACCAGAAGAGAAAGAGACGAGTTAGAGATAACCCTCAAAGTTATAAATATGGGAGATAGGTAAAGAATGATATACAGGGGCAGCTAGGTGGCATGGTGAATAGAGCACTGGCCCTGGAGTTAGGAGGACCTGAGTTCAAATCCAGCCTCAGATACTTAATACTTAATAGCCATGTGACCTTGGGCAAGTCACTTAACCCCAATAGCCCTGCCCTCTCCCCTCCAAAAAAAAAAAAGGAAAAAAACAGTTTAAATAGTGATACACAGAAAAGTCAGAAAGAGGAATAGGTTTAAGGAGGGATAATAGGTTCTAGATACCAGTGAGATGGTCAAGGAGAAGTGGTAGAAATGTCCCTTTGCCCCTTACAGATGCAGGTCTGGAACTAAGAAGAAATATAGGACTAGAGATATATAGACTTGTGACTCATCTGCATAGCAGTAGTAATTCAGACAGTAGGAATGAATGAGATTGGTAAGGGAATGAATGTAGAGAGAGAAAAGAGATACTTTGGCATAGGAGAGCTTTTCCCATACCCCTCTGAATCACACCACACCCATTCTGCATAAGCATGAAGCTAACATCTGTTCTGCAGGCTTGTCATTTATGCAGGAAAAACCTTTTAATCTTCCACCAATAAACAAAAAATCATTACATGTTCAAAATTCTAAAAGTAACAGAAATAACAAAAAATAAAAGGAGGGATGTGAACATAGTATATTTGCAACCTGGTCTCCATGCTCTGCCCCTTCTACCAACAAAAGCAAACATTACACAGGAATCAAAAAGAAATGGAACAGAGACAAAACAGCTTTCAGTATGTAAACACTAAATATCATGGAGAGGTCATTCCAAAGCCCTGGGGGAGAGGCCCTAACTTTGCACCTGGTGCAAGAGCTAAGACTTATCTCCTAAGGTGTACATGTGGAAGTCAGACAAAGTGAAGACTTCATGAAAAGGCAACAAATGGAAACTCACTACTATTCTTTTTCTATTAAAGTCTTAGAATTATCCATATAAAAAGATATCAGTAGATTTTTTGCTTTCTAATTGAACAATCATTGTTTGAAAGGGAAAAGTAGGAAAAACCTCTATTTGAGTTTAACACCAATGTCAATGCTTCAGATTTATAATGTAGTCTTACTCATAACAATAGATAATATTTCTATAGCAATTTCACACACAATCTCATGTGACTCAAACAGCAACCCTGAAAGGTTAATAGTCTTAGCATTTTTATCCCCAGGAAATGAAGGCTTAGAGAAGTTGTTCAGGGTCAAAAAGCTAGGAAATGGAAGAGACAACACTTAAACCATGGTCTTCTGACTCTATCCACAACTGTATATCCAGGTTCTTTTGCTGCCATCAAATTAAACAACCAAAATTTCACCTTTCATAGTATTGTTTAAATATGATAATCATTTCTCATCCTCACATTTATATATATAGTATTTTAAAGTTTACAAAATATTTTACTCATAACATTGTGGTGTAGACAGTGTAAGTATATCCATTTTACAAATGATAAAATTGAAGTTTAGGGAAGATAAGTGACTTATCTAAGATCAAACAGCTAGTAAAGTAGCAGAACCTGGTTTCAAACAGGTTCTCTTCTCCATATTATGAAATAAAGTATACCAAAAAAGTTTCAAGCAAATAAAATGCATTTCCCAGTATAGCCCTCAATGCTCTACAGCAGCGGTTCTCAACCTGTGGATCGTGATCCCTTTGGGGGTTAAACGACCCTTTCACAGGCGTCACAGGGGTCGCCTAAGACCACTGGAAATAGGTCTTAGGAAGGAGACACTGTGCTCCTCTATCCATCTCCAGGCAGGTCAGCCCAAATGCAGACACGCCTACATACAAGTATTAAAGGGTCCCGGCATTAGGAGGGTTGAGAACCACTGCTCTACAGCATCAAACAATCTCAGAGTTCGAAAGGACTTCAGAGGCCATCCAATTTAAATCATATTAGAAAATAAGGCCCCTACACAACCTACCATCCCGCTTAAAAGCCTGAAAACCTCCAATGAGAGAAAACGTACTTCCCTACTCCACTGTCCTCCCTCAGCCCCCAGAGTGGGGAACCTGCAGCCTCAAGGTCACATCAAAGGGATTTGTTTGGTGAAATTCGGATTCAGTCAAAGGGCTGCACCCAATGATCTAGAATGCCGTATGTGGCCTTGAGGTCACAGATTCCCCAGCCCTGCCTTAGCCTCTCCCCTTTAACCCATTCCATTTTGGAATGACAAATATTTATTAAGTGATTATTTTGAGCTGAGCACTGCACCAAGTGAGAGGAATACCAATACTGAAAAACAGACCTAGACAATGCCTTCAAGGAGTTTACATGATAATGACATCTCAAATTGCTAAGTATTCCATATATACATATGTGCACATGTGTTTATATATATATACACATACACACACATACACGTATGTACATATGGATATATATACATCACAAATAAAACAAAATCACAATTCAAAATTATCAAAAGACAATATAGAGTAATCACTTAAAATATAGGAAGTAACAAAACTGATCAGTATTTAAAAGCATCTCCCTTTCCCCAAACTGCTAGTCACATGAAAGGCCAATTAATTACTTCTGGTGCAGTTAAGACAATGTTAAGGCATAAGATAATTTATTAATGGGAATTCAGTCTAATTCATCATAATAGTACACTAAAGAAAATGAAGTCATTCAGAATGATATAATCTGTGGTTCTTTTAATGAGCTAAATGGAAAATGTTTCATATCTTGAAAGTCTCTGTTGTTTACAAATACTCTTCTGAAGGAATAGCCTGGGCATCACTTCAGAGAAAATAGAGAAATAGACTTTGTGATTAGTTAATTCTGTCAAAGTATATTAGGATTTCTAAAAGATCGGTTAACAAAGTAAATGTAATTATGGTAATAACTATAATCATTATTGCAACTTGAATTTATTATAGCACCTTTCTTCTAAAAGTTAAGCTGTCAAATCTTTCTTGAAATTTTGAGACTTCATGAGGATTAAACATTGAATTCTACAAGCAGTCAAAATAGCAGAATTTCTTCTTTACTTCCACTTAACCTTCTGAACCTCCTTGTCTGTAGCAATTTTACCAATGTTGTAATAGATAATATGTGGCACGTGGGAGGTTAAATTTTCTTTGCCAATATATTTTATTTTTAGGATGCCAAGTGATTACAAAAATCAGAATCCATTTTTCAAATTTTTAAAACAAAACAAGTTTCAATCTAACCCTTACTCAGATGATGGAAAACTAAAACATTAACATACATGGAACATGGTATTTAGCTTTTAAAGAAAAAAAACAAATTAAACTTTGAGAGGATGATCAATTTAATAAAATAAAATGAAAAACATCTTTCTCCCCCCTCCTTCCATATATATATGTGTATGTGTGGGTGGGGTGCAGGTATTTGGGTGGGTGTGTGGGTGAAGTCAGAACAGATATTCATGATCACAGAATTTTAGAACTTAAAAGGCCCATCTTAGTCTAACTATCTAAAGAAAATGAGGTACAAAAAAATTTACAATATTTGCTGAAGGGCACACAAGTTGATAGTGAAGGCTGGAATAAGAACTAAATTCAGCACACTTTCTATCAACATGATGCTTCCTCCCTTGAAATTGAAGATATTTTATGAAGATCTCACGTCAAGCTGCTGTGTCTCAAAATGTCACTATCAAAAACTGCAGGGAAATTTGGCCAATGGAATCATTTTTACATACACTAGCAAGTCACGTTCTCCCGCAAAACTACAAATTCTCCAGATCCAATAGAATGATTCTCATTCCGCTTATTTCCAAGGATACGGTATACTTTCAGCGCATATCATACACTGCCTCCACTGAGACATATGACTCCGTGAACCAACTCTTGGATATCTCTTCTTCACTAACAACCAATACTACAACATTTACAATGGGAACAAAGGCATGTGGTATGGCAAAGGGTAAGGCAAATAATTACAATGGATGACATTTACTTAAGTTCATTATAGTGAAAAACATGCTGAACTTGTAATCACAAAGACTTTAAGTTCAAATCCTACCTCTGACACTAGGTGATAGTGTGGCCACCGGCAAGTCACTTAGCTTTTCTGAAACTCAGAAATAGCTAAACTAAAAAAATAATTTTTTTTTTTGCATTTGGTTTTGGAATTTGGATTTGCACAAGTGTGTGTGTGTGTGTGTGTGTGTGTGTGTGTGACAGAAAGAGACAGAGACAGAGAGAGACACACAGAGACACAGAGAGAGAGAGAGAGAGAAAGTCAGAGTCTAATATTCTGGGAATTCATCACATTTCAAAAAAAAAAAAGGGAGTCATGCCCATCTCTAGTACCTATCTCTCAAGACTGTCACAAGACTCAAGATTAAAAGCTTTCCAAACACCAAAGCACTGTTAACATTAAGAACTACTGCTACTACTATCATATGTACATTACCTTATTTGTTCCTTTTTTAAAAAGCCCAGAAGTATAGGGGACCTTATGGGGTAACTAGTTCAACTCCTTATTTTATGGATGAGGAAACAGAGGTCCAGAGAGGTTAAGAGATTTTCCCATGGCTACACATCTTCTAAGTGTCAGGCCAGGATTTGAATGCAAATGAAAAGACTACAAATTCAGTATGTATTTTACACTAAATCAGTCACTCTAGCACAGGGCTAGCACCAAAATGATACTCCTTCCTTTAAAACAATACAACAACATTCTTTTAGTTTGGAGGATGGTATGCTTCAAGAAGAAAACAAATTACAATTACTAGCCAGAGAGTAGTTTGTTAGTCCTCATTGGTCAATCCTTATAGTAACGACCAGGCCAGTGAGGGCATACAGAGAGTGGAAACAACACAAGTATGTAATCTACATTTATCACTTAGAAAAGTGGTGTGTTCTGTTTGTGCTCCAAAAGAGAAACTTAAAGAAAACTCAAGTAAAATAATTGAAGTAATTAAGCACTGAAAAACAGAATATGAAGCAAGATGGATACAAGTGTAATTATTTGACTTGGGAAAGATCTTCAAAAGATAACAGGCTTCAAAGAGAGGGTGCTTACAAAGTCCTGTTACTTTGACTTGTAATAATATTAGATATTCACACCAGAAACAAAATGTAAAACTATATACATGAAAGAAAATAAAACACAGATCAAAAAAAAAAGTTAGCATTTCGTAGTTTTAGGACCTAGTTATCTTTCATTCATCGAAGCCAATGGAAGGGAACAGAATATTTCCAAATGGTTCGTGATAATTTTTTTTTTCATTTGGTTTTGGAATTTGGATTTGCACAAGTGTGTGTGTGTGTGTGTGTGTGTGTGTGTGTGTGTGTGTGTGACAGAAAGAGAGAGACAGAGACAGAGACAGAGAGACAGAGAGAGACACACACAGAGACAGAGAGAGAGAGAGAGAGAGAGAGAGAGAGAGTGAAAGTCAGAGTCTAATATTCTGGGAATTCATCACATTTCAAGCAAAATGATGAACCCTAACTGTGAAATTCTATCTCAGAAGAAAGTAAAAAGTTTCCCAACTGTCCAACTCATCTCTGAATCATTTACCTCAAGATCACAGTAGACAGCATCAGTTCTCAGGCAGTTGGAAAATAGCTCAATCACTTTCATTTCCTAACTTAAACTTGCCTTGCAGGGGTAGAAACATCAGCATTTTGAGGTTACATATTTCAGAGTGTGAGAGCAAAGCCAGATTGTTAACAGTGGTCTTAAAAGTAGAAGAGATGTTTATGGCATATAAAAGCAAGATTTGCTGTCAATAAACTGCCCATAGATCACTGAAAGCTTGTTCTATTTCATTCAACCTGATTTTTCAACTCATTGAAAACATTCTTTAATTGCTACTGAATGATTTCATAAAACTGTCTTCATGATTCTAACACTTAAGTTCATTTGAAGACTAAGGAGAAAAGTAAACCATTTGTAGTTTGATTCTGTACATAAAATATTGATACAGAGTTGTTAAATTAGAACTGTCATAGATTATATTAAATATATCTAGAATATGAAGGATTACTATAAAATGATTAAGATAAAAAATTCTTTTTACTGAAAACTTAAAAAGAAATATATAAGTTGTACATATTTCATTTCAATTAGCCACATGGAAACTTTCCATTTGAGGTTGCTAAATACTAGGTGGAATATCCAGGAGTTTACTTTTTAGATCAGAGAAAAAAAAAAGATGTGAATCCCTACTAAGATAAGTTCTATACTGTTGGAAGGCAGGGCTTCTTGCTCTCTGATGACTCAATAATGTTAAGAACTTACCATGCACCTGCCATGATAGTTCTGAGAGAACTTCAACAAAAATGGAACTTTTGACTCATAGTACCAGAGATTCCACAGTTGGCCTTATATCTGAAGAGGACAGAACAAATATATGCTAGGGTGATCATCTACCACATTTTTTCTCATGATTGCTCTATATTTTTTTAGGCAACCTTTGCAGAGTCATATCAGTTACCTTATCTCCAGGGAAAAAGAAATGCTAAACCTGTGGATCTTAAGATTTTTGAGCCAATTTTTAATGATGATTTAAACCAACATTTTTTCTTTGCTTCTGGTGTTTGGACAATGAGATAAACTTCTTAAGCAGAACAGCAAATGGTTGAAGTTCCATAAAATTGAGAGATTTCCTTTGAATGAACCACTTTAAATGCAAAAAAAAAATCATACAGGAAATCATGATACTGGGAATAAAATTAGCAACAAATAGTTTACAACACAAGACCACAAAACCTAGAGAAAATCCAAGTGCAGAAAAAAGCCAAATAATACCTTGTCAAAATAAATTGTGTTGGTTATATATAGCGTTCAATTAATGTTACAGTATAACATCAAAATTAATTTAAATAAACAGGAAGCCTTAAACCAAATGAATTCTACGTTTCCCGTGAATAAGAATTAAAGATTTAGATAGTAGTTGGACATTTTATTTAAGAAAAGAATTCTTCAAAACAGAAACCAGATCATAAAAAACTGGGACTATGAAAGACAAGGCAACCAATATGAAGATTTAATAACTGTGACAGTTTTAGCATTATAAACAGAAACTTCAATGTCTATTATGGGTTAGAAATATGAATCATATGCCAGTACTGTCTTCTATCATGATCAATTTAATGGAACAACATTTTAGGTCAAGTAAAGATCAACCAATTTGGTTAGTGGACATTTGCGTGGATATGACGAAAGCAGAAACATACACAATGCACGATTTATCTGCTTTGATGTAGGTTTGGAAATAGGCATGAGTTTAAGCTAAGTAAGGACTTTTGCACTATGGCATTAGTGGTTATAGCAAGTCTATATTCTTGTTGCCAAAAGGCTTACAACACCAATACCAAATAATTATGGAGGGTAGAAACCATGCAACAAAGAGTTACTGTATTTTCAGTTTCTGAATTTGGAGTCATCTCAGTGTATAAATTTCTTGCTCTGAAGTCACCTAACTTATATTACCTACCACAACTCCTTTTTTTTTTTTTTTAAGAAAAGAAATGGTGACCAAAAGAGCAGTCAAAATAAAATATCTTTCAGGGGTGGATTAACTTGGGTATTATCTCATTCTCGATTCCAGACATTCCTTTTCCCATATATTCTTCCTATTTTAACAGGTTGAGGGACCAAAGGAAAAGCAAAAAGAATTTAGACTAAATAATGGATTTTTTAATAAGAAAAAAAAAATTAGCTATGTCAGACTGTAAAATGCACATCCTTTTTAAAAAAGAGGTGGTTAGATAGTGAATGGATAGAACACTGGGCCCAGAGTCAGAAAGACCTGAGTTCAAATATGACTTCACTGCCTCAGTTTCCTCAACTGTAAAAATGAGGATCATGATAGGTTGTATTAAGGATCAAATGATAGTAATATTTGTAAAGCACTTGGCATAGTGCATAGGACTTAGTAAGAACTTAATAAATGCTTCTCTCCTTTACCCCTCAATTAATGGAAGTGAAAAGAAAAATAAGCAATTGAAGGGTTCAGAATATAGGAAGATGAAATATTTCACATTACTCCTACCTTCTTGAAGTGAATTGGAAATAACTTTATTGGTTCATTGAAGGTATCTATTAACTGTACTAGAGATAGGTTGGTATATTAAAAGGAATACAGCATAACAGGAAACTGGGTCTGAATTTCAGCTAACTTAGCTTAAACTTAAACAAGTCACTTAACCTCTTAATTTCAATTTTCTCATCTATAAATCTGGGATTCATTTATACTCAATGCAATAAAAGTGCTTTGTAAACTTTAAAGTTTCATATGAATGTGTGTAATGGCAATAATAATAATTATTTTGCTACATACACAATACTGTATTAGGAAGTGAAAGTGATACCAAAAAAGGACTGTACCCCACCTTCTAGAAGTTTATGTTCTAGTCCAAGTATTCTTTATCCTGGGTCCCAGAACTTTTTTTCAAATAGTTTGACCACTTTTTTTCCCATTATAATTGGATTTATTTGCAATCTTATATTTTTAAGTATTAAAAAACCCCATAATTCTCAAAAAGAGTTCATGACACAAAAAAAAGGTTAGGAACCCCTGGTCTAGAGGAAAAGTCAAGGCATACAAAGAATCACAGACTCATAGGTTTACAGATCTGGAGCCAGAAGGAATCTCAGGGTCACCTTGCTTACCCCTCTATTTCTACAGATGAGAAAACTGAGGTCCAGAGAGAGAAAAATGATTTGCCCAAAGTTACCTAAGAAATTAGTTGACAGAGGGTAGGTCAGTTTCTCTGATGTTTAATCCAAAGTTGTTTTTATTGTACCTCTGTCACAAACAAAAAAACAAGTAATAATACAAACCAGCACATTAAGTATCCAGAGAATGAAGAGGACAGATAGAAGAGGAGTAGAGAAGAGTGGAATCTTATTTGGGCCTGAAACATTCATGTAAGCCTTATGGAAGGACTGGCAGAATTTGAAGAGACAGAGAGGAGAAGGAAGAGCATTCTAGCTATATGGGGTAAGGGAGGGGGCATGGGCATAATTTATTTGAATGATAATGTGGGGAGCCTTTCTAGTCCAGAAAGAAAATGACTATTGAGGAGTGGTGAGAAATAAGGCTAGATACAAAGAACGATGCCACAGTAGGGCAAGCCTAAAGAGTCTCAAGTTTATTCTATATAGCAATGCATTTATTTTTGATACACATCTTAATTCAATTGCAAATGGAAAAATGCAGTGTGATACATTGGAAAAGCAGGAGATATGAAATGATAACACATAAGTCATAACCAATAGAGTAGTTGAGGTGGAATTAATGTTTTATCCCAAATCTAATGCTCTTTCCATGATATCATCCCACCTCCCTCCTATCTCTTGCCTTTATGATGTCTTTTCATACAATAAGGAAAACTATGAAACTCTTAAGTCTACAAGAGAAACTAATGTAGAAGGGAAAAACTTCAAAAAGACAGTTTTCCAAGAGAAATCAGTTGCAATGATACTACATGAACAAAACAGTAAGCACATGACTGGCACAGCTCCTCTCAATGCTAATAAATTGCTCACACAGAACCAACAACTGCTGTAAGGTAGTTATAACTAAAAATGATGGTCAAGTGTGGATTCTACAATACTGTATCTACTGATTTTTTTTCCTCTTGGGTTTCCTATCCCCTGTACTTTATAAGAAGAAAGAGACAGAGGCCAGACCTGTGGCTTTCACACAGCCAATGTTTCAGACAGAATTTGAACCCCAAGTCTTCCTGGTTTTGAGGCCAATTCTTTACCTACTGCACCACACTGGCTTTCATTTTGAGAAGAAAATCAGGAATGGATTATGGATTATGGATTATGACCAGCTTTAAATACTCTATATCAAAGATGTCAGACTCACAGCCTGGCCTGAACCAGTTTAAAATGTAATTGGGACCCTTTGACCCAGCAATACCACTTCTAGGGCTGTATCCCAAAGAGATCACAGAAGTGGGAAAAGGACCCATATATACAAAAATATTTATAGCAGCTCTTTTTGTGGTGGCAAAGAACTGGAAATCAAGGGGATGCCCATCAATTGGGGAATGGCCAAACAAGCTGTGGTACAGCAGATGGACTTCATAATAACCTGGAGAGACTTAAATAAACTGATGCTGAGTGAGGAGAGCAGAACCAGGGGAACTTTGTACACAATTACAGACACATTGTATGTGTGATGACTAACTTTGATAGACTGGGCTCCTCTCAGTAATGCAAGGTTATAAGACAACTCCAAAAGACTCATGATGGAAAGGGATATCCCATCCTGAAAAAGAACCACAGAATCTGAATGCAGATTGAAGCAAACTACTTGCTCTCTCTCTTTCGTATTTTGTTTTATTTCTTCTTTCTTACTGTTCACTCCATTGGTTATAATCCTTCCCTACAACTTGACTAATGTTTAATGTGAAGGTATTGATAGATCCTGTATTTGGTTGCATGCTGCAGCGGGGGGAAGAGGAGAGGAGGGAGGAGAGGGAGGGGGAGAAAATTTGAAACTCAAGGGAATGTGGAACTGAATGTTGTAAACTCAAAGTAAATAAATAAATTTTTTAAAAAAGAAAAAAAAATAAAATGTAATTGGAAAATTGTGAGCAAAATAAATAAAAATATAATATGACAAAGATAATGTTAATATCTGTTATCCTAAGTCAATCTACAGCTCACAGAGATCCTCTTTTTATTTGAGTTTGATACCACTGCTCTATAGTTCTTTGCTATGAGATAGCAACATTCACAACAAGGAAGAAGTTTTTATATTGAATACCTTTTCTGAGAGAGGCAAGACCAAAACTGAAGAAGCAGCTATATGCTTTCCACTGCCTGGGAGGGGATGAGAGGGAAATGAGGCAATACATATACAATTGCCCATCTGTCTTCCACTTTTCTTCATTTTCTATTTTCTTTCTGTCTCCTTGGTCTTGGGGCCACAGAGGTGTCGATCTCTTTCTAATTCCAATTGTGCAAGAAACTGCAAGTCACAAGCAGCACCTTTTCCTTCTTTCTTTCCCTGGATTAAAGATACAAATCTTTCCCTCCTTCCGTCTCTTTCCGACAGACATATGGGCAGCTTACTAAGCTTCACAAACCTTACTGCTGAATAGTTAACTTCAAAAAAGACTGCTGTATAATTTTGGGTGAATGGGCTACATAGAGGGATTGAAATTATGATTTCATTGACATAGGGAAATTCTGAAAGAGGAAATCCCCTCTACTAATGCAATCTATAATCTCAGAGAGATGCTTAGAACATTGAGAGGTTCAGTGACTTCCCCTGGTCACACACCTACTATGAATCAAAGGTGAGGCTTGAATCTCAGTCTCTGAGGTCTGACTCTGAGGTCAGCTCACTATCCACTATAGTGCACTGCCTCTTTGGTCAAGGATTGTTCTTTAATTTAAAGTTTCCCAACCACTGTACCCCAATACTTCATTCCGCTTAAAAGAAGGCCTTGGTGTGTCACTGATATTATGGGTTTGACTGTCACATTTTTTCCCTAAGAGTTGGTAGTGGAAGTATCTGTATTTAGAAAGGAAAAAAGGAAAAGCTTGATTGCTGAGTATGTATGTGTCGATATAGTATCTGGTTGAAGGTGTCCAAGTATATAAATTGGATAGAGAAGTGACTGGATTAATGAGTAGAAAGAGGGTGAGAAAAAGATAACACTTTGTCTCTTCCCCTATATTGCTAAGGTCCTAACAAGTTCAGCAGAATGAGTCAGTTTATTTCTTGCCTTTACAACTTTGTCTCACCAGTATGACTACATTTTTATATATGTGTGTATGTGTGTGTACACACACATACACACATACACACAAAAGGAGAATTTTAAAAACAGACAGGATAGGAAAGGATTGAAAAAGAGGGTGGTGACAAATTTTATTTCCGGCTGTTGTTTCCTATAATTGAGTAAAACCAAAGTGGCTTTTATCTCTGTTTAGTAGATGATCTGTCATAGTCATATAATGTGCTGTCTTTTACTTGACACCAATATTATATTAGGATTATATTTTCATCACCCCTTTTGTTTCTTTTCTTGTATGACTTCCTGTTCCATACAAATGACTATTTGTTTGATGGTTGGAGATGTTTGCCATATTTTTAAAATGAACCTACAATACACAATCCAATAAAAACTTTTGTTAATGAATATAGAACAAAATTTCAACAAATGGATTTTCTAGTCTTCATCAACAAAGCCAAAAGGAGGAAAAGAACACTGCAACTCTGTTTCTAAACACTGACCTTTTTTTTTTTTAAATTATCAGAATAAAGGCTTCTATAACAAGTCAGAATTTAGACTATTATAGCCGGGAAGGGACTAAGAAAGTAAGTATAAGCCTCTCCTTTTGTAGATGAGGAAAGTGAGGTTTAGGGATGTTAAGTGATTTACTCAGGGTAACTCAACCAAGTAAGAAGGACAATTTTGTTGCTGGGCTAATTGAAAAAGGACTGTATTGAAAATGAATAATTCTTAGAACCAAAACAGAAATGACTACAGGAGCAAAAATTGAGATATACGTAGTTGAATTTTTTTTTAAGTACATTAATGATTTAAAAGAGAAATCCTAATGCTCTAGTTTTGTCTTTGAAAATCTTTAAGATTTTTGCTGAGAAACCAACACACATACAACCTAAAGCTGCCGAATTACTGAGATTCCATTTCTACAGCAGAAAAACAGTAGACGCATGGGACTTCAACATTTTTATAGGGAAGAACTTGCCACTGAAGCTGCTAAATATAATCTTTCTTTTTTACCAATTACAGCTAATAAAGTAAAACCTCAGCCAGAATCTCTGTGTATGAGTCATTCTGCGTGGCCAGAATTTTCTGGATAGCTGAGGTTTTAATCTTTTAAAGTAACAAATTACTTGAAAATCTAAATGTTTTAGATGGAAACCTTTCAAGAATGTGGTATGTTTCCCTGCCTTGTTAAACAGAGTTTAATGAAATAATTAAGATTTTTTTCTGATGACGTGGCATAATAATGATCCTCATTTATTTGTACGGTGCTTTAAGAGCAATTCACTCATTCCATTAATTCATTCAGTGTCTATTGATACTTGCAGCACATCTTCCTTCAACAATTCAAGCACTTAAAAAAAATCTTCTGCAAACAGTATTAAAACAAGAAGCATCTTCTCAACCCTACTTGTTGCCCTCCCCCGGGGATATAGCAAACATATTCCTGATTGGGGAGATGGGATGAATTCATGATGGCTATTAGTTATTAATTTGGAGGAGCATCTTAATCAAGGTAGACTATTCCATTTATGTCCAATATGATGCTGTTTGGTAGTGAGTTAGAATTATCCTGACAAGCAAACTCATGGACAAAGAAAGATAGAGGTATATGAAGTAAACAGTATATTTTTATAGAGAATACACTGATTTAGAGTAAAAGGATCTGTTTTTGACTCCTAGATGGATTAGATACTATTTGTATGACTTTGGGAAAATCATTTCCACTTCTCTAGGCTTCAGTGTCTTTATCTACTGTATAATCCTGGGGCTGAACTAGTTGACTCCTTGTAGTTCTAAGTATTGTTATCATATCCTCTTTGCATGCATAGTTGTGAAAGCCAATCCTCAGTCAAGTCGCACAAGGTCAATAAATCACTGTTATGGGCATAAATCCAGACACAAAAAAAACTGAATCAAGGAAAAGGGAAGTTACTTAACCAAGGTTACAAAACAGAACTGAATTAAGTTCTCCTGACTTTCCACTGATCCTTGCCCAGTGAAATATTTATTAGGTTTGCTTACTGAAATCAGGTACAGTATTACACAACTATCTGGCACACAAACCAGTACCCCTCCTTCCCCCACTGAACAAAAGAGATAAAAATGAAATGCCGAAGTTTTCTTTTTCTTTAGACAGGGTCCTTATTATTACACAGGTTTATATTTGGTTTAATTTTTAAAAATCTAAATAAAATGTCACTATTAATTTCCTAGAATATTTTCTGAAAAATCTATTTTTCTTAATTCTTCCCTGTCTAGCTTCCTGTGGCACACACCAAAGGGGAACTACAGTATGATATAGTGAAAAGTTTTTTGAAGCACATGACTTGGAATAGAGGACCTTGGTCCAAATTCTGGCTGTGCTGCTTGAGTGACTTCTGAGTCATTTATCCTTCCTGGACCTCAGTTTCTTAATCTGTAAAATGAAGCAGTTTCTTAATCTGTAAAATGAAGCAGTTGGAAAAGATGAATTCTAGTCTCAGTTCTAACTATGATCCCATGATGTTGGTCTCAGACATGTATTTTCTCAAGCACAAGCTTGACTGAAACAGAAAATAGCTGAATCATGCTGGGTAGTCTATGCGTGGCTCTTGGTTACCACACTCCTGAAAACATCTTTTAGCCAGGAGTTGTGGGCCTCTGTTCCATACCTAGAACACTCCAGTGACAATATGTCCCTTTTGTATGTTTTAATGTCTCAAGAGTAGAGTGCTTTATGTGAAGAACAGGTTCCTCCTTTTCATGAAATTGTTATTCTCACTAGACCCCAAGTAAATAATCAGACTCATTATATACCTCAGTCACATTTAATAGATGTGATTACCCCAAGATTAGAAAGCTTCAAAGCTTTATCAGTAGCCCCTAAATAAATTTAGACTTAGGCCTAGAAAAACCCTTAGAGGGATTAGTTCCAAACCTTTCATTTTATGTAAAGAGAGGTGCACTAAGTTGTAGCTTGCTCACAGTCTCAAATTAATAAAGGAAAAATACTAGATTTGAACCTAGGTCTCCCTGAATTCAAACCTAACACTTTCCACTGAACTCCTTTTCTGAGAAAGAGAATAGATTGTCACTGCCTGCCTTAGAATCTTAGGTATAACTCTTTATAGAATTTTTGGGGCTGGAAGAGACCTTGAGAAAGTATCTAGTCAGTCCTATGTCAAATATCCACTAAAGGGGATATTTGAGGTAGTTCCCATTAGGAAACAGGAGCTAGTATTGATTGCATGCGGCCATGGTGGAGGGGGACAGGGAGGGGAGAAAATTTGAAACCCAAGAGATTTATGGAACTGAATTTTGTAAACTAAAAGTAAATAAACAAATCAAATTAAAAAAAAGAAAGAGGAGCTAGTAAAACATTCCTGTTACACTGTTTCTTTAACTCTAAATGAAGACATAGGACTAAATGACCTCTCAAAATCCCTTCCAGCTCTACTCACACAGCTGTCACCCTGATTCCCACCCTCATCCCCTATCTTTTTGTCTACTACAAAAGCCTCCTAATTGGCGTCTTCAATTCAATTCTCTCCCCTCTACACTCAAACTTCCACACTGCTACCAAAGTCATTTTTCTGAAGAATATATTTCACCATGTTATATTCCACTGAACAGACTCCAGTGACTCCCTGTCACTTCCAGGGTCAAACAGAAATTTTTCTGGTATTTAAAGTTCTTCACAACCTGGCTCCAACCTGCATTTTCAGTCTTATTACCCTTTACATCCTTTCATTCACTTATGGCCCAACCAAACATCATCTTTAGTCTGGTTTGTCCCTTCCCATTGGCTGTTCTCCTAATCTGAAACAGATAGATATAGATATGCACATCTATATCTAGATCTATATCCTCTCTTCACTCTCAGAACTCAGCCCCTGCCAAAGAGAGTAGACCATTGAGTTTCTGTCTTTGTATTCTCACCCCAAGTACAGTGTTTTACAAATATTAAGCACTTAATAAATGCTTTTTCATTCAATCATTAATGAATGCTTGCTGATTGATTTCATAGCCCCAGGACTCCACCTACCCCTGCAATGATTGCTAGGCAAGACTAGGGAACTGTGTACCTGCTGTTTTCCCTACCCTCCACACCTCTTTCTTAGGGAATAAAAAACAACCACTCCTTTTGCTATGGTGAGGGAAGAAGCTATCTACTTTCTCCATGTCTCCACTAAGAGTCCCTGTGACTTCTTAAAGCAGTTCGCTGCCTTGGCCAAAGCTCCCTTCCCTAACCATCACTGCTTCCTCTTTCCATACAGTCCCTCTGGTATCCTTGTCCTACTCTCCTTCACTTTTCCATTGTGATTGTTTAACTCTAGTTGCCTTTAATCCCCCACCAGAAACGGCTTTGTATATATTTTATATTTATCTATATTTTGTAGACGTTGTTTCCATCTCAGTAAACTTACTTTGTGCACTTATCTCCAGGACCCAAAACAGTGCCTGGTACATGGCAGGCATTTAATACATGTGGTTGTCTCAGTGAATTATTTACAACTCTGATTCAAAGAAACAAAAACACCACAAACAAAAACTTACATCTTTTGCTTATTTGAACCACAGCTGTAATGATTCACTAAGCAACTACTTTATTTTCAAAATATATATCTTGTCTAGAACAGTCTGGGCCAGTTCACACAGTGTGGCTGCATGTTCAATTCCCACTTCGAACGGTCAGTTGTTGTTTTTTTCTC